>PVKU01001175.1:0-334408 GCA_004027475.1 Anoura caudifer | reverse complement strand
GGGAGAGTTGAAGACGGTTGTTCTATTGAAAGCTGGAGAGCAGGAGCCATTTCCTATGCCCCTGTGTGCACTGAAAAAACACAGCACTCTGACTTGCCACACTAGATACTTTCCAGTAGGTTTTTTAAAGGATTTTATTTACTCACTTTTAAACAGAGGGGAAAGAAGGGAGAAAGGGAGAGAAACACCAAAGTATGGTTGCCCCTCTAGAACCCCCAACTGAGGACCTGGCCCGAAACCCAGGCATGTGCCCTGACTGGGAATCAAACCACTGACCCCCTGGTTTGCAAGACAACACACAATCTGATGAGCCACACCAGCCAGGGCTCCAGTAGTCCTTTTTATCATGCTTTTAAAAATGGAAAAATTGACTGGAAAAGTCTTGTGCTTGTTCTTTTCTTTTTCTTTCTGGCTAGAAAACTCTGCCCCTTTTACTCTCTCTCTTGTGAATCCAAGCTGCCCTTCCCTCTCCAGACTCCCCAACTTAGGGGCACCCTGGAGATTCCCCTGAGATCCCCCTCTTGGTGTTACAGCTTTGAATGTTACATTAGCCAATAGGCTGGAGCAACTGTATATGTAAACTCTTTTGTTTCCTAAATCTTAGGGATCATTTTCTTAAGTTACCTATTTCCATTATCTTGAGAACATCTGTTCCTCATATTTTTCTATTTTTGTTTTGTTGTGTTTTAGTTGTTTCAGGCAAGAAGGTAGATATAATCCCTTCTGCTCTATCTTGGTCAGAAGTAGACATCTTGTTATCTGAAAAGCTTGCTTAATATTCCATATAACTCACCAAATTAAATATGCTATGAAATATAGAAACTGCTCCTAGAGAGGGCAACTTTAATCTCAATATCACAGAACCCATAGGAGCATAGAGAATCTGTTTAGAAACTTCACTGATAGATTTACTTAACAGATATCCATGAATAACACAAATTACATTTTCATTAATAAATATGATTCAGGGCTTTTGTTTGCCACAAGTTTTTTGATTACTGCTTCAATTGCACTAACTGATATCAGTCTATTCAGGCTTTCTGCTTCTTCTTGACTCAGTTTTGGAGGATTATGTTTCTAAGAATTTGTCCTTTTCTCCCAGGTTTTCAATTTTTTTTTGGCATGGAGTTGCTCATAGTAATTTCTTATGATTCTTTGCATTTCTGTGAGATCAGTTGTAATTATGCCTGTTTTGTTCCTGATTTTATTTATACGGGTCATCTTTTTTTCTTGATGAGTCTGCTTAAAAGCTTGTCAATTTTTTTATCTTTTCAAACCAGCTCCTGGATGTATTGATCTTTTGGATTATTCTTTTAGTCTCTATATCATTCCATTTTGCTCTGAACTTGATTATTTCCTCCTTCTACTCACTCTGGGCTTTGTTTCTTATTACTCCTCCTGTTCTTTTAGATGTAGAGTTGTTTATTTGAGATTTTTCTCTCTTCTTAAGGTAGGCCTCTAATGCTATGAATTTCCCTCTCAGGACTGCTTTCTCTGTGCCCATAGGTTTTAGGTTGTTATGTGTTCATTTTCATTTGTTTCCAGAAACTTTGATTTCTTCCTTGATTTCATTGTTTACCCATTCATTGTTTAATAACATATTATTCAGTTTTCATGTATTCAACTGGTTTTGAGTTTTTTCATTGAGTTTGGTTTCTAGTTTCAGTCCATTGTGATTCAAGAAAATGCTTGATATGATACTGACATAAGAACAGACACATAGACCAGTGGAACAGAATAGAGAGCCCAGAAATAGAATCATGTCAATATGGTCAGTTAATATTCAACAAAGAGGGTATAAGTATAAAATGGAGTAAAAATAGCCTCTTTGACAAATGATGTTGGGGCATTTGCACAGTTACATGCAAAAAAAAAAAAAAAATGAAACTCAAACACCAAATTACACCATGCACCAAAATAAACTCAAGATGGACAAAAGACTTAAATATATGTTGTGATACCATAAAAGTCCTAGAGAAGAACATAGGCAGGCAGGAAATTTCAGGTATTCCAAGGAGCAATATTTTCAGTGATATGTCCCCTAGAGCAAGGGATGTAAAAGAAAGAATAAACCAATAGGACTACATCAATTTAAAAAGTTTCTGCATGGCTGAAGAAAACATCAGCAACATGAAAAAGAACCAACCATATAGGAAGACGTATTTGCCAGTGATACCTTGGACAAGGGTTTGATCCTAAAATATATAAAGAACTCACACAACTCCACACCGAGAACATAAGCAATGCAATTAAACAATGAGCAAAGGACCTGAACAGACACTTCTCCAAGGAGGACATACAGAGGGCCCATAGATATATGAAAAAATGCTCAACATCATTAGTCATCAGAGAGATGCAAATTACAACCACAATGAAATATCACTTCACACTTATCAGAATGGCCATTATAAGCAAATCGACAAGCAACAAGTGCTGGCGAGGTTGTGGAGAAAAGGGAACCTTAGTGCATTGTTGATGGGAATGCAGACTGGTGCAGCCACTGTGGAAAGCAGTATGGAGTTTCCTCGGAAAACTAAAAATGGAATTGCCTTCAGACCCAGCAATTCCACTGCTGGGATTATACCCTAAGAATCCTGAAACACGAATTCAAAAGAACCTATGCACCCCTATGTTCATAGCAGCACAATTTACAATAGCCAAATGCTCAAACTCCCTAAGTGCCCATCAGTAAATGAGTAGCTCTAAAAATTGTGGTACATTTACACAATAGAATGCTACCAAGCAGAAAGAAAGAAGGAGCTCCTGCCCTGGTGACAGCATAGATGGAACTGGAGAACATTATGCTAAGTGAAATAAGCCAAGTGGTCAAAGACAAATACCATATGATCTTACTTATAAGTGGAACCTAATCAACAAAACAAATGAGCAAAATAGAACCAGAGACATGGAAATAAAGAGCAAACTGACAGTGACCAGATAGTCAGGGTGAGGGGGATAATGGGGGGAAGAAGGGATGGGGCAAGGAATAGAACACACATAGAGGACTCATGGGCACAGACAACAGGGAGGGATTTACTGTGGGAGTGGGGGTGGGAGACAGGGTCGGGTCGAGCAATGGGGAAAAACATGGAACAACTGTAACTGAACAACAATAAACTAAAAAAATAAAATTCATTTTTCAGTGTTGACACTATGGAAGTACACTTCTATATGTGTGATTATAATGAAAAGTATATAGGGAAATATACACCAATATCAATGAATATCAATATTTGAATAATTTTAAGTTTAGGTTAATAATATGTTTGTAATTTGAGCACTTTTAGGTCCTATGAAGGGTGCTAAAATCAAAAGTATTTGAAAAGATAATAGGCAAAATATAGATTTCTTATATTTCTCAAATAACAAAAAGTCTTAAAATTAGAATATTTTAGGAACTTTACTGTAATTTCATAAAATATAAAAATAAATATATAATTTAATAAATTTTAGGGGCAAATTTTGATATTCAGAAAAATGGCAGACCTTCAATTTTCATCTTTTGTAAACAAAGTTTTCTTCCATACACAAAAATAACATTTTTGCTATATATTAATTACTTTTGTATCACCATAACAGGCCATTATGTTTCAACTGACTACTGTTAACAATAAATGTGCTAATGTAATTAAATCATTTTGTATGACCTTAGATATTTTTGTTGATCTAAGTAACTGAGATCGCCATTCAGGAGAGTTAGATATGTCAGATGCGACTTGGTAATGACCCTGACACTTGACTTCATTAGTGTCTCCAATTCATGAAATTAACAAAGATGACAGAAATTATGAGGCTGTCAGGTACTGTCTCTTGTAATTATCTTTTTTAACCTATGTTTTCTCTTTTAATTATCTTTCAGTTTGTAGCATCCCACTTACTGATCTGAAAATTCAAAATTAATTAATTATTTGCCCAAAGTCATATGCTTAGTAAGTATTTGAAGTTAGACAAACCAAATTCTTTTTTCTCAGATACCACATATCTTGTTTTTTCTGAGGTATGAGGTCCTCGTTTCTTTTCATTATGTATGCCTATCAGCCTAAGGGTTTGTGCTAGAACCTTGTTTTTATGTATTTAGTTAGTTATAAGTTAATTATATATAGATATATTCATGTATTATGTGATTACAAAATAAACAAAAATAATTAAATTATGTAAGAATACAGTTTTTGACAGTCCTAATGTAGCCTCCTTTCTCTCTATTAGTTTTCTTGCCAACTACTCAGGAGTGCGTGTGCTCATTTCGCTGCCCACTGCTCAGGACAATGGCGAATGGAGCACTCGTTCCACGTGCCCTTCATTCAGGCTGCGCTGTGACATCCACGAGCTCATGGCTACCTCATAAGAAATCTCTTTGCACTGAAATGTATGTTCTCTCATATAAAACAATGTTTACCTTGGATAATAACTGGAATAGAAAAGAGAACAGTAGCTAAAAAGTAAAATCTGTGTAAAGTGTGGCCTTTAGTTAAAAATAATTGACTGGTTCATTAATTGTGACAAATGTACCATACTAATGTAAGATGTTAATAATAGAGGACACTGGAGGTGGGCTATATGAGAACCTGCTGTTCTAGCTTCACACTTTTTCTGTAAACACTATTCTAAAAGTTTATTAAACAAACCAATTAGTGACAAATGCAAGGTTTTTTTAACTGATATATTTTATATGAAGCTCGAAAGGTGAATGGAAAATGGAAAATACCTTATTCCCACTTTAAAATCCTGGAGGAGGTGGAGGGACTTTTTCTGAATGCAGAGTGTATCTAAAAGCACAACAATATAAAAATAATAAAAAAATTTATAAAACACAAAGAAAAAATTTAACATATAGATAATTGAAAATTCTGACAAAGTATGCAAAGAATAAGAGACTGTAAAAGTATTATTTTAGGATAAAATATGATTTTCTAACTTAAAAATGGATCTTGACAGTAACCATCAAATATATTTTCTGGGCACTGGCTGTACAAAGGAAGGTTCACACCTAGAAAGATCTTCCAAAGATTTTGAAATACATAATAAAATGCAAATCCTACCAAATCCAAGTAGAAAACAAACTTTGAAAAGTTGTGATATAAAATATATAAAGGCTGGGATGGAAGTAGAAGACAGAAAACTGTACAAGAATAACAATTAAAATAAAATTAAATTTAAAAAAATATATAAAGGGAAATGGCTTATCTTTACAACACTGAATACAGCCACTCAACTTGCTCTTTATGTGTAAAGGCAATACAAATATTTACACATGTAACTGTGGAAAAGAAAAATATATTTCAAGACATATAAAAATATGATTAAGAGCTCAAAATGAATGTTGTGAGGTAAATGCTAAAAGCAGCTTGGAATCAACTTAAAATGAATAATTTGCATAGATGAGTCATATCTATAAAAATGTCAAAAATATTGAAAGATAATCTGTTCAGTATTCTAAAATCAATGACAGATATAAAATATAAAATATCAATTATATTAATAGTTACAAAAGAACAAAAGACTACAGAATTCCTTGCCCTACATAAGTAGGTGGGGGACATGGGAAGATGCTGGCCAAGGGCACAAACTTCCAGTTATTAGATGAACACTTTCTGGGGGGCTCATCAGCATGGTGTACAGCATGTACAGCATGGTGACTGTGGTTAATAATACGGTGTAATAGAATGGAAAGTTGTTAGAACACTATGCCTTACATATTCTTACAACAAAAACAAAATGGTAATTATTCCAAGTGATGGAGCTATTAGCTAACGCTATGGGAGTAATCATTTTGTAATATATAAGTGTATCAGATCAACACATTGGACAACTTAAACTTACACAATGTTATATTCAGTTATATCTCAATAAAGCTAAGGAAAAAAGAATAAGCTTCATATAAATAATAACATTAAACAATATAGTACATAACATTAACATTAATATTAACAAAAATAAATAATTCTCCGATGTTGATATTAATTACACACAAAGAATAACATTTGACTCAAAGTGTTTAAGAAAATATAGAATAAACAAATGGAATAGAATGGGTTATTTTAAATATATGCATGAAGAGTTAAACACCAAAATTAAAATTACATTTTGAGACTATATTATATGCTAAGAATATGTGACAGAAACACATAGAAATTAATGGCATTGCCTTCAATTTTTTAAAAAAGATTATAATGTAATTATATTAATAAAAATTAATTAGTGCACAGATAAAATCACAAGTGCATTTTATTTATAAATTGAAACTGATAGTTGAAAGGACTGGAAAACAAAATAAACTGTAATCCTATCTGAGACTCCAAGACATGCCTCATCTGTAAGGAATCAGGGAATAGAGTCACAGAAAGAGCTTGTTGGGTTGAGTGGGGAAAACATGGAGATTCACCTAAGCCACGAGGCCAGTAAGAGAGGGGGGAGCTACTTTATCTGTCTTTGAGTTGTCAGTGAACACTTAGAAGAGATTGATTCTGAAAGAGAAAAAAACCTGGCTTCAAAATTATTTGTTTCTGCCAAAGCCAACACTCCCCAGTAAATTTAATACTTAACATTTACAATATATCTAAATATTCAGACTTCTGTCTTAAAGTAAGGGACTTGATTAGTAATGACAATATTGGTTAAGGATCCAACTCTCTGCCAACACTAACACATATAGAGCTCTCTATAGGTATATGGAGAAAATGGAGGGAAATTCAGAAATATCAAAACAGCATTGGAAAGAATAGAACAAAAGGAGAGCTGAGAGCAAATAACATATCTTTGACTACTGCATCTAAAATCTTGAATTATAATTACTATAGCTAGGCTTTTTACCAACTTTCAGGTTTGTTTAGTCTCTTTTCACATTTATAATAAAAGTGCCCTCTTGTAATTACTGGTATCTTACCATCTACAGTTTCAGGCATTCCACTTCCTTTTATGTAACTCAAGTAGCCAATATTGACAACTATCTTTTCTCTTTTCTCATCAAGAATTTTCCTACATAATTTTCTCAGTTATCAACCTATATTAGTTTTCTCCCGATTACAATCAACACTTTGGTGACCCTTATTCTTTCCAAGTGAGTTAATAAGGGTTTAAAATGGTGCATAATGGCCAGTCTGAATGATGTGAAGTGGTATCTCATTGTGGTTTTAATTTGCATCTGTCTGATGGCTAGTGATGGTGAGCATCCTTTCATGTGTCTCTGGGCCCTCTGATCTTTGGAGAAGTGTCTGTTCAGGTCCTTTGCTCATTGTTTAACTAGATTTTTTGTCTTCCTTGTGTGGAGTCGTGTGAGTTCTTTATATATTTTGGAGATCAAACCCTTGTCCAAAGTATCATTGGCAAATATATTTTCCTATATGGTTGGTTCCTTTTTCATTTTGCTGATGTTTTCTTCAGCAGAAGCTTTTTAGTTTGATGTATTCCCACTTGTTTATTCTTTCTTTTACATCCCTTGCTCTAGGGGACATAGTGAAAATTTTGCTGAATGTAATACCTGAAATTTTCCTGCCTATGTTCTCCTCTAGGACTTTTATGGTATCACAACCTACATTTAAGTCCTTTATCTATCTGGAATTTATTTTTGTGCATGGCATAAGTTGTTGGTCAAGTTTCATTTTTTTGCATGCAGCTGTCCAGATCTCCCAGAACCATTTTTCGAAGAGGCTATTTTTACTCCATTTTATGCTTCTGCCCCCTTTGTTGAATGTTAACTGACAATATTGACACAGGTTTATTTTTCTGGGCTCTCTATTTGGTTCCATTGGTCTATGTGTCTCTTCTTATGCCAGTACCAGGCTGTTTTGATTACAGAGGCCTTGAAATATAATTTGATATCAGGTATTGTGATCTCTCCTACTTTGTTCTTTCTCAAAATTAGTGAGGCCATTTGGGGTCATTTATGGTTCCATATAAATTTTTGAAATGTTTGTTCTATATCTGTGAAATATGTCACTGGTATTTTAATAGGGATTGCATTGAATATATAAATTGCTTTGGGTAGTATGGACATTTTGATGATGTTAATTTTTCCAATACATGAACATGGTATATGCATCCATTTATTTGTGTCTTCCTTAGTTTCTTTCCTCAGTGTTTGTTAGTTTTCTGGTCAGAATGGCCATCATAAACAAATCAACAAACAACAAGTGCTGGCAAGGTTATAGCGAAAAGGGAACCCTAGTATACTGTTGGTGGGAATGCAGACTGGTATAGCCACTGTGAAAAACAGTATGGAATTTCCTCAGAAAACTAAAAATGGAACTGCCTTTTGACCTGGTAATTCCACTGCTGGGATTTTACCCTAAGAATCCTGCAACACCAATTCCAAAGAACCTATGCACCCCAATGTTCAGAGCAGCACAATTTACAATAGCCAAGCGCTGGAAGCAATCTAAGTGTCCACCAGTAAATAAGTGGGTAAAAAATTGTGGTACATTTACACAGTGGAATACTACACAACAGAAAGAAAGAAGGAGCTCCTGCCCTGGTGACAGAATGGATGGAACTAAAGAGCATTATGCTAAGTGAAATAAGCCAGGCAGAGAAAGACAAATACCATATGATCTCACCTATAAGTGGAACCTAATCAACAAAATAAACATGGGAACAAAATAGAACCAGAGACATGGAAATAAACAACCAACTGATAGTAACCAGAGAGGTGAGAGGAGGGAGATAAGGGGGAAAGAAGGGGAAGGGTCAAGTCAAGGAACATGTGTAAAGCACCCATGGGCAAAGACAAAGGGAGGTGACAGGATTGAATGTGGATAGTGGGGTGTGGGTGGGGCAGGAGAGAGTGATGGGAGGGAAAACGGAGATGACTATAATTGAACAATAAAAAATAAATAAAATAAAATACTGCATAAATTATAATTAGCATTCAATTAATTTAACTATTGTTTCTAGCAGCAGCAATATTTTCTTCTCTTTTAATAAAAATTAGCATCCTTTAGGCTCAGATACCTTGCTTCCTTGTGTTTTCAGATCACAAAGAAATCTGTGACTACTATCTTACTTCCTTACTGGAAAGCACATTTCATTGTAGTGAATTTCTATTCATTAATAATAAGTAAATTAAACAACTCTTGCATTTTTTGAGTTCAATCTAATTCCCCTTGGATTTCTGCCCATTGGTCCTACTTATAGCCTCTGGAATTATTCATTAAGCTAAATAATTCCATTCTCATATGACAACTATTCCTTTTTTATGTAAAGACAGCCATTACAATACCTCTGAATCATTTCCTCAACCTAAACACTTGCAGTACAGATATATTTTCTCATGGCTTGTAAGAGATAAATTTGTCAGGTTGTCAGCTTTCAAAAAACCATGAGGCTCCTGCAGATATCTGAGGAGTGGATTTTCTCAATCAATGTCATATCTTGTTTCTGCTCCTTCTCTAGTAGGAAAGTATTGTGTGTGTCTGTTTTCTAGCTTTTTATTTTGTTGCTTACTTCCACATCCATACTTTTGCTTTCACCTAAAATGTCTCCACTTGCTTTTGTCAAAGGAACCAATTGTGACAAAGCTGAAAGCTACCCTGTTCCCTGCTGAGAGAAGAAGCTAAACTATTGCTGATGATCCCAAGAAGTAAGATAGCTCCTCCCACTAATTAGATCCCACCAGTGACTCTAACAAATGGGGACTCTAAAACACTTTACAAAACATACAGCTAGTGTGGGAGAGAGAGGGACAGAGACAGAAACAGAGAGAATGGAGGAGCAGAGGGAAAGAGAGAAGGAAGGATAGCTCACCGTCTAGAGCTAACTTTTAGAAGCTGTGTGCCATTGACGATATCTCTTTTTCTTTCTCAGCCTCTCCCACTTCCACAAAAGTTGCCTAATTATACCTACTTGGGTGACTTTCAGAGTTAGAGATTCCAAGGAGACAATAGAAGTGAAAACGTTTATTGTAATTTCTAAACTGCTGTAAAGGTCACACATTGAAGGAAAAAGTTCATATTTCTGATGACCTCATTTGATATTTTATAAACAGTGAGTTTTTTTTATGCACTTAGAATGCAACTCACTTTGTTCAAACAATGATCATTTACATATACATTTTTAGACACACATCTATCTCATCAAGTAGGAGTAATAACTGCAATTACATTACAGAGTGCTACTCATGAGTTTAAAAAATGTACACTTATTAATCTGAAGTATTCCTCATTTAAACTTCAATGTTTTACATAGTAAATATTAGCTGTAAATATGATATTGCTTTTCCAGCTCCACAACAACTCAGCTCCACTGAACTCTCTGCTTCCAGGTCCATTGGACTCAGTTTCTCAACTATTCCAGACTAAAGCAAGGAGTCTCAAACACATGAGTGCCTCATGTAGAAGGCTTCACACTCTCTCACTGTCCTGCAGCTGGCCAGGGGCAACTTCTATATGCTTTTTCGGACATAGTGTTTCCAGAATCATGCCTCCTGGCTACCCAGACTTGAGGATCTCATACCTCCCATTGACTGCAGCTTCTCAACCTTTATTTCAAATGTAGGCTTGATTATTTGCATCCAGCACAGCATATATTACAAAACACTCAGTAACTGCCAACTTGTTCCTATTCTCAACATCACCATCTGCTGACAAGTGAAACCTCTCCTAGCTGCCAAGCGCCCTGTCTAGATGTTAAGATTTTACCTTAAAATCTAGGCTTTAGTCTTTTTATCATTGTGCTAATTTTTTGGACCGTTATTCTGGAGGGCAATACCTAATAACACAACCTAGATTTCCACTGCTGCGTGAAAACCTTGTTTTTCCATCACACTAACACAGTTAATATTTTCTTCTATACTAACAAAACATCATAAAAATTAGAACCTATTTATAGGTCCAGTTGTTTGAAACTCCACTGTCAACATCAGTTTCAATTCCCCAACTTATGGCAGATCTATTACCAACCCCTCCAACCCAGTCTCCTAGACTTTTGTATATTATTCATACACAAAAATTGTTTATTCTTACATGTTTAAACTGCAACAACCTTCAAAGTACTCTCCATTTAATGCAATACATCTATCAAGATGTTTTTTCCACTGCCCAGAACAATTTTTGAACTCACCCATTTTGATGCCTTTTAGTGCTTCTGCCATTTTTGTTTCACCTCTTCCACATTGGCAAACATTTCCCTCTGGGGAATTTTTTTGACCTGGGAAACAAAAACAAGTCACTTGGGGTGAGGTCAGGTGAATAGGGTGGGTGGGGCTTGAGGGTCATGTCATTTCTGGTCAAAAACTGCTGAACAGTCAGTGTGGTGTGGGTAGGTGCTCGTAAATCACCCATTGTAAAATGAGCAAATGCATTGAAAGAGTTTTCTTAAAAAATTCTCTGAAGCAGAGCATAGCCTCTCACAACAACACCAGCTGGTACACTGATACAGATGGATTCCTGTAACACTCAGCAAGGAAAGCCTATACTGCAAGGGGCCCACCCTGCAGAAGATAATTCTGGTTTTGGGGGGTATGTACATATATGCAAATATTTTTGTATTTTCATATATTTTTTCTCTCTGTACGCACTAAAAACTCAGAGGATATAATAAAATGTATTATAATTCCTATTTAAGGAGAAACATAATTTTAAAATAAATACTTTAAAAATCTGCTGACCCTTAGAAGACTTATTCTTAGGGATCAAGTATGAGCCCACATCAGGATTAGTAATAAATAATATTATGTGTGTTATTTTAAAAATAACAGGAATTCATTAAATGTACCCTTGAAAGAAAACAATACAATGACATGTATTTACAAAGCTCAAATGCACATAAAATTCTTAGTACAGAACTAGTGAAGTTTGGCTCTTCATTTTTACATTAGATACACGGAAAAAGTGTGCAAATGTCACAATTTCTCTTCTGAAATTACTTCCATAGCAAAAGTTAACTGTTTTACTATCTATCTGACAAATGTAATGCCACAGAATAAAAAGCCTTTTGAATATTTTACACAGATTTAGCCATCTGTTACATGGAACCGAAGATCTCTATTAATCTATGAATTTAATCTGAATTGTTTAAAAAAATAAATAACTCATATATTGAAGCAGTAAGTTCAGCAGTAAAAGCAAGCAGAAAATTTGTCTGAGAATACTAAAACCATTGTGTCCCTACTAGGTGATGGCAGTGATTTCTTAAATGGCTCTATCAATTTGGAGACATTCAAACATATGGTCAAAACTGATCTGTATTCCTGGAAGGTAGAATGTGAAGTAGTGCAGAATAGGCGACAGGGAATGGTGGGGCCTGTGGTGAACTGAAGACTGCATGCACCATCTAAAAACAATCTGCAGATATTTAGTTGCTGGATCATTTATTTGTACATTTATACATACCAACATGAACACAGAGACACACGCCAACTCTGCTGACCAAACAAAATACAATAGATTAGCATAAAAAATGGGCAGCAAAATTAAGTTAATAAAGCAGTATTATCCACTGTAAAGCCATAGATACTTCAAAAATGGATTTATTAAAACATATATGGAGCAATTAGATCTGTCCAATTGTGATATGAAAGCCATTTCCCTCACAGAAACAAAAAAAGTCAAAGAAAATAAAGAAAAAAATGAATACCAAAAATGTTTGAGTCATTTTGTGATTTGATCCAGAAGAAAATATGTTATAGATTTCATTTTAAACATATGTTCTCATTAGAAATAATTTCTGAATGTGTCAAAACAACATTATAGAATTATTATTAAATTATGAGGCCATTTCTTGAAGTTACTGTAAGAACAACTTTATTATGAAATAATCATCCATGTGTATATTTGTGCATCAGTGCACTTGCCCATGTATATGTATATATGCAGATGTTCTAAGGGAAGATTTATTCAAAAAGTAAAAGAGAACTATTATTTGTATCCCTCAAACAAGAATGCAGTTATTTGCTAGTTTATAGAATTTACTGGATGATAAAAATCTTTGTAATGTTGTGACTATGGTACTTCAGTTCTTTAAAATATTCTATCTTAAATCTATAAAAAGTGCTGCTTTTTTCTGAGTAATTCTCATAAACCCAGCCATTTGTATAAAGGTCAACAAATAAATGTTCAGCATTATTATCTGATTTCACAGATGAAGAAAATAAGCATTTAAAAAAATCACATCATGAACAGAGAGAATGGTGTGAATTTAAAATACAATTTCCCTGATTTCCAAGTGCATGTTCTTTGCCTATTCTGACTACCTTTTGATTGATATTCACTATATTAACTGATTTTTGTGGTGCATTTATTTATTTTTCTTTCTCCTAGGTTAGGAATTAACTAAATTAGGAATTATTTCTTAGATAGTAGAAATCTGTTTTTGCCTTTGAGATCTAATTAATTAGACTTGATTTGACTCAATATTTTGTCATAGTTTATCATTGTTTTATGGTTTATATAGTGTCCCCGTATTATTGCAATAATTAAGTAGAAATAATTAGCTTCAGAATGCTGAAGCCAATATTTAATAATAAGATTATGTAGAGGCTGTCAAAGAATGGAAATATGGCTTTCTCTAGGAACAGATATGTCAGATGAAATGCAAAACTCCTTGCGTCAATTGTGTGTGAGCAAAGCACAAATCTAAGACTAATTTATATGTACTATTTTATAGTCAGCTCAGAATGTTGGAACCAAATGCCCCTCTCTGGTTACATTTATTTTTAGAATTCATTTGGGCCAGATATAAATAAATTATTTTCTTTTTGTTGATACTCTGAACATATTTACTTCAGGGTCTGTTCCTCTCTGTGATAGGACTGCTGATTCCAGGAGGTCAGAAGAGAAAGATGGGTCTTTCAACATCACTGATGAGCATTTAAAGATTCCTAAACTATATTTAACGAGATTTCAAAGGTGGGTTTTTGCCTCATGAAACTAAAATCAGCCTGACTGGGCAGATGTGACCTTCTGTCTCAAATTCCTTGCGAAGAACTGTCTGTCAAGGTCAAAGTGGAAAGATGTATACTCAGGTTAGAGAGTTTAAAGTTTTAAATTTCCTGGGAGTTCATGAATTTTGAATATTAAGAGTATCATCTAATTATGTGAAATGACTTTGCAAATAAATTGGTGTATTGTATTGCATTTTGGGGTAAAGAAACATTATCGAGTTATGTTAACTTTTCTATGTTTTCTACACTCATTTAACCAGTAGAGGGCAGCAGCAGCCATTCACCCCTCCCTTCTCTGACACAATGCTCCCAACATGCACCAGGACCTTGATCACAGCAAATCGGAAACAGTGCTGGTCTATGACCATTTGTCTGCATTTCTGTTAATGATCTCAGAGTCTTAAAATTGTTTCAGAAATCTGCCTACCAAGATCTTCTGAGTGAAGGGTTAGAAATGTAAAGAAAAAAAGAAAATACTCCAAAGCTTCTCAACATCTCTTCCTTAGACAATAACTTCAGTCATAATCTCAAAGTACTAAAACAGATATAAATACTTTATTTTTTTCAAATAGTAGCCACATAATTTGAGAATTAGTATTAAAAATAATTACAACCTAATCAAATCACATCTCTCTTGGGGCAATATAATGTAAATAGAATCAAAGCAGGGAGAGAATGGGTTCAGTTCTCACTTTGAAAACCACCTTACAATGCCCAGTCACGTGTGGAATTTCGTAATTAGACAGGGGGATCTGAGCTCAGTTCCCCCCTAGAAAAAAAAGGAAGATGGAAAGCAGATATTTCTCCACTTTTCACTATTTTTATTACCTCCTTAATCTCATACCAAAAGGCTAAATGAACTTTCTGGTTTGAATTTGATATGCTTGTTAATATATGATTAATTATATTTAAATTGTAGTTCTTGTTTTTTAAATTACTCGAATTTCTGTCTATTAACACTAATTCTTAGAGCCCAGAATACTTACAAAATGTTATTAATTCATATATATTATATATTTTAAATTATTTCTTTTTAATAGTCAACATTTTCTTTCTAAACAATTTTTTAAAAATTTATTAGTGTCAATATTCTTAATTATATTTTAGTTTCAACATCGTTAAATGTTTTATCTTACTCATTTGAAGGTAAGTTTTCCTAACATATACCACAGGAGTAACAATTTTTGTCTAAAATACAAAAAAAAATTAATAGCCTTTCATTAACAGACTAAGACAGAATGAAACCTTTCTACTGGCATCATGTAGATCAATAGGTTAAAGAAATACACACTTAAAATAAGGAAGTTAATATTTGCTAGTTATCTCAATAAATATCCATGTGTAAATTATGGAAATACTATTTATACTCTATAAAGTATTGATTTGTAAATCATTTGGAGAAAGAAAGGGTTCCTTTATTATTTATTCTAGACATTTCAGAAATGGTTTTCCACTTGAATGGTAAGAGCAGTGGATACAATTGTTGATCATATTTTCCTGCTTTCTGGCACTATGTGCTGTATTTACCTTTTGATGCATAGAAATATAACTGTACAGAGCTTCTATTCAACAATCATTTTTGTGAGTTGTAATGCAGTAATTCATTTTAATATTAAGAAAGGGTAGAAATAGGGGTCAGTATTTCATGTGTCTGTATGATCAGCAATTCCTATGAAAAAAGGGTAGCATGAATTTCAAAAAAGTAATTTCAGAAACTGGTGAATAAAACAGCAAAAAGGAGAAGAAAAGAATTCAAGGACTCAAACTGCAAATGGCCTGCAGTGCAATAGAGCAAAATTAAAGTTGAACTTGAGCAGAAGCAGAGGTACATTTAGTCCTGGTTAAGGACATTTAATTTCTGAAAATTCTCCTGTCACATAATATATCTGAATGTTCTCATGAATTTCCTAAGATAGATAAACGGACAGGAAAGTAGGTAGGAGGCTAGATGTAGATAGATAGATAGATAGATAGATAGATAGATAGATAGATAGATAGATATTAGATAGATACACATATATATTGATAAGTTTGACATATATTTTTGAGCTCCTATTATATATAAGACATTGCCCTAAGCACTGGAAATATTGTAATGAAATCAATAAGTAATTAAAATAAATGAATAATAAAAATCTGAAAACATGAAGAGGAAATGAGTGATAATTTTTGTAGGGATATCCATTTGACCTACACAAAAATTTTAAGGCAATGTGCAGACTTAGGGATTGATTTATGTATATAATAGTTTTATTATTTAATTTCTACTTGCTCTTTCAGTCAAAGGTATAAATACCATAATAAAGGCTTCCATCCTAATAACTCATTGTACTGATTTCTGTAGAAAATTACATTCCTCACCTACTTTTCAGAGGACATTGTCTCTTTAAAACCATAAATAGAGGTTTGCTTCTTCATTGTTAGATCTCAGAAAATAAAGGAAAGGAAAAGGAAAGGAAAGGAAAGGAAAGGAAAGGAAAGGAAAGGAAAGGAAAGGAAAGGAAAGGAAAGGAAAGGAAAGGAAAGGAAAGAAACTGATCTAAGCACATGGTTTTTAATAGTCAAAGAGAAAAATATTAGCTAAAATAATGCTGCTGTTTATAAAATGTTTTCCAATTTTATAGTTTATTTTTTAAAATCTTTTTACTACTAGATAAATCTGAAACACAATTTTAAAAAGACTAAGAATGCCCTGACCAGCGTGGCTCAGTTGGTTGGGTATTCTCCACAAAGCAACAGGTCACCTGTTCCATTCTCTGTCAGGGCTCATACCTGGGTTGTGGGTTTGGTCCCCAGTCAGGGCAGTTCAAGAGGCAACAGATCCATGTGTCTCTCTCACATCTGATGTATCTTACTCTCTCTTTCTCCCTCCCTTTCCCTCTCTCTAAAAACAAATAAATAAAATCTTCAAAAAAACACCCAGAATGGCCCTAGCCATTGTGGCTCAGTTAGTTAGTGTGTCATCCCCCCTCTCCATCAGGGCACATACACAGATTGTGGGTTGGCTCTCAGGTCTGAGCACATGTGATCCTTCTGTGTCTCGGTGCAGATGAGAGGCAACCATTCCATGCTATTCTTTCATATCAATCAATTTCTCTCTCTCTCTCTCTCTCTTCCCTCGCCACCCACCCCCCATTCCTCTCTCTCAAAAATCAATGAAAAAATATCCTCAGGTGAGGATAAACAAATTTTAAAACAACTAAGAATGTTCAATTGTTATAAATTTGGAAGATCCAGATAAGTAGTGTAGGTTTCATTTACACCAATAGATAAACTCAACTGTGTTTTGTAATGGAAATCATTCCGTAAAAACCTTTAAGCTTAATGTTCAATAAGAAAAGAGAAAGAAATTAAGTAGAGTTTTATCTATGACTTTTTTGTCAATGCAAATATGATTTTAAAATTCATACTAAGTTCTCTCACTTCATTAGTGACTGGTTCATGCCAGTAAATGGTGATGTGTGTAAATTTCTGAAATATGTTTTAATTTTATAAGTTGTACTTTATGCAACTAATCACATACAGACAATGCTTTTCCAGAGTGAGATTTGTACCCCAGAGATACAATCAATAATATTCTGGTAAATTTTGACACCTGACTCTTGGGAAGGGGTGCTGATTTTTCATGTTTGCCAATTTATGTGGTGTTGTCTAAACATGTCTAACTTTGAACCACCAACCTGAAGGCACTGGGCATGGTGCTGAGGTGAGATATACACACTATACTTTGACAGCCAGGAGGCTCTGGCTTCAGCATATCACTGGATAATTTGATCAAATGTAAGATGCTGTTGATTGTATATCATTTTAGTTACCAATTAAATTATGACAAAATGTTTTCTTATTATCATTTTATTTATTTTTAATTTTGTACTTATTGGAAAACTTCTTTCAAAGATCCTCTGGCCCCAGGAGGGTTCCCTATCCTGTGTTAGATGTGAAAGAGTAAGACAGAAATATATGAATGTAGTGTATACAAAGGGAGAATAGACAGAGAGTTCTAAATGAAGTACGATAGCCAATAGATACCAGAACTGGGTTCTGAACCACAGAAACCTAAGTTGCCTTTCAGTTAACTTATGCTTGACATAAAAGAGTTGGTACAAAGGGACCTCACAGACAGGACCTGGGAGTGTGTGGTGGAGAAAGGACACTTGCCAAAATCTGACCCTTATAACAGTTGGGCCTTTCCCTTTGTGGAGGGGGATCAGAAGCAGCAGAAATCACTTGCAAATGAAATGTAAAATACCATACCATGATTGAAATCTGAAAAAACAAAGGTCTAGAATCAATGAGATATGGATAGCTGAAATGAGAGCAAACACAATATGTACAAGACTCTGATGAACTCTCAACTTCTCATTCATTAAAATTATGCTTTCAAGATTTTCAGGTTCTGGTCTGGCTTTTAAGGAACTAGGAAGTTGTCATTCCCATCTTCAAAACAAGAAAAAAGATGAAATAAAAGTCAAATACCCTACTTAGGCTCATCAAAGAACTGAGGTCACAGGACGAACTGCTGCCCCCAAAACTGAGAAACAGGTGATACAGAAATTCACAACTTACCAGAGTAAAACTTCCACTGGAACAAGTAATGGGGTAGGAAATCTTAAACCATAATCAGCAAATTGCTGGAGGATCACACAAGTATGAGAGTTAAAAGCTCCAGGGGGTCCTGGTCTTAGGGGTGTCCTACGATTTTGTGAGTTTTGCCTCCAGGACACTGCCAAGGAGAACGCAGAAGGCAAAGAGGGAAGAGATGGTAGGAAGACACAAAAGGGGAAAGAAGAATGTTGGGAAGGAGGACAAAAAGAAGAAAAAAAGAAAGAAAAAGGAGGAATAAAAATAACTCTTTCTAGTTCCGAAAACAATTCTGACGTTTTTGGCTCAAGCTGCGCAGGACAATGGCAATGCCGGTGGACTGAGAGCGTGGCCATAAAGGAGGCGCATTTAAGCAGCAAACATTTATTTAGATAAGCTTTCACACGACTAGCAATGTAACTTGCCTTTTGTGCCATTTTCCTCCCGCAGGTTCAAAGGGAATGATCATGAAAAGGAAAAATAAGGCACATTGCTTTACTTTATTTCTACTCTTTACTAACATCTCTGTGCATCAGACTGCACACCAAAAAAGCAATCACTAGGTAAATAGCAAGGTACTGTCTTAGTTACTTTCACAGCTTTGGGATTTAAGATAAATCAGCACCTAAAGGACTAAAACCACAAAAGAGAAACAGAAACACCAACACGGACTCTATAAAATCAAAGAACCCTGGAAAGCAATTTAATCTGAAGAACATTTAGCATCTTGAAAAAAGTCACCGCGTACTGCTCAGCAGAGATACCATTGTATCAGTGAGTCCAAGTTCGCCGGCAGCCATCGGAACAGCATTGTCTTCGGGGAAATTTGAAGAGACCTCTTCAATTATGCCCTAAAACAGTTTCAATGCTTAGACTTCAAAATTATCATGATGAGTATTTGAAAAAGCTGAAAGTATGTAGTACAGTGAAGACTTTAAAATACTGCTATCAGCTTCAAACCAAGGGGCAGAGACAAACCGCAGCACTCCGAAGAATTGTTAAACTAGCAGATTTTGAAAAAAGAGGTCTGCAAAAAGGTTTTATTTTAGAAAGAACAAGTTTGATTTTATTCTTATGTTTAGAGCTTTTACACTATTAACTCTGATTTTTAAAAATGCACAAATCTGTTGTAGTTTCTTTGTTTGTTTTTGTTTTTATACTAGTTTACCAGTTCTCTCTTTTCAAAGTGTTATACCAGGTTACAGAAAAAAATGCACAAGTTTGCGAGTGCTCCGCATATATCCCTACATTGTGCTCCTTTTTTAATTAGATGAAATTTAAAACAACAAAATGCAGAGATAAATATAAGCCTCATTAGCATTTGAATATGCAACTACTTCTAAGTATAACAAAAATTAATTACTTCAAGTTAGCAGATGGAACAGGTTAAAGTAATAATTTAAACTAAAGCTAAAGTCTAAAAGTCCAGGAAAGAGTATGGGAGCAGTATATGTTAAACAGATATTATAAAATAAAACACTATACATTGTTGAAATCAGGTTAAATGCACATAATTTATAGTCTAAGACTTTTCCAAACACTTTTTTCTGAAAACTGTGTGTATAAATAGTGATTAAACACATTAACTGAATGTGGTTTTTTTTTTTTTTTTTTTCAAAATCTATATTAAATTGACCAGTAGCCAAGATGTGAAAAGCACATCTTGTGAGCTAGGGCTACACCAGGCTCGTTGAAAGATATGGTCCCAGTGCATTGTACTGTGTAGAAATAGCATCCATCATGGCCACATCTAAACATAGGAAAAGAACGAAGAAATAGATTCACTAGGCTGGATGGGTCTTCACAGCTGGTGTACTCCCGCCATGCCTCACCCTCACTCCGCTGCATTCTCACCAGGCTAGAGAGCTAATGCTTAACTTTTTCTTTAAAATGTATGATACACCATCAAAGAGAAGAAACCAATCTACTGCCTCTCCTAACACTACTCCCTGGCTTTTGACAACTCGTCATTCTTAATAAATTCTAAATTTATTATTTTTTGTATGCAACTCATGTTAACTATAGAGAAACATTTGTTTCAAGGTTTGCCTAATGGTCCAAAAACAACTGTGACACCTTTGGAAGGAACTGGGTTAGCTGATTGTCAAACTTTGGCCATGGGTGTGTGCATAGGTGAACCCTACCTGTAAAGAAATCACAAGACTGGATTTTGGTTATCGACTTGGAAAAAAAGATTGCCTTGATTCTTGGGAAATGTAAGGAGAAATATTTCCCCAACAAAATATAAAAATAAGGTTATTCCAGAGGCAAGTTAAAAAGGATTCTTCTCTTTCAGGAAATGAAAGGACCAAGATATGCTTTTAGCAGGAGTAGAATTTAAATATGAATCACTCAGCACATCAGAGCAATACTGATAAGCACAGATGCCGTCCCTGTCAGAACATGTGCTGGCTAAAGGCAACAGTGACTGTATCAGCGGGCACCAGCTGACCTTCAGGCCAGATCATCAGCTCCAGGAAAACCCAGTTAGCCTTATTGGTAACAGCCTGTAATAGTACAAGATCAAAGATAACAACTTGAAAATACTGTTACACAGGGCCCAATGCTAAGGCACGACTGATAACAAAATGACACTTTTCAAGAGGAAACCATTCCTTGTCTCTCTTTTCTTTATTTAACAATGTGATGTTACCTGTTAGCCAATATTTTAAAATGTATCCTAAATTTTGTATGAAGTTCTAAAATGCATTATTTTTATTGTTCTTTCTAACAATAAAAAGTATGAGTATGCTTCTTAAATTATGTAAAGAACATATGTCTCATCTGTTTAGCATTGTGTAATTTTCTTGTCCTATCATGATGCACAGTAACTTTTAGAATGTAGTGGCCACTTTTGTAGTCATTCATTCATTTTTTCCCAGTAAACATTTTTAAGCACTTATGAGAATGCCAGTCCCCAAGTACTGAGTGAAGCTACTGGTGAGGACTTCCTTCTCTTAGAATTTGCAAAAGGAATGATGCTGACCTCTAATATCTAAGGGCTAAATTTATTCATTTCTTCAGCCATAAGCATTTGCTGAGTACTTTTAAGGCTTCAAGGTGGGGTTGTGTTACAAAAGATACCATAATGCTTAGGTGCTAAGGTAAAAAACAGACAATAAGAATATGTCCTTACTCCTTTTACTCTTGATTTTTCTTTTTCAGGTTTTCACATTCACCATCCCACACAAAATGCTACCCTTCTATAAGTCTCTGTGTCTCCGAAAACCAACTGCTTCCCTGGGGGAAAATTCAACCACCTACTAACAATCTTTCCAGCTCCTTAGGCCTGAGGTTGAACCCAGGTCATCAGTTGAACAGGCATGCGTGGTCAGTTCTGCCTGGAGTGGAACATGGGCTTCAACCTATGCATAGGAACTTCCTGAGCGGGGGAATTCTTAAATAACACATCTACTACGGATGCACATTTTTCAGACACCGCAAAGTCTAATCTTGGAGCACAGATTCTAATCACATAATGTAGTTATAATGGTCCTCCATGATTGTACAAAGCCTTTCTGGGATCTGTCCTGCTCATTTAAGGACGAGTGCACCATAAAAAGTCACTCTCTCCAAGTTTCTGATTCTTTGCTCATTCACTTGAGCATACATTGAACAAATAGAAATTAACTGCCTACTATGTGTCAAAAACTGTTCTAGGTTCTGGGTATCAACAACCTCTAGAACATATTAATGCCATACCCTCAGAAAATATTTCTTTGGATATCAAACAAGAAGAGCTACCAAGGTTTAAAGGTGCTAGAAGAGGCTGAGCTTGGAAAAGAGGCTACAAATACAAGGGGAGAGGAACGCCAGGAGAGCGTTATGGCATAGGGACAAAGGGAAGGGAGTGTGTCAACATCTTTATATGTAGGTAAAACACTTAACAAGTAAAGAAATGGAAATTGTTCGTTACTGACCTGAAGATTATCAGCGACCTTGGTGAGAACAGTGTGGTGATGTCATGGGGGTGGTCGTGAATCTAGACGGAAATGTGCTGAATTATAATGGGAGATGGAGAAGTAGACCTTGTGAGCATAGAAAATCCAAGGGCAAGAGAGGGAGAGAGCAGTGGATGTGTAAGGATAGGTTAATGTATTTGTTCTTCAATTACATTAAAAAAGGGGAAGGTTCTAGTCAAGGAACACGTACCAGGGACCCATGGTAATGGACAACACAATGGAGATTGACTGAGGGAGTTGGGGGGTGGGTGGGGTGAGGGAGAGCAATGGGGGAAAGATTGGGACAACTGTCATTGAACAATAAAAAAGGGAAGATTGTTACTTATTTGAAAGTAAATAGGGATTTTTCTCTTTTCATTTTTGGGAGGGGATGAATGCTGGCCTTATCAATTCAGCCATTTTGGTTGAGGATTTCCTTATTTTTCTACCCAAAGCCTCTGATTATATTGTTCTGATTTAATAGTGTTTTCTGAGATTAAGAGGATAGGCGGACCATTCAAATGAGCACATTTAATACTCTCAAGGAGAATAGTGGAGAGACAAGTCTTGATGTCCAAATGAACGTAGATGGCCTTAAACACTAGGTGGAGAAATGGATATCGCCCTATGACAGCAGAGAGGAGGGAGCATCAGTTGAAACTAGGTCAGCAAAAGCTTCCCAGAGAAATTTCTGTACGAAGACAAGTACGTTTTATAGCCAAGAATAGGGCAATTCTGGGAGAATTGTATGCATGAAGGCACTGAGACTTTAAAAAAACATTATATATTTAGAAACTGAAAGTAGGTGGATGTAACTCCTGCAAATCCCTATATCTAGTATGGAAAATTTTTTTAAAAATAGAAAGAAAGGATTGTTAATGCTGGGCTTTGTACACGAGCTATGGAGCTTGACCTCTATCTTGAAAAATCTGGGGAACTACTGAAAGGTTTCAGAAGAATGACATCATTACCATCACCAATCATCACCGTGGTCATCATCACCACCATCATCATCAAAGCTAATTTATGTGGAGCTTATTCTGTGCCATGCATACTTTTGGGCACTGCTCATGCATTATCTCTTGTAATCCTCTTAACCACCCACACAGGTAAGTACAATATGTATTTTATCCCCAAATCAGTTATTTTGGAAATGCATCTATTGATTACAGAACTGGAGTTGGGAACTGAATGCCAGAATCTTCACCAATGCTGCGCATACAAGCCAGCTACCTTTACCAGCACACTCGCTCAAAGATGGGCCCTGTGGGGCCCTGCCTGCTGCTTCACACTGATTCCTTCTGCAGCGAAGTCTCACGTTTGAGCTTCTGGTTCCTGGACTGTACCCGTGTGTCCAAGCTAAGAGGAAGACTGGTAAAACCACGTGTTGCTCCTGTCTTAGGAAGGCAAGATTCATCATTTGGAGCAGTCAAAAGAGGAGAAGAGTTTTACAGAATATCCTGTGAAGCCAAACTATGCAGCAAATGGTCTCTAAAACCCCCAAAGATGGTACAAAAACATAAGAATTTGGCATCATAACACCTTTTTCTCATAAGAAAATGAAATAGTATTTAAAAATGTACATTTGGTTTTTTCTTCCCTGGCTGCTTGAAGATCGGCCACCACCATGAACAACACAACATTATCCAGACCAGGAAGTTCATGGTCAACAGACTACTGAGCAGGAAAAAAATGGCTGTGGGCGTCCCTCACTCTGGGAAGGTAACAGTACCTAAGAGAGAATTGGGGGAAAAACTAGCCACAATGTATAAGACCAAACCGGATGTCATCTTTGTGTTTGGATTCAGAACCCAGCTTGGTGGTGGCAAGACAACTGGCTTTGGGGTGACTTAAGATTCTTTGAATGACACAAAGAAAAAGGAACCCAAACATAGACTCGTACAACATGGCTTATAGGAGGAGAGGACCTCAAGAAAACAGAGGAAGGAATGCAGAAACAGAATGAAGGAAGTCCGGGGGACTGCGAAGGCCAGTGTGGGGGCTGACAGAAAGTGAGTTGCAGGTAGGGCAACGGGAGTGGAGATTCTTCAATGACTTCAAATGTGGTGTCGTTGTGCAGATTTTTCTTGAGAGGATTAATAAACTAAGATCTTTTACCTGGAAAAAAATGTATAGTTGGAGTCAGATGATCCAAGGTGGGACCCTAGTTTTGACATGCAGTAATCATGTGACTTCTAAAAGTTACTTAAAGTTTTAAAGCTTAACTTCCTCTTCTATAAAATAATTTACTGTGACATGTGGATGTATAGATCGGACCAGGGGAAAGCTGCTGGTTTTTAAAAAGCTACAGTTTCTGCATTTTAGGGTCTGAGTCCATCTTAGGTAAACCTTTCTTGCGAATCTTCAGTAGTACAGAGGTAAGGTAAGGACCTAGCCCTTCTTCTTTTAAAAATATGAATATAGAGAGTAACCCACATGTACATACTTGAGATAGGACTCTAGGAATTTATTTATGATGACCTTTCTTTTCCTCTGAAAGATGATAATTTTTTAAAGCCTCTCATACTGACATAAAGAGGGCTTGTCTAATGCGCCAAGTAAGAGGAGGATTCATATCTTATTTGGAGGTGGGGGTGTGGGGGCAACTTAGATCTCAAGAACTTGGAGGCGGAGCAGAGAAAAGGGGTGGGTGAGTGTCACTCTAAGGAATGGCAGAGCCGCAGCACTTAGGAGCCAGTTACATTTTCCTTACAAAGACAAAAAGCTCTGTACTTGCACTGTTACCTTAAAGATTTATTTAAGTCTATTCTCTGTGCTGCCTCGTGCCCATGTGCTACTGTGATTGCAGAGAAGGGCTTGTGTCCAGCCTCAGGGCAAAGCTGACTAGGGACGCAGTATCACAGGTTGGAGTCCCAGTCACCAGATGGTCACGGGAGCAGACTGCCAGCTTCAGAGGAGTCCAAGTGAAGGGACAGGAAACAAGCAACAGCAGGGATAGACAGACCCTTGCGGGGACTGCTCAGAAATAACTAAGGGGGAACCAGACCTTCTGTGCTCAGGCAGATGGGAGGCAGCCCACACTGGTGGTGCCCGCCGAATCCCCTCCAACTGGTCCACAGTCTCTGCTCAACTGTCTCCCAGCTCAGGGCACTTTGTAGCTGACTGCTTGTACCTGCCCCACCAGAGGACTGGCCGCCTGGCACTCACCCTTATGGAGAGCCAGAAATAGGGTGGGGGGGTGGGTATGCCCACAGCCCAGTGAGGATTCCTGACGATGACTGACTAGGATGAGAGACAGACCCTCTTCTTCGCCTCTAGCCTGGATCCAAGTGTCATGACACTGCGGAGCTCCTGGTAGGTGGGGACTGAGCCGGGGATCCGGCTGAGGTCACACAAGAGTTTGGCTACTTCTCCCCCTCTAGAAAATGTCCTTCACGGGCGACTTACACCTTAATCCTTTCCTCAGCAACTGCTTCTGGGAGGACCACCTCTGCTTAGTGTGATCTGTGTCTCAGAGTTAAACCCCCATTATTCAGGGAACTTAGAAGCTTTGGGTTGGATTTCATAAGGATGCCTAACGTGCAGTTAATGATGGCTAATCACATCTTCTTTCACACTCACTCCCACTTCGAGTTCCTGTATGGAACCTTGAATTGTCAGTTCCTATTCTCTCAATAAAATGGTCGTAGTTTTTGGACTGAATACTGTTTAATAGGCACAAAAAAAGAGACTATTTTTGTTTACTTTAAAAAAATAAGGACATTTATAGATGTGAAGATTTAAATCATATTTAAATAGATTGTTGATGTGAAAATATTTTAGAAATAAAAATTAGAGATTTTTTTTCAAATTTAAGAGGATTAAAAATTCAAAAGCTCCATTTTATAGTATTAAATATATATTAAATACAAATTCAAAAGCTCCATTTTATAGTATTAAATATATATTAGTTGTATTTTTACTTATGATGGACTTTGTTTGTATGATAACTATCTGAAAATCTAGTTATGAAGTTCTTGTTTCAAGGAAAGCAAATATAGTGTTTGCCAAAGAAAGAGACACAACACTTTGTATAACATTTTATGCTAAATACAGACATTTTTTCTTCCTTCTTGCCAACAAATGTCTAGATCTTGTATTTGTTTTGAATAACTGTAGGCAGTAACTATATATATATGCACACACATGTATACTTATATACATATATACACATATATACATATATGAATGAATTTATATTAACTACTTTATAAAACTGAATTTTGAAAATAGTATTATTAATATACCAGCACCCCCATTGTCTCTCTCTCTTTCCATGTACAACACCACAAACCTATTAAACATAGATACTTTGAGTAATGTAATATTACTCTTTTCGATACACTTGTTTACTATTATTTATTATCAATTCAATTATTGACAGAAATGAAGCTTTCATTTCAACCTGATTATCATTCATCGTCTTATGTGAGTTGGCCTGTGCATAAATATCCTTAATAATAGGTTAAGGCAAAATGCAGTTATTTATTATAAGTTTTCATCATCTTGGGAAAAATGGACATAACTTGAAGTTTTCAAGTTAAAAGTTAAAATTATGAATGGAATTAAGTATGTGTATAAACGTCACAGTGATGTATAATAAACCCACAAGAATATCTTACATGTTGGAAGTGGTTTTAAAGGCACATGAGGGTTGCTTTGACATTCCTGCCTCTTTAGGATGGAGTACGAAGAAAGGCATCTGTAATACATGTGGTATTAAGTGTTTCATACCTTTACCTGTGATGCCCCACACTTAATATCACTACCTGTGATATAAAATTCTTGTATTCTCTAGCTGTGGCATTAAATGTTTCTTGCCAATGGTGCTACCACAAAAGTGTATTAGCTGGCTTTAGCATTGGTTCACACCGTTCCTAGAAACAACGTTTGCTGGACTGCCAAAATAGCACATGGCTCAGTGATGGATAGCATGGACTTGACAATTAAGCCATAGGCTTGCTGGCTCCTCCGCTTTCTCTGCTTCTTCCTCTGCTTTGCTGCACAGCTTAAGCATGGCTCCCATTTGGAAGGAAGATTAGACAAGGAGACTAATCTCTACCACATTTCCCGGACGATTTTAACTAATAACTTCCCAAGCTGAAACAGAAACATTTGCAC
Organism: Anoura caudifer; assembly: GCA_004027475.1. Lineage (NCBI taxonomy): Eukaryota > Metazoa > Chordata > Mammalia > Chiroptera > Phyllostomidae > Anoura > Anoura caudifer. The sequence goes on along the minus strand of PVKU01001175.1, from coordinate 306,892 downwards.
ATGGTATTTTTCGCTAGACTACTAATGCTCAGAAGATGTTAAATATGTCTAAACAAGCCAATACACATGGAACAACACTAGGTTGGGAATTCAAATAAAAATTCTTCTTATAGGACAAAAACTCCTGAGTCATTTAGATCCAGTTCCACTGATGAATTGTCTGTCTGCCTCGTGGAACAATTTCAAACCAACTGTGACTAGAAAAAATGGTTAGAAAGATAACTCTTCTCATTTTCTCTTCCAATTTATTTTTATTTTTTTGGACTGAACTACACCAAAAAAGAAAGAAAGAAAGAAAGAAAGAAAGAAAGAAAGAAAGAAAGAAAGAAAGAAAGAAAGAAAGAAAACAAAACTAGAAAATATGTTTAGTTTTTTATATTGATTTTCTGAGAGTTAGCACTATGGTGCCTGAGGATTGAATTTAATATATCTCATCATTTTTTCTCATGAGGTGGAATTACTTAGCCAATTGATTATCTTTTTTTAAACATTTTTTTTCTAGCCCACTGGCCCATTCTCTGATTGTTTCCATGGCATTCAGAGATGTACTCCAGAGGAATATCTATTAGTCCATTGGAATTCAATAATTTGGGCCTATGATTATATATTGATTTAGAAGTTAAGGCACAATTACCATTTCTCTCATGTATTTTTTCCTTTTGGCAAGGGAGAAGTTCAAGGGCTTTGGAAAAGCTCTTTGATTTTAGTCATTGTTTGAAAAATCAAGAATATTTTAAAGATGCTTATTTACTCTAAAAAGAGCAACACAAGTACTTATATTACACAGAACAAAAAATATTCCTGCACCTCAGTAATGATAGATTTTAATGTATCACTCAATACACATAATGAGTTTGAAACAATTTAGTGTGTCACGTTGGTATCAAGGCAAAATCAATTTTAGAGGTATCATTTTATAAATTAAACGAAAAATAGAGATTCTGACTATTATTGCATGATTTGGAAAACTAGAACTATTGACATTTTATTAATTTAGATCACAAACACTTAACAAGTATCTACTTTGGCTTACAAAGTTACTCTAAACTTGAGGAATAAAATAGATCAGAAACAGATGCCTTCCCACCTAAAGAAACTAGATACACTCAAGCAGTAGAAACAAAATTGGTTTGCATTCACAATGCAGGGTAGAAAAGAAAGAGAACTATAAACCCTAACCTGGATTTGCATAACATATAGTCTATTTGATTAACCGTCTCCTACAATCCAGAAGTCACACATGGTAAATTCTTTTATTTTCTGCACCAACTGTGCAACGCGCCTCTTTATTCACTTTCAGAGAGACACTACGTTCCGTAGAGTCTGTAAGATAAAGTTTGAGCCACGAAATTGAAACGTGTGGGAAGGGAAGCCTTGTTACGTTTGGATGTGGTTAGGTTATTCCCGCATTATACAGCATTTCCTTTCAGCCAGGCGTTATTTTAGCCTAGCACTGTAGGACTGTTTTTTTCAAATTTATTAACATAGAAGATCCTGCATAATGTGGAGATAATAATGAAGAACAGACATTGGCACCTCACTTATAAAGACATTTTTTTCCTAAATAGTTTGACTACTATTTTTGACTGTTGACTGTCAAAATATCTATAGTGACAATTTACATTTATTTATAAGCCATGGATAAATTTAAAAAAAATAGTTGAGCCAGGAACCAGACACACAGAAGGCTTGGTGTATGATTCTGTTTTTCACAGTTTAAAAGCAGGTAAGCATCTCTGATACTAGATGTCACAGCAGAGATCATCACCACTGGCGGGTGGGCGGGGGGGCACGGTCAGTGGAGGGACTCTGACAGTATTTCCTGGAGTCCTGGCAACATTCTATTTTCTGATATGGTCTGAGGGGTGTGTTCACTTTGTGAGATTCATTCACCTGTGTACTTATAATTGGTGCCATTTTCAGAAAAAAAGGGAGTAGACAGAAATCTGCACTAACGTTTCAAAAAAATTTTGGCAAACTAGCATTGTAGGACTTTAAAAAAAACATACTAAATTTAGACTTTTCATGATTTAGATACATATGTCTACGTTTCATTACCTAAAGCACTAAAAGGCAAAATGGAACATAAAAATGCTAAGTTTTATAGTCAAAAAATCCACAAAGCAATAAATATACAGTCATATATTTTGAGAAATGAAAACATTCTCCATATTTTTCATAAAATGTGTGTAATGAACTTTGTCAGAGACAATTGTAAATTAGGTAAGTAGCAAAACCATAAATTATAAGGAGTTAAATTAATTTTTAATTATAGAGTAATATAGGAAGGATGATCAAACACCTTCAAAAGTTTATAAATTCTCTAAATACTTTCAGCCTTCTACAGAAGCTGATACTATTTTAAGATATTATTCATAGTTCACTGTGTCTGAAAACATCCTACTTTAGAATGAAATAATCCTGATTATAAACACTGATCACTGGAAACAAACATGAGCATATTTATAAATATCTGAATGAGTGAAAATTTAATTGTGCATACAGATATTTGATGCCATGTTGATTAACAGTGGATGACATGAGATAATTATGTTTTAATAACATAAGAAAACTGAGCTATATTAGGGTTCTGGCCAAGATGGTGTTGTAGGTAGATACAGTCTGTCTCCTGGCACAAGCAAAAAAAAAAAAAAAAGGAAACAACCAATTTAAAAACAAAAAACAACCAGAACTACCAGAGAATCAAACTGTATGGAGAAAGAAGAAACATTCATATAGACGGGTAGGAGGGGTGGAGATAGGCAGCCCGGGTGGAGAGGATGCAAGGCAAGGTGGCAGCTGGCAGACTGGGCAGCCCCACATTCTAGTGCAGATAAACCAAGAAGGATAAACTCAGGAGTGAGACAGACCATGCAACCTCATGTTCCAGTCAGGGCCAGAGAATCATTGAGGTGCCAGAAAGAGAAGAGGAAGAGTAAGAAACTGAAAACTTAATTGAAAAAATAATGAAGGAAATCTTCCCCAATCTGGTGAAGGAAATAGACTTCCAGGAAGCCCAGAGAGTCCCAAAAAGTTGGCCCAAAGAGGAATACACCAAGGCACTTCATAATTACATTACCCAAGATTAAAGATAAGGGGAGAATCTTAAAAGCAGCAAGAGAAAAGAAGAGAATTACCTACAAAGGAGTTCCCATAAGACTCTTAGCTGCTGTGCCTATAAGGAACCTTATAGGCAAGAAGGGGCTGGAAAGAAATAGTCAAAGTAATGAAAAGCAAGGACCTACAGCCAAGACTACCCTATCCAGCAAAGCTATCACTTAGAATGGAAAGGCAGATAAAATGCTTCCCAGATCAGGTAAAGTTAAAGGAGTTCTCACCATGCCCTTATTATACAAAATGTTAAAGGGACTTATCTAAGAAAAAGAAGATGATCAAAACTATGAACAGTAAAATGACAACAAATTCACAGCCATCAACAATTGAACCTAAAAAATACAAAAACAAAAACAAACTAAGCAAACAACTAGGATAGGAACAAAATCACAGAAATGGGGATCATAAGTAGGGTAATCAGTGGGAAGGGGAAGAGAGATGCAGGAGAATGACGGTATAGGTTCAGGGAGTAAGAAATATCAATGGTAGGTACAAAATAGACAGGGAGAGGTTAAGAGTAGCATAGGAAATGCGGAAGCCAAAGAACATACATGTATGACCCATGGGCATAAATTAAGCAGGGGCAAGGGATCACTGTGGTGAATGGGGGTACTGGGTGGAGGGGCAGAAAAGGGAGAAAAGAGAATAGGACCACTATAACAGCATAATCAATAAACTTTACTAAAAAAAGGAAGAAAAGTGAGCTATATTTTAGTCCTTAAAGAGCACATGCAACTTGTTTGTGATCATTAGTGTTTATTTTATCTCAAAACATTTATTTTAAAACTAGAGGTTATTAGAGTGACCCAACATTCTTATTTTCACAAATGTGAAGACTTACACCCAAACATTAATTCACACATCAGTCAGATAAATACAAAATCAACTGTTTAACTCAGGTCTTCTAACAACCTGTCCAATATAGTCATATACTTCCAAAGAGAAATGTTTTAAGATACTGAAACAAAGGTATATTCTACCATGACATTTTTCCCAGTGATACATTTTAACAGATATCTACTGGATTTTCTTTGTTAAAGTTGGGGTATAATTGACATATATAGCATTATATTAGTTTCAGGTATGTAACCTAATGATTTGGTATGTGAACAAATTACAAAATGATCACCACAGTAAGTCTATGAGGGGAGACCCTCCCCAAAACGACATTGTCTTCTGGAGAGTGAGCCTCTTATAGTACAGGCTTCCCCTGCTAGGCCAGTGTTCTCGGAGCCCATCTGTATAGTGTACCAGCTAGTATCATTGTGAGAGGCTGCATTCAGTTTCAGTGAAATTTTTGAAGGTTCTTTCAATGTGTTTGCCCACATCACAATGGGTTATTTACAAGCACACCTGCCCACATCATGTAAGTGTTCGTTAGTTTTTGATAACAAATGGCATGACCCTCATGCCCCACCCTTCCTATTCACCAGATCTCCCCGCAAGTGGGTTTTTTTTTTTTGTTTCCCCAGATGAAAAAAAGTCTTCAGAGGGAAATGTTTTCCATGCGGAAGCAGTGAAACAAAAGATGGCAGAAGCACTAGAAGGCCTCAAAATCAACAAGTTCAAAACCTGTTTAAAGCAGTGGATAAATGTCTTGGTAGATGTATTGCATCGAATGGAGAATACTTTAAGGTGACTGAAATTTAAACATGTAAGAATATACAATTTTTATAAATAAATTTTGGGTTTATTTTGAGTTCCCCCTCAGAGTTAACATTCATCGTCATTCATAGTTAACCACCTTTTTCTCATGTTAAGAACTTTTAAGATCTACTCTCTTAGCAGCTTTCACATGCCCAACACAGCATTGTTAACTACAGTAACCATGTTGTACGTGGCAGCATTAGGACACACTTACTTTATAACTGGGCATTTGTACCTTTGGACCCTCTTCACCCAACACATGCACCCCTCTCTGCCTCTGGCAACCATGAATCTATGAGCTTGGTTTTTGTTTTTGTTTTCATATTCCACATATAAATAAGATCATATGGTATTTGCCACTCTCTATGTGACTTATTTCACTTAGCTCAATGCTTTTAAGGTTTCTATCCATGTTGTCACCAATAGATTCAACTTTTTTCTTATGCCCGATAAATATTCAATTGTGCCTGTATATCATAATTCCTTCATTTACTTGTACATCGCTGGACACTGAGGGTGTGTCCTGATCTTGGCTATTGTGAAGAGTACCTCAGTAAATACTGAGATAGGGCGTATACATCTTTTTAAGTTAGTGTTTTTGTGTTCTTCAGATGAATACCCAGATGTAGAATTTCTGGATTGTATTGTAGTTCTTTTTAATTCTTTGAGGAGCCTCCATACTGTTTCCCACAGCGGCTGAACCAGTCTGCATTCCCACCAGCACTGAACGAGGGTTCCGTTTTCTCCACATCTTCACCAACACTTGTTATTTCCTGTCTTTTTTAACTTTTTCTGTACTTACTATTCTAATTCAGGGAATTTAAAGTTTTTGTTTTTATTTCAGTTTTTTAACTCCCTGTTGTAATAAAGTTTGAGTTGGCAGGTGATAAGTACGAGGCCAGGCAGCTATTTACCAGTCTTAGCTCTTCGTGGTACTCATAGAACCACTAGAACTCTTATTTTTTTAATTGATTTTAGAGAGAGAGAGAAAGAAAAACGTTGAGGTGTTGTTCCACTTCTGTATGCATTCATTGGTTGCTTCTTGTATGTGTTCTTGTCTCTGCAACCTTGGCACATTGGGATGATGCTTTAACCAACTGAGCTCCCTCACCAGGGCCTTTTGGTTCATCTTTGTACGTGCCCTGACACCAAGGATTGAACCTAAAACCTTGGAATATTGGGACAGCATGCTAACCAATTAAGCTACCTGTCCAGGGCAAACCACTAGAACTCTTAGAGCACAGTTTAAAAACAAGTTTTTTCTAAAAAAAAATGATTGCTGGAAGTCTAATTCTCTAAGGAAATAAAAAGATTAGCAGTTATAGTGTAACTCTTTCATAGCAAAGAAAATAAAAGTGTATATTACTCCAGTGTATACTGCATAAATAACAGTACCACGGTATAATTAATCACCAACAATGATACCTAATAATTAATCCATTACACTTTAACTACTTGATTAGGGAAGCATTACGTAAGTTCATCACCAACCTAAGAAGTAAGCTCTTATTTCAATTCACCCTCCATAGCTGCTAGCTATTTTTTTACTATATAGTTTTAATCCAGGTAGGTTAGTTGGTTGACACCCAATCCCTTGTTGCTGTTATCATTTTTTAGAAAAAGATTGGTTGTGAAAAAAATTTTATTTGTTACTGGAAGTTTTCACTACACCTCTCACTAAAGTTATATGACCTAGTTTTAATATCCAAACTAAAGTAAATAAGGACTCAAAAACTCAATTAAATCCTAAATTATTTCCCCAAAGTTGACACTCAAAAGGCTAAATCTAGGTCTCAGATACCTCACAGATAAACACAGCACAATAACTGTGTATTTAGACGATTTCCAAAATACTTGCTAATCTTTTCAAAGCCCAGCAAGTTCTATGAAAGCTCCAAAGACATATTTTCAAAAAAATTTCATGGGCTCAGAAAGCAACAAAACATACTGAGATTCTATATTAAAATACCATTATTTTAGCCTTATGAACTTCCAGGACCATCCTCATTCAAATATAAATAAGGTTGATGACTAAAAGCTTTTCCTTTGTTGCAGAGAATACTGAGTTATTATTTATCTGGTAGACAAATTCTAAGATGTAGAATTTCTCTTTGTATTTTTATTCTAATTATGTTTTGGAAGATTGTTTATTGTATCTGTTTGCAGGAATGTTTTTCATGCTGTGTCCTTCATTAAAAAGATTAAGTACTTGATCAATTCTTAACCTCTTAGTGTGTCTCATTAGTTTGGTAATTTATTCATCAAAAATACACTCTGAGATGTGTTGGGATTGAAGATTTGGTGTTGATCCAAGAAATCATGCTGTGTAGTGTTGTGAACCTCCTCACTTGGAGTAATGGGCCCACACAAGGAGAAGGAGCAAAATTCTTTTGTAATATGAGAAGTACAGAAATGTTTTTTACTGCTTTCTGCTACAAATCCAAATAAAATTTTTGAAATTTTCCTATCCGTTAATTTGTTAGAAGTAAAGATGCTGCAAAGCCATAGCACATGGAAAGTTAAATTTATTTATTTTTTTAAAGAACTTTAGTAGAAGTTTAAATCAGTATTTTTTAAGTGGGTCAGTTTTATAGATTGAAGGAATGCCAAATAATTATAGAGGGTGTTCATTAAAACTAAAACCATCTTAAAATTTTTAAGAGATTGAATTGGCCCTCAATTTGAAAAGGGAATTATAAGCTTTATATATGATTTTGTGCATCTCACACACACAAAGGAATTACATATTTCAAATCAATGGAAATAAAATTTATACACACAAACACATATACACACATATGTGTCAACTTAAGAAATATCCCAACCTGCAGAGAATTTTTATGAGTTTATTTGAGCCAAACTGATGACAATTTCCAGACCTCAATGGATTGAGTAAATGCTCCAGAAAATGGCATTTTACCACCTATTTTATACATCACAATCATAGGAGAGGACATAAGGGGGTCCCAATGAAATCCACTGGTGATAGATTAGGGAGGTGGGAGAAAGCAAAATGGGGAAATCTCTGAGATTGGATAAAAAGAAAAACAAATAGACACATACTTCTTTTGCATTGGTGGGTACAGGATAGTTAACAATTAACATTCACAACACATAGAGACAATACAGGGGAGAAAAGATAATAGAAGAAGTTCTCATGCTCTGGTGGGAGATTGTACCATGAGGGGTCCAGAAAAGGGGGTGACTCTGGCATAACAAAGGTACATTATTATAGATGCACGAAGATAATAGACAGGCTTGGTTAGGGTAAAGATTGACCTTTGTCAAGGAAGACACCATACTAGGACATGACTACCCACCACGACTGGTTTTTAGTTAAGAAGTTTCTATTTCAGACCATCCTATATGGCTATTTTCAGTCTCTGAGTTTGTAAGGCCTCCCTGGAGCTTGTCAGGTTTAGTACGTGACTCCTTTTGGTCCACATATAAATACTTTTAATTAAGTTGCACTATTTTGGATCTCTTTAATCTGAAGGAATTTATAAGTCAAAAATAAATATATACACTCACATATATATCTTTATGTAAATTGATAACATTGACATATAATTATTCTAAGGAATTTATAACAAGAAATCTCAAATCTAAGCTTTCCTAATGATGAATACAAATTAAACTCTTCTATCATAGCTGAGTGCTGCGTGGTCCTTAAAATGCTATTCAGCTCAGGAGCATTATCTTTTTAGTGTGCAATTAATCTTTTCTTTTCTCATTTTAGTAGACACATGCCCATCTGCTACTCATCATTCTTACTGTTTAGCAAGACAAGGGAAGTGTCTTCTCTGTGTTTCAAGCTTCACCTTGAATAAAATCTGAGAAACCCTGTGGATATTCAATAAAAATTAAAAAGAAAGGAAGAGAGACATGGAAAGGAAAAAGAAGAAGAATTGAATGCAATGACAAAGACAAAAACCAAACAAGTAAGGAAATTGGTTTATTCAGGAAATTGCAGTAGGAAGATCCAAACCTCAATGTTCGAGCAGAGCGGTTTTGCCTTAGCCTTTCCCAGGGAGAAACAGACAAGGTAAAGGCAGAGTGATTCACAGTTGGGATTCCTTCCCCAGCAATACGGGGATTCTCAGTCAATGAGCTAAAGTAGAAATGTTTATCTCTGTGTCTAGTTTCAATGGGCACAAACAGTTCAGTTCAACCGTGAGATAAAGAATGGAAAGTAGGAGGGTCTATGTCTGACTTTGTCAGCAGGTTCAGGCAAAATAGAAATGCCTGTGTTGGGCCTTGTCACAGGTTAACAAGGGAGTCATCTGCCAATCTTATGGGAGTTGTGAGACAGTGGACCAGGGTTCTTAGCTTACTCACGTAGGCAAGTGTGATTCTCTGCCGTAAGCTATTCTCCATAAGACAAAAAGGGGGATTTGGGGTAACAAAAGCTTAGGAAGATTTCTTAACTGCCACTTTTACAAAGCATAAGGCTCAGATAAATTTCAACATTGTCAAGAAAAAGATAGGAAAAAAAAACTCAGATTTTTATTTAGAAACAGTACAGTTTTCTCTGGGTTAAATTTGCTCAAAATTAAATTCATTTTGCCAACTAATTCTTTTTCTTCACGCATTCCTGTCACAGTGTAGAAAGAAGTGCAGAAAGAATTGGTCCATCCTGCACTAAACACTAGACACTCAGAACTGCAGTAGAGAAAGGTAGGCTATTTTATTATAAATGACACCTCCCAGGAGAACGAGAAGCTTGCACTCAAAGTCAAACTCCCTGATCTAGGGTTTGGGCCTGGTTATAAGGGTTCAGGAAGAACAGGTATGCAGAAGCACTGGTGGAGCAAGTTGTAATGGGATGACCTTGGAGCTTAACCATTTGTGGTAAGGAGAGACCACACAAGATGCTCCTGGCCAACAAACCCTTGTTCCTGAAAGGGTTCTGGTTTTTGAGTCCAGTTTTGTCCCAAGGTTCAAGGAGGAGAGTGTGAGACTTGGTTCCAGCTGCCACTGGAGGTCAAAGTTCTCTCTTCCGTGCATGCTTCTCCTGCATGACTTGCAGTTTTTGTCTGCTTCTGAAAATCAACTCAGTATCACAATAAATAGGATAGGCCCATTTTGAGTTGGCACTGTGGTTATGTTCCCTTAATTTATTTTTATTTTTATTTTTTAAATTTTTAAATTTTATTTTAATTGTTGTTCAAGTACAATTTTCTGTCTTTTACTCCCATCCCAGCCCACCCCCCAGCCCTCCCCACCTCCCTCCGATTTCCACCTCCCACCCAGTTTTTGTCCATGTGTCCTTCATACTTGTTCCTGTAAACCCTTCCCCTTTTCCCCTGAAATTCCCTCCCCTCTCCCCTCTGGTCACTGTCAGCCTCTTCCCTTAATTTTTTTAAATCTCTATTAATTTTTCAACTTGATTTTTAAATTTTAACTATAATTTTAATTTGAACTTTGGTTTATTTTTCATGTTTCAGACATACATCTATTATACCAACCTAATACCAACCACACACTGAAAGCATCATGTATCAACTTGTTAGTTGTTTTAACATCATTTTCCAGTTGTGATCCAAATTACTATAAATATTTTTATACTTAAAGCTAAACCGAACCTTTATAGATGCGGGAAAATGTTATTAATCAGCTAGTCCAAAAACTTCGTTTGTTCAAATGAAATCTTTAGGCCCATAGAGTTTCCTAGGTTTATACAATTAGTCCTCTGAATTGCCAGGAAGAGAACTCACCTGGCCTTACTCCTATTGTGATTCTCATTGCATTGCAACACACTTTGCAGATGAATGGCAATATTCTCTTAATATAACCATTAAAGCACATTAAAACTAAAGCAGAATGTTCCAAAAACAATTTAAAAAGCTAGTTTTAGTTAAGGCTTTAGAACCAAAACCTAAAAACTAGTAATATGAATGAAAACATGGAAAAAAGAACAATATACAACTGAAACTGTAAGACCACAAGAATAGTGACAAAAATAAGACCAAGCCAAAAGTTACTCTTTACAGATAAATATCAGCTTCAGTTTCCTAAATGCTATGTTTGAAATTCTTACAATCCATACTAAAATTTAACTATTGCTCACCTAGAGTAATTCAAGAGTTTGAATCTGATGAGGCTGCATGGACAAGAACAGGAAGGCAGCTATGTTACTGGACTAAAAGTATCCATCTATTCATGTTGTACATTAGGGCCAGTACAACATGAATAGGAGTTAGTGGAAAAGAAAGTAAGGGTACATTTTTAGGAAGTATCCACTCTGGGAGACAAGTTAGCTAACGCTCAAAGACCTGGCTCCCTGATGGCTTCCAGAAGATGGGTTATACGAAGGAAAAATCATTCATCGTGTGACTAAGGGGGTTGCCTTTAGTTCAAACAATCACCATATTGCAGAGGCACATCTTGAGGTGACTCATTCTGAATCCCCACATTATGACAGTGAATTATTACCATAGCTTACTGATTCCAAAGCATATGAAGATCTTCTCATTATGCTAATCAATCCAAAGCTACCATGTCACAAACTCTGCCAATCTCAACCAGTGTTCCATCTTGCAAGACCCACCCTAAAGTAATCAAACCCAGGTCCTAACCCCCTTAAAAGTATTCATGCAAGGCCCTAATCATGATAAATGTCTTCCCCAGGGATCCCACTTCTGAAACTCTTCTAAGACGCTGTCACAGGGATGTACTTACAGTGCCGTCACACTTAGCTTTTCTAGATCAACTTATTTTCCTGGTGATAATTTTGGAGTTATCAATCAACAAAGCAGAACTATTTACCATATTTAAAATACCTAAACTCAATTTCTCATGTGAGATTCGGTGCTGCAATCTTTCTTTGTGTGGATAACTTGTGGCTTTGCATATTTTAAACAAGGATTAAAGTATTTTCAATTCAAAAATTGCAAGAGTTCACAAACTTTTAATTTACAAACTTTAAAAAATTATATGATTTTATAAATTGTTATAAACTCTTGGCTTGTTCTTTTATTAAAAACAAGTTCAGATTATAAAATAATTAGGCTTTCATGATCATAGTCAAGGAGCAGTTTACCATACAATTAAAACATTTTTTTCTTTATTTTTCCTGGCTTTAACAAAAATGGCTTTAAAAACCTTGATTGTTATTTTCCCTGTAGAATAAATTAATAGCAAAGGGTTTTCCAGCAGGCATTTTTATTGTCTTTGGAAGGTGTCTATATATCCAAAAGGGAAAAAAAGCCAGCTAAAAACTAGCTAACGATGAAAGCAACTCAATGGCTCATCCATGGATATGTTCAAGCCAACTTCAGACAGCGGGTTTTAGAAATGTTACAGCAAGGATTTAAGAATCCATTAGAATGTGAGCTCTATGAGAGCAAAGGCTTAGTATGTTTTATTCACTCATGTATCCCAAATGTTTAGACTAATACTTGCCATAAAGCTCAATAAATACTTAGAGAATATATGAATAAATCAGCCAGGAACTTAGACTAGATAATGTTTAAATTCTAAGAATTGTACACATAAGATAGCTCCATGAGTCTACCATGGGCCCTGTGCTTTATTGAGTCCTGATCCGGCCTTCCTCTAACCGCAATTTTCTCACAAAGTGGGAAGTCCTCAGGCCCAGGGATGTACTTCCAGGAGCCCATGGCACTGCAGAGCACACTGGGGATTCCATACCCAAGTAAAGCAGCGCCTTGCTCACCTCTAGGAGCTGCTAGGGTCTTTTCTTCTAAGGACACACTTGAAGCCTGAAGACTGGCTATAGCCAAGGGGTAGCTGTTTGTGTGGTTAGGGATGACGGCACCTTCACTTGCAGAGTGTCGTGTCCGCTTCTGTGTGAATGAGGCCCCTCAAAATACAAGCCTGGGCAGACTGAAATAAGGAGTGAGCTGTAGTCTGGAGGGGTTCTGGAGCTGGCTCTGCCTGCTTCACCAAGTACCAACAAAGAAGGTCAAAAAATCTAAAAATTCTGTATTGTAACTGGCTTCCCAGAATATTTTAATGGAATGGTTGCCAGTGAAACATTTTAATTAACAAATGATTAACTTCATTTATCATTTTAAAGTATTTAGACACAGTGCATGGGCATCTTAAATGTTAGAGGTGGGCTTGCGCCTGATACTTATTGCCTCCATTTACCCTGAGGATGAAGATATCACCAGGTGGAAATTCAGTAAGTTGATTTTCACTGCTCATGAGTTTGGACAAATTCTTGTGTTTCCCTTTGATTAGTCTTTTTGGGTCTCTTTTTGCATAAGGGCTAAGACCTAAGCACCAAAATCTGGGATTCTTGGGACAAAGCCACCCAAACCATTCACAGTGCTAAATCACCTTAGTAGATTGTTGAAGCTACAGCTTCCCAGATGCCACCTTCAAAGGCTGGTTCATTATGTGTGTGGGATGGCAGTGAGGAGATGGAGTGTGCACATTTTTAGCATGCATCCCATATGATTCTGATGTCTATGACCTGTGGATCACATTTTGAAAAACACAATTGTAAGGAAAGTAATAAATGGTGATACTATGCTTAAATTTGGTTTGGGGCTTAGTCAAGAGGATCAGTCACAAGTATCCTTGCTGCTAACATATGGCCCAATGAGTTCCTCAGTGTGAGACACCACATCAGAATTAGAAACCAAAGTTTTAGTCAGAATAAAGTGTATACTTGTCTGGAAGGTCATCTTTGGTCATTTTTGGAGAGGGCTGTAGAGTTTAAGCAGTAGGATGTCAATATCACAGTATAGGATTTGGGAAGGAAGAAAAAGACATAATGGAATATGAAGGACAAATGCCAAGTGCTGAGCTAATACTGATCAAATAACATTTTCCTGGATTATTCCCTGTGTTTTAGTTATAACAGTAGCAAAAATGAACATTTATATTCAAAACAGTAGCATCTTTATGCTCCTAAAGTTTATTATTTTTTGCTCACCAACCCTATATTTTCAAGCCAAAATTTCCCTTTTGTGTGTGACAACTACACAGTACCTATACTCACGCAATAGTGCCTATTGTTCCCAGTGACCAGTACAGTGCAGTCATCAGTGTTCATGTATGTGCATTCCAGTCCAGTCGGAGTTAAACTGGGGTGTGAAAATCAGGTTGAGAGAACCTGGGGAGGGAGATCCAAATCTTTAGTTAGTGAACGCAAATGTAAAACAAAGACTGTATGCTTTAACTTTTGCTGCTTCTGTTTCAATGACACTTCAAATTTTATGTTAACATAAATTCTTATAAAAGGTTCCTATTTGAAAATGTGGACAAAGTGATCCTCTTGAACATGCCATACCTCCTGGTCATGTTTGTGATTTCATCTCTTTAGATTTTTCTTGTCTAAAAATTTGCTAGTCAGGAGTTATTGAGGATGTCTTGGAGTTTCTGAAAAATCAAGTTTTGTATATTAATAATTTTTAAGAAATATTGAAGAATACAAAGCCCTCAGAATATTAGGCACACAAATCATTCTCCATTTTCCAAAATCATTAACCTTTCTATTGCTGCTCAAGTCAGTCATATTTGACTCTTAATTTAGGTACAAAATGATCTTCCCTGAGGTTCTACAATGACATGATAACATAAAAGTTATAGTTATAATATATTAATAATTGCATTATTAAATTACCATGTGTACATTATATACAAGGTCTGTCCAGAAAGTATCCAGCCATATACTATGAAAAACAGAGATATTTATTGAAAAAAATACAAAATACAAGAAACATTGTACATAGGACAATGGTGCCTCAGTTCTCTTCAAAGCAAGCACCTGGGGACCTCACATAGTTCTCCCAGTTGCCATCAGCTGCCCCATAGTATTTTCCCGTATCTTATCAAAGGTTAGAAAGCTCTTCCCTTTCAAAGGTGATTTTAGTTTGGGGAACTAAACTAAATCTGGGTGGAAGTTGCCAAATCTGGACTGTAGAGGGGCTGAGTCATCTGGGTGATTTGATGTTTCACCAAAAACTCTGCAAAAGATGAGACAGGATGCATGAGTGGGTGTGTTGTCGTGATGAAGCTGCCAATCACCAGTTTCCCATAGCTGTGGCCTTTGGAATCATCTGAGTAGTTTCTGCTGAGGAATGTTCAAGCTTAATGCAAAATTTGATGCAGACTTGTTCCTCTACTTGCTCAGTCATTTTGTATGCGATAGCCACACAATACCTACGCTCACTCAACAGCTCCTACCACTCCCAGTGACTAGTACAGTGAAGTCATCATTGTTCATGCACGCACATTCCTGTCCACTTTCCTTGGCTGCCAGGTTACATCAGTGTCACGCAAACTGTTCTCATTATATTAACAATGATTGGACTTTTCCAAACAGACCTCGTACATACTAATTTAACACAAATTGTTGTATAAATATAAATTCTAATAAGCAAAACAAAATACAACTAGAGGCCTGGGTACATAGAAGAAACTGATGGATGTCAGAGGGGAGGGGCATGGGGAATCTGGATAAAAGAAAGTGAAGAAATTAACCAAAGAACATACGTGCATAAATGCATAGCCTCTGGACACAGGCCATAGTGTGGTGAAAGCCAGGGGAGGTGGGGGCTGGTGGAGGTGATCAAAGAGGGGGAAAATAGGGACATTTGTAGTAGCGTCAAGAACATAAAGAAAGAGAGAAAAAATTGCACCACAATTGGGGAAAATATACTGTAATTAATATACTATAAATAAAAAATATATAATTAAAACAAATCATGTTATATTACATCTAATATTATAACAGTATCAATTATTATTGTATAGTCTATATATGGTGAGTTATAATAGTATAATGTATTAGTATGTAATAATGATTCATAATATAATGTTATAACAGTATATACTATTATATTATCATATTACACATAATTATATATAATAAAATAAGTTGTAATATATAATCAATAATTAACAAATGAAGTTGGATTTTTCATCCCATGAAAAATAACCTGACACAATGTAGAGTACTTAGACATTTGAATACTGAATAGATTCAGATAAAATCTGTATAATTTGGTACAGTCTCCAGAGTCATATCCTTCAGGTCTATAAACTCACAAATCTCTAAAACTCTCACATCATTTAAAGGCGAGTGACAGTGCATCCCATCTCACCTCTTGGAAGAAAAATAAAAATTCATTATGCTTTAGTGACAAAAAAAATGTTCCTTTGGTGTTTGCACATTTAATTATATCCTTTAATCTGCTTTTGAGAATCTCATTAATTGGCATGCAAATCCTACTACATGGTATACATACTAATCACACAGATGCCATTCACAGATTCTAATTCATGTGATATAACTAATAGCTTATTTAAAGAATATGAACATTTTGGGAAAATTAGAAAATGAATACCTAGAATTAGTAATCTACTAACCATTTGTTATTGTTTCCAAAACTTTAAGTACATAAGTACATTTTTAAGTGCTTATTTCTAGTGTCAAAAATTGACACTAGGATTGTTAAAAATTCCCATCATTAGGCAGACTCATGCTTCTAATAAGAAGCAGAGTGTAATCCTCATTGGTAACATCACTGACTTAGAGAGGGTTTTCATTTTGCAATACATATATTTCATCTGAGGGTGTGAACTTTAGATGGAGTTTCTTACCAAGGTCCTGAAGTTATTCATTCCAGTAATTTTAAAATTTCATTACCACAGTCATAATTAACATTGGATGTGGAACTATCTAATCTGGAATCACTGGTTTAATATACTTTTGAGTAAGTGAGGTTTGCTCAGCCTGGAGGAATATTTTAGATCCTGAAAATAATTAATGTACCACTCATTGATCTCTCTTTAACTTTTTTTTTTTTTAAAGATGTGATGGAAGTAAAACTTGAAGACAGGCACACATATCGTCCGTGGAACATACAATCTAGGTTTCTCAAAATACAAGACAACTACTTCAGCAGCATAAGATTTTTGCTACATACATAAAAATTGGAGGAGGCCCTTTAAATATGTGAAGCAACATATTGTCAGTGATATAGGACTAGAGCGAGCCTACATAACTTCAGATCTCTGATTGAATAAACTGTTCATAATACTCTAAAAAACTGACTTTCAAAGATGATATTTTAGAAATTAAATATTTCCATTTATTCCCCATGACATTATTTTACTAAGAAATCAAACAGTAAGAATAAAAAGAATCTCAGATTTTGACAAAGGGAAGTTTAGTAGGATCTCGGCTTTGGTTTCCATTAATAATTAGGCTCTTCTGGTATTATTCTTGCAAACAAAACTCTGTTTCTTGGTAAAGAGCCAAAATTTCCAATAATTCTTCAATAATTCCATATGAGTTTACTCTATTGCATGTGGCACATTTCTAGATCTCACTTTAGCAGGTATTAATGATTAAGGAAATAGAGATCACTTTAATTTTTGCTTAAAAGCTAGTTTTTTATAAGAGGTGACCAAGTTACTTAAATTGCTCTAAATAGTTGAGGCTATTCATATTGAAGATATGAATTAACAACGGTTTCAAAATCTCATTTTTCCATCAGGGTGCTCTAAGAGCTTTAATAGTCAATAAGGTAATAAGTGGAAAAGTGCTGTAAATTATTAAAATAGAGTTCCTACATAGCTAATAAATTGAATAGATATTCAGTTCACTGCTCACAATTTAATCTAAAATCTTATTCATTCTATAAGACACTATGAACAGTTTCATTTGACTTTATCCTTCACCCTTTCTGATAATTGTAAAATGTAGTTATGTTGTTTTCTGTTTTCCTAGGCTCAGACCTGTAATGTCCTTTTAAGTGAAGCATGTTAAGATCAATAGCCCTTTTTATGCTTCTAAATATTTGAGAAAAAATTAAACATTATAAACATTGTTATAATAAAATTACACCTATAAATTTATAGTAAAATAAAGGAGATTTACTTTATTAAACATGCATTAGACTTCTACAAAGTTAATTCTCTATCACATACTGTTGGTGGATTTTTACAATAGATTCACGAATGTGTTTGCATTTCAAATCAAACCCAGAACTGTGTTGATGCCCTCACTCACGTGGTACAGCTCAGAGACATCCTGTCGTCAGGGGCTGGTAGTGATGGGTGACTATTCATGCTATGACACAGTGTTTACTAAAATAGTTGTCCATTCCTTAACCTTTATTGATGGAAAATCAACAATATATTAAAGCATTTTTGTTTTTAACAGAACACTTGCAGGCTAGGAAACCTCGTATCTGCGGGGCTTGTTCCATCACTTCATTCAGCTCTCTGCTAAGGTGTCAGCTTATCAGAGACCTAACATCTGATCTCCCTAGCATCTAGTCATTCCCATCTCCACCAGTGCCCACACTACCTGCTTTATTTTCCTTATAGCACTTATCACCTAAACTGTTATCTTCTAATTGTTTACTTCTTTCTCTCTCAACAAGAATGAAAGCTCCTGGAGAACTGTCTCCAAAAACTATTTTCTGCACTTGTTTCCCAAAGTTATATACCATTGTAAAGCATGTAGAGGACACTCAATCAATATTTGTTGACTAAGTGAATGCATAAATTTCATATCTATAAAATATTTGTTTATTTTTTGGATTTTTGTTTCCCAATTTAAAAAAAGGGAAGACTAACCATGTAAGTCTACCTCTTACTTTGGAAGGAGGTGACCTCACAGAGTTGTGTATCACCAGCATTGATTGGTTATGTCCCAAAATGCTCCCTGAAAATTACAGGGAAGTTGGATTACAAATGGCTAAAGTGTTGAGAAATGCTGATGCCCTAACATTATAATACCAGTTCACGTTATCTGGTTTAATTATGTTTGAAATAGGATACTGCATCTGAAAATATGACAAGAAGTCGTTGCGGTGCGCGCTCTAGTGGATGCTTTGGGTGGTCGGCCAGATACACCGACGCCTGCGGCGCACTGGTCGCCCAGCTGCTGCGCCTGCTGAGCATCAACAAACCAGGCACTTCTCCAGAAAACTGCACACGCCAAACAGCATCTCAGGAAACATTTCCCTCCCCTCAAATCGGCCCCTGACAGACTGCCAGGGAGTCTAAAAGCTGCTTCCCCTGGCCTCGGATGGGCATATCTCTCCCCTGTAATTTTGTTTCCAGGACATCCCTTACAGGACAAGACTATAATTAGTGTCCTGCTGAACCTTCATCGTTCTGGGTTTCCTTCCTCTGCTATGTTCTGCCTCCTTCACTCCTCATCTCCTGAGAGTAGCCCCTAATAAATAAATCACTGGAACAAGAATCACATGGAAACCTCTACGCCTGAGGAACCTGACTCAGAATATCTACAGTTTCAAAGTTTTTGACTGATTTTAAGTCCTTTGTATATTGACCTAAAGTTTATGTGTTCTCTTGATTATTTGTTGTAAGTTCTCCTATGATCAGATTTAATTCAAATCCTATGGTGAAGTTAGACCTATAGGCTAGATACAGATGGACAATGAATCCTGCTTGCTCTTCAGTCTCGGAGAGCCAGAGTAACCCTGTGAAAGAACAATTAACTGAAAGTTGCCCCTGGATGTCTTTCATGATGCCAAACATGTATTATTCAGCTTTCCAATAAACTGCTGCAATGCCTGGACTCATATGGGATTATATTGATTACTATCAGTCTGTCCCAGAGTACTTTAGTTAATCTGTAAATTTCCCTTATGCAGCTTGTTTTAACGATCATCTAATTGGAATAGAGATTCCTAGTGCTGTAAGGCCCTCGGCAGTGCCCTGAGGCACTTTGTGCCTGCATTTTCCATATAGGGTACAATTCCTGTGGCTATGGGAATAACCAGGAAGGAGTCCAGGTGTGGTAAATCCCTGCACATTTCCTTCAGCTTGATTCTGGTGGGCTTTCTAGGACAATAGCATTAGATTAGTGCGTGTTAGATTGCCATGTATTAGATAGAATCCCTCCGGGAATGTTTGGGTACACCACCAACATTTCTGATATAATTTTTCTAGATTATGATCTATATACATCAGTATTTTTAAGAAGTCCCACAGATGATTCTAACTATGCATTCACAATTGAGATTCACTCTCTGTGATTGTTTTTCTTTCAAAAGTGTGTATATGGAGTTCCTCCAGTACACCAAGATTAGTCCTACTTTTAAATAGATAGATCTGTGCTCTTTTAACTTTATCTATCAATATTCTGCAGTGTGTAATTAAGAGATCTGGGTCATTTTATTGTCCAGAATTCTCTCCTTTGTCTACAATAGTTGTTCTCAAAACTATCAAACAGATTATTCCAATATAACAATAATATAATTAGACCTCCCATTCTTTTTATGATTTTTAAACCTCTGTGCAACAACTGGCGGTGCTATAATAAATATACATTCAACATTCCCTTCTTTGACCTACTGAAAACAAATATCTGGATCCCTAGAACTCTCTGGAGCACACTTCTGTTCATGGTCATCTCCTTAATTTGATTCAAGATAGAAAAGAGTAAAAGCCACTTATAATGAATTCTAGATAGAAAGTTACCAACATAAGACTCTTCAATGTGCCCTGGAGTAATCTTTAAAGCTGATAACGTATTCAGGTTTCAGCAGGAAATCAATCCATTCATTATTGTGGGAGTGAATTTACATCGCTTGCTGTTGCTCAACTCTTCTAGTCTTCCCCACAAGAGACCAATGTGTTCTTAATTTACGTCTCCTTGCACCCTTACTTTGCAACACTCTGTTTATCCAACTATACGTATTTGTACTGAGGCACTTAATCAACCAACTTCTACCCTGCCTCCTCCTCTCAACAACCAGCCCAGAACCTGTGGATCACGCTGGACTAATCTACTCTGCCTTATCAGTGTTGTGAATAATGACTCAAGGAACAAAACCGGAACATGTGAAGACCTTCCCGAGGGAGCCAGGTCCACAAGTCCTGTCCCTCTTCTCAATTCCCCATTCTTGTGATTAATGCCATCTTTCCAGTAAGTCATACTTTTGTGTTAATATAATTCAGAAACTTGGTCCATCTCAATGTATGTTTTAGGATAAAAATTTTTTACATACAGTTACGTATCACCTTACTGGCTGTGTGAGCTTACGGAGGTTATTTACTTTCTCTATGTCTCAATTTTCTCATCTGTAAATGGGGAAATTCTATTAAATGCATTGCCCATCTCTCAAACTTTTTCTTGGATTTGTTTCTTGTTTTCTTTATTTTAATTCTCTTTTTTCCTTGTTCTAAATTATCTTAAGTTTATCTTCTAATACAATTAGTTTTATGTAGTGTGTAGCTGAATTATCCATTAAACTTTATTTTGAAAACGATGTTATCTTGCCCTGGCTGGTGTAGCTCAGTAGTTTGAAAGGAGGGCTACAAAACAAAGGGTCATTGGTTTGGCTCCCAGGCAGGGCACACACCTGGGTTGCAGGCCCAGTCCCCAGTGGGGGGTTGCACAAGAAGCAACCACACATTGATACTTGTCTCCCTCTCCTTCTTCCTCTCTTCCCATAAAAAAAATAAATAAAATCTTTAAAAAATACAAAATGATGTTATCTTATTTCATTCTTTTCGGATACGTAATTGTTTACATTCCATGATGGTTTTATATACAAGGGGTGACCCCCTAAAATCCGGAATTACCTTCTGAAGGGCAGGCCCCTTGTAGTACAGGCTTCCCCCACTAGATTAGTGTTCTAGGAACCCATCTGTATCAGTGTGCCAGCTGGTGGTGTTGTGGGAGGCTGCATTCAGCTTTCTTTTTCGAAGACTCCTTCAGTGTGTTTGGCCATTTCATGATGGGTGATTTGTGAGTGCACCTGCCCACATCTCACTGAGTGTTCAGCAGTTTTTGACCCAAAATGACATGACCCCTGTGTCCCACCCTCCCTATTCACCCAATCTCGCTCCAAGCAACATTATTTTGGTTTCCCCAGATGAAAAAGGCCTCAGAAGGAAACACTGTGACAGGGTGGAGGAGGTGCAACAAAAAATGTCTGAAGCACTAAAAGGCATCAAAATTGACAAGTTGAAAAACTGTTTTTGAGCAGTGGAAAAAATGTCTTAATAGGTCTATTGCATCAAATGAAGAGTACTTTGAAAGTGACTGAAGTTTAAACATGTTAGAATAAATTCAAAAATTTTAATAAATTTTTTGGGGGCAGTTCTCCTCTTATGTGATGCCCTCTAGCAGTCAGTAAAAAGTCAGAATATTTACCATTGCTCAGTGGAAATGAGGCCACACCCCAAGAGTGTCAGTGGAGACCATGTGGGGAGCAGTAACAAGGCACCCCAATCTCTCTCCGTTAATATGGTTTTAGCCTCAGTGGCCCAGTGGGGAGCCAGTCCTCCCACATCCCTTTGGTGCTGGTAGGGAAAACCTCCCCATTTCTGGGGTCAACCAAGACCGTTTGGGGAATTTATATGTTTACCCCAAACTGGGATAATAATGGGACTCCCTCCCCAACTTCAACACCTTCCTGTGCAAGAGTGGAGTCAGAGAGATCAAGAGGAAGATTTAGATTGAATCAGGACTCTAAGTACATGTTACCCAAAATACTCACGTTTTAATAGAAAATCTCTTGTCATTCCAGGAAACAAAAAATATCTCAAAGGGAAATCTCAGACAATTACCAACACCAACAAACAGTGCATGTCACTGTATTCTCTGCAGCCCTCGGAAAGAAAGTAAGGTGATACTGTCTACAATTCTGCACACATAAATTGGAAAGCTTAGATGAAACGAATTTCTCAAAAACACAGCAACCAAAACTCACCCAATATGCAATAGATGATCTGAATGGATCAGTAACTGTTAGGGAAATATAATTTATAATTTAAAACTTCCAGAAAAATTAATCCCCAAGCCTAGATCGTTTCACTATAGAATACTACTAAGTTAAAAGAAGAAAGACTAAATTTTCTCCCGAGATTAGAGATATTTCAAGAATATCCACTCCTGGTAATCTTATTGAACATGATAATGGAAGATTTTTAATACGGCAAGTTTTACAAGTAAATAAAAGATATGGGGATTACCTAAATTAACAAAATGGGCAGAGAACCTGAATGGACATTTCTTCAAAGAAGACAAGATGACTAATAGATATATGAAAAGATGCTCAATTTAACTAATCGTCAGAGAAGCATAAATTAAAACAATAATGAGATATCACCTCATGCTTGTCAGAATGACTATTTTAATAAATCAATGAACAACAAGTGTTGGTGAGGATGTTACAAAAAGGGAACACTTGTGCACTGTTGATGGGATTGCAGGTTGGTTGCAGCCACTACAGAAAACAGTATGGAGTTTCTTCAAAAAATTAAAAATAGAACTACCTTATGACCAAGTAATTCCAATTCTGGATATATATCTGAAGAAACTCAAACACTAATTTGAAAAGATATATGCACCTCTATGTTCATTGCAGTATTGCTTACGACAGCCAATGTATGGAAGCAACCCAAGTGCCCATCAATAGACAACTTGATAAAGATTCAGTCCAGTAAGAAAGAAGAAAATTTTATCCTTTGCAACAGCATGAATGGACATGAAGAGCATTATGCTAAGTGAAATTAGCCAATCAGAGAAAGACAAATACCATATGATTTCACTCATATGTGGAATCTAATGGAAAAAAACAAACTAACAAAATAGGAACAGACTCACAGATGCAGAGAATAGAGTAATAGCTACCAGAGGGGAGAGGTGTTGCAGGTCTGGGTGAAAAAGGCTAAAGGATTTATTTAGAAAAGAAAAAAAAAAAAAAAAAACCTCATAAACACAGACAACAGTATGGTGATTACCAGAAGGAAAGAGGGTTGGGAAGGTATGAAAGCATTTTAGGGAGAATGAATGGTGATGGAAAGAGACCTAACTTGGGGGGTGAACACACAATACAGATGCTGCATTATAGAATTGTACAACTGAAACCTATAAAATATTATTAACCAATGTCTCCCCAATAAATTCAATTAGAAACTGAAACAAGCCAAGTGTGGCTCAGTTGGTTAGTTTGTGAGAGTGAAAGTTTGTCTGCTAGTTTTCCTACGAGGACACAGCCTGGGTTGCGGGTTCGGTCTCCAGTCGGGACATGTGCAAGAGCCAACCAATTGAAGTTTCTCCTTCACATTGATGTTTCTCTCCCTCTCTTTCTCCCTCCCTTTCCCTCTCTCTGAAAATAAATAAATGCTATAAAAAAATAAAAGAAAAGAAACAGAAAAGTTGTGGTACATAATATAATGGAATATGTTACATAATCATGATGGTAAAAATGAACAAAATCTTACCATTTGCAAATAACATGAATAACCTAGAAAATATTACATAATTGAAATCAGTCAGACAGAGAAAAATGGCATATTATTTCACTTATACATGGAATCTAAAGAACAAAATAAATGAACAAACAAAACAGAAACAAATTCACAGATACAGAGAACACTAATGGTTGCCAGATAGGAGGAGGGTTGGGGCCTGGGTGAAGAAGGTGAATGTGTTCAGATGTACAAATTGCTAGTTACAAAATCATTAGTGGATATAAAATACAACCTAAGGAATACAGTCAATAATACTGTAGTAACCATACATGATGCTAGGTGGATACTAGAATTATTGGAAGGATCAGTTTGTAAATTATATAAATGTCTAACCACTATGTCGTTTACCTGAAACTAATATAAACTATTAAATGTCAACGTTAATAGAAAAAACTATATATGTCACTTTTCAAAAGGACATATTTGTATATCACATGATTATCTTGTAGAAATTTCTAAGAAACCTAAGAAAAAAATTCCTGAAACTAATAACTGAGTTCAGCAATATTGCAGGATGCAAGACGGGCAGGAAAAATAAGTTATATACTAGCATTGAAGATAGGAGCACCAAAATTAAAATTCAATGGCACTTAAAGCTTTAAAAAGGTATATATTATATTGTGTATATATGTATATGTATATGTGTGTATACATACAATATAATTTTATGTATATAAATACAAATGTTAGATGTATATATGTTAGGTATATAGATATACACACATATATGTGTCTCTGTGTGTATATATACACACATGCACACAAGTATATGCATACCTAACATACATACACATATATACATGTATATAGATATATGTGCATATATACACACAGGCATATATACACATATATGTGCATATATATACACCTAACAAAACATGTACAGGACTTTAATGCTAAAAACTATAAAATATTGATGAAATAAATAAAAACTGACTAAGTAAGTGGAGAGGCACATTGTATTTTCAAAGATTGGAAACTCAACAAAGTAAAGATACTAAATCTCTATAAATTGATATACACATTTCACAAAATTTCTATCAAAATCCTTGAAATATTATTAGTGAATATAGAAACATTTTTTAAAATATATGGGAAAAAGTAAATGAACTAAGATAGCTAAAACAATTTTGAAAAAATATTAAGGAAAGAATATGCCTAGTGTTCAATCTTGGAGCTACAATACTCAAGACTGTGGTATTGATAGACATGTATCAATAGGACACAATAGAAAACCTAGAGATAAGATTCATAGAAATATGTCCAATGTAATTTTTAACTAAAATAAAACATTAATTCAATAGAGAAAGAAAAACATTTTTAACAAATGATATTTAGACATTTTTACTTCCTTAGGTAAAAAAAAAATGAACCTTGATCTCATTCAAAAGTTAACACAAAATATAACTCAGAAAGTTATAAAAATTTGAGGAAGAATGTAGTGGAATATCATTGCAATCTAGGGCTTGGGGAAGTGTTCTTAGATTTCACACCAAATATTTATCCATACAAGGAGAAACTGGTAAGTTACACTTCATCAAATTTAAAGCCATCCACAATGAGGATTTTTTGCAGTGATGAACACACAATACAGGGTACAGATAACATTCTGTAGAATTTTGCACCTGAAACATGTATAATTTCATTAGCCAGTGTCACCTCAATAAAGTCAATAAAAGTGAAAAATTAAGGAAAAAAAAATTTGTTCCACAAAAGACCCTGTAAAGAGAATGAAAAGACAAGCTACAGAGAAGGAGAAAATATTTGCAAAACACATTCCAACATAGAACTAGATTATATAAAGAAGATAAATGATAATTTAATTAGATAAAAGTCAAAAGCCATGAAGCGATATTTCAATGAAGATATACAGATGGCAAATAAGCACATAAAATATATTTAACATTATTGGCTACCACATAAATGCAAATTAAAACCACAATGAGCTATGACTATGCACCAGGTGGGGCAAAAGTTAGGTTTACAGTTTTTTGTATGAAAAATCAATACAATAATTAATAAAGAATAATATAAGAATAAATTCTGCAATTTGTATCCTCATAACTGTAAATCTACTTTTTCCCCACCCTCTGTTTATCAGGCTGGCTGAAATAAACACCCATGAAAACACCAAGTGCTGGTGAAGGTGCAGAGAAAGTACATCACCCATACATTACTAGCAGTGATACAAAATGTTACAATCATACTCAAAAACACTTTGGCAGATGCTTAAAAATTAATCATGTCACTATCCTATGAGCTGGTAATTATACCCCTGGGTATTTATGCCAGAAAAAAATGAAAACTTATGTTAATGTAACAACCTGGATAAATTTTCAAAGAATTATGCTAAGTGAAAAAAACCATCCTAAAAGTTATCTCATGAATTTATTTAAAAATTTATACCACAAGGTAAGATTTTATTTATTTAACATTTTAAAAGGATTGTGATACACATATAAGACTTACTCAGCCATAAAAAATGAAATCTTGCCATTTGTGACATGGCAAGGGCATTAATACCTCGAGGGCATTATGCTAAGTGAAATTAAGTCAGATAGAGAAAGAAAAGTACCATATGATTTCTCTAAATATGTGACGTCTGCAAAAAAGAGAACAGTCTCCTACAGAAAATATACTGGTGATTGCAAGAGGTTGGGGTGTGCAAGTAGAAGAAATGTTGTTTCTGTTTTTAGTTTATATAAGTTGAATTAAAAAATTTTGGAAATGAAAATTTATAGAGCTGAAGAACAGAATAGCAATTGTCAATGGTTAAGTCTAGGGGGTGATTTTGGCTACAAAAGAGCAACAAGAGGGATCTTTGCGGTGTGGAAATGTCTACCTTGACTGCATCAATGCCAGTATCTGGTTATGACATCGTAGTAAAAGTTTGCAAGATTTTATCATTAGAGTAATCCAGGTAAAGAATACGTGAAATCCCTCCTCATGTGAGGTTACAATTACTTCAAAATTAAAAAAAAAAATAGTTAACAAAAATGGATTGCCTTTAAAAGTTTTGAATGAATGACTAATAATGAAAATTATAACTCCCCTAAGATTAAAGGCTTGGTGTTATTTATCTCTCAGGCACATGTTAGTGAAAACATAGTTTCATACATTGCCTAAAATCCCCAGTCTAATGAGTATTATTAGAAGAGGTTTACTCTGTAACAAGCTAAATTTATACCACAGCCCCCAGTAATAGACTTTGCTAATTTGGTTACAATGACAAATTGTTTTCTGCACATTCTTTCAATGACCACCATCCATGAAAATGTGTAACAGATCATGTACAATTTATTCTTAATCAGAGAGGAGAGAATCACTGCCCCAAGAGTTTTTAATATTCCTCCTAGCTTTGTGTCTGAACTTCCGGAAGAGTTATCAAAAATAAAGTGACAAACCTAAAACAGCAACTAGGTATCTGGTAGAGGAGAGGGTAAGGTTGAACGCTCTATTTCATCTACTTATATTAGAGACAAAAAATATAGTTTTTCCTATGAGTATTGCAAGTGAAAAAATGTATTGCTGTCTCATGAGGGTTCTTGTAAATTAGCTCCAAGAGCTATGGCTAATAAAATTAATAAATTATAGCTAATTTGTAACTACAGCTAATAAAAACCTACATTATTCTCATACTTTGCACATTACCAAGAACTTGTTGAGTAAAAATGGCCAGTGCTTCATGGATATAAAGGATAAAAACAAATACCAGCCCAGTAATGGAGAGGCATGGGAGAAAGCTGGATTTATAAAAATAATGTCCGAAAAATAGTGTTCAAAAATAGAGTTAAGATATCAAAAATAACCTGCGGGAAATACGAGGTGGGAGAAGAGCAGAAATAACTTTCTACAGGGCTCCAGAGAAGTAAAATGGGATTCATTTTGTTCTAAGCAGTTTTCACAAAAGGAACCCAAAGCTGCCATCTTGACAGGAAATGTTTGTCTAACGGAATATTATAGACATCTGCTCGAAGCAAAGAAGATGAACATGTTTGGGCTACAACAAGGATCAAATGCATGTTTCAAGTTGACTGCTTTATACCTGGGAGAAAGCACATGAAACCAAGAACATCAAGCATATTGAACATTACATAGAAAAAAATGGAGTAACATCTTTGCACACATGTATAACAAATATTCTCATTACAAATGTTTAAAAATTTTTAAGTGATCAGCATATCAATAGCATATGGCCCCTGTATACAATTGCCCCTTCCTTCAATGGCCCCTATTCCAAAATTTTATCATTGAGTTTTTTCCTAAGACACTTAGTGGTATCAACCAACAGGAAAACTCAGGAATTTTTTATAATGATGTATTATTTTATTATTTTATATAATATTTTATTTCCTCTATTTGTCTGTAATTCAAATATTATAAAACTATTTGACATTTTCTTTCTTTTCAAATAATATATTTAGCAGATTTCTTTTTACATTTGGTTTCTAAATAAGTTAGCATCTGAGCTTCAATGCTCAAGATTTTGCATATATGTTTTTAAAGTAACATTATATTTTGCTGAATTATCTCTAAACACAAATATAAAAATTGATTTATGAGTTATAGGGTATTATACACAAATTATCTATAAATACATATAAGTGCTTAACACTTAATCAGAGGAGGATAATTTGCTCCACGTCATTTATAAAGCTTCACTAAAATGCATCTATTTTCGTAAAATGTTTCTAATAATAAAAATTTCTTTTATTATTTTTCCTGCTTCAACCTTTCATTAAAATATGAAATGTTTTCTATGCCTCTACTTCGATCCATGCTTTGTATGTAGAGAACACCCATTGTTCTCCTTAATCATCTTTAAACTCAGTCCTAGAAAGCATCTATTATCAGTTTTCTCTCAAGTTACAAGAAAAAGTAGAGTAAATTAGACAAGGCTCTCGGCAGGGGATTACATCATTTTTCAGCTAGTTCATACCAATCGCTTACCAAATCCTTCACCCAGTTTTAATATGTATAAGGACTACTTTGATGGAAGAAATGATGCCGACAATGAGATGAAATGCCATTTATGAAATACGATCATTTTATTCACTGGACAGAAGACAAAGCTCCAAATGGAAGTTTAAAGCTAGGGTATTATCTCTGCTTCTTAAAATGCTGAACAATAACTACATTTTCCTACTGAAAGATAAGCCCAGAACAAGTGAAATTCACTCTTTCTGTGGAAAATGTTCAAAGAACAAAGCATACACATACAGGGAGAAATTGAGCCTGATTATACCCTCTAAAGTGAAAAGGAAAAAAATGTCCAAATTCTGCACAAAGAAAGTGTGTAGTCAGATAAGTATAACTGCTGGCAAAAACAATTTAATCAACCTTTCTTCCTGAGATGTTTATGTGACTTCTGAGAAACAGGGTGCTTTTCTAACAAAGATTAAATTGCTTCCACTGTGAGTGGTACCAGCTAGTCATATCCTGATGTGTTATAGAGAAAGACAGGGACTAAGACCAACACAAAAGGGAGGAAGGAAAAAAAGGGAAGCATTGCTGATCAAACAGCTAGTTGTTCACAGCAGTGATTCAAAAAAAAAAAAAATCCCCTTCTACATCTAAGCAATAGAATGATTTCTAATATTGTGCAACAAAAACACTGCAGAAAATTGTTTACCTTGAAACAAACAAAGAAGATTATTCATTTCAAAGCAAAACTGCAATGCACAGCATTCTGCAGCCAAACTCAAATAACCATGTAAGCATTAAAGAATCCCTTTGCACAATAGAAAAAAAAAATATTAGCTAGTGAGTTCTACTTTTGGTCTACTAAGGCTAAGCATGTATTAAAGGCAAGAGGGGAAGAAAAATTAAAAAGCAGAGACCAGCAATATTTGACAAGAGCTAAATTCTTTAATCCAGTTCCTGTAAGATCCCATTTAGATTTCCACATGAGACATAAACAGCCTTGGAAATGGTTTTCAAAACTCGTTAGTTCTATAAAATTTATGTACAGCTTGCAAAATTTGCATTGACCAAGTCCTCATGTATCAACTCACACCTCTTTTACACATGCTAACCAATTACAACTTCCACTGCTGCCAATGCCATTAAAGAAGATTTGCATGCAGTTTACATGCCAACAAACAATAACTTAAAACCGTTTCATTAATTTAGCATAAACAAAATATGGCATGTATAAGTACGCATATGTATATATAAATGTGTACATGTGTGTACACACTAATGTATCAGAATTTGTACTCAAATGCACTGTAAAGTATTACATACATATACAAAAGATGCGTAGATATACGGATATGTATATAGCGTATGTGTGCTCTCTCTCTGCATATATGTAAATGATATGGCTGTCTGGAAAAGTCCAGCCATCATTAATATAATGAAAATGATTTCCATGATGCTCTCCAAGGAGAGTGGACTGGAATGCATGTGCGGGAACAATGACAACTTCATTGTACTAGTCAGTTGCAATAGTAGACGCCATTGACTGAGCATGTGCACTGTGTGGCTGTAGCATTCAAAATGACTGAGCAAGTAAAATAATGAAGTTGCATCAAATTGTGCATTAAACTTGAACATTCATCTATGGAAACCATTCAGATGATACAGAAGGCCGCAGCTATGGGCACCTGGTGATTGGCAGCTTCATCACAACAACACACCTGTTCATGCATCACATCTCAAGCAGAGTCTTTTGGTGAAATATCGAATCACCCAGGTGACTCAGCCCTTCCTAAAGCCCAGATTTGGTGCCCTGTGACTTCTGGCTTTTCCCAAAACTAAAATCATCTTTGAAAGGGAAGACATTTCAAACCCTCAATGGATTCAGGAAAATATAATGAGGCAGCTGATGGAGATTGGGAGAACTGTGTGAGGTCCCCAGGTGTTTACTTTAAAGGCAACTGAAGTGTCATTGTCCTACGTACAATTTTTTGTGCATCTTGTATCTTCTTCAAAATAGAGAAAAGTTTCTATTTTTCATGTTACATGTCTGGATACCTTCTGGACAGACTATACACACACACACATAAACATGCATATATATACACACATCATCAAATCCAGATATATTTTTCTAGATTGCAAACTCATCAAATCACCCTTACTGAGTTAATAAATTATACTTTTTTATTCCCTTGTTGCTAAATTTTGTTAAACGCTCTTGGCTAAGGGTTAAATGCCATATACCCTCCATCTCAGTATGGAAGCTGCCTCTAAATTTAGTCATGATAAGTTTGAACATATGTATACTCCCATAAAACCATCAATGCAGTCAAGGTAATAACTGTATTCTTTTTCTCCAAAAGTTCTTTACAGTGTCTCCCTTCTACTACTTCTTGCCCACCCAAGCACAGAGAGATATGGATTTGCTTTCTGTCACAATTTCATCAGACTTCTTAGTTTTGGGTATTCTAATAGGCATGGAGTGGTATCTCATTGTGGTTTTAATTTGCATTTCCCAAATGACAATTGATGTTGAACATCAATTCATATATATATATATATATATATATATATATATTCTATTTGTACATCTGTAAAGTATCAGCTGCAAGCTTATTTTACTTTTAATTGAGTTGTTTCCTCAGTATAGAGTTTTATATACTTGCATCTTAGTCTGCTCAGGCTATGGTAAAACAAAACAAAACAAAACAAAAAACATACACTGGGTGCTAAAAAAAAAGATTCATTTCTTACAGTTATGAAAGCTAGAAAGTCCAGACTCAAGGTTCTGGCAAGCTCTCATTCCTGGTAAGAGCTCCCGTCCTGACATGTGGACAGCCACCTTGTCCTTTGTCCCTCACAAGGATTTTCCCTGGGGGCATGGGAATGGTGAGAGAAAGCTGTCTTCCTCTGGTTACAGGACCACTAATCCCATCAGGAGGGCCCCGCCCTTGTGAGAGAATCTAACCCTCATTCCCCGCCAAAGACCTCCTCTCTAAATACCATTGCACTGTGGTCAGGTGTTCAGCTCACACATTTTGGAGGACACAAAAATTCAGTCTGTAGCAACTTGAAAACAGAATTTTATATTTTCTGGATACCAGTGCTTTATCATGTACATTTCCTCCAGCCTATGGTGACTAGACTTCTCTTTATCAAAAGCTTACGAAGAGTAGAAGTTATTGAGGATGAAGAAATCCAATTGTTAAATGTTCGATTGATCATTCTTTTGGAGTTATACGCAAAATTAAAAAAAATATTTCCATTATATAAAGGGTCTGTCTATTTAGGACTTCTTTACTTTCTCTCAGCACTGATTATAGCATCATTTATTTATTTATTTATTTATCTGTTAGTTAGTTACAAGCTCAGCATCCTGCCCACAGCCAGAGAAAACTTTATGATCTGACATTTGTAACCCAAGGAAAATGAGAGAGCACGAAAGCAGTCCCCCACTGTCACCAGTTCTGCAGCTGAGGTTCCCACATTTGGGGAAATCCCAGGGGTCAGTGCACCAGGAGTGGCTGGACCTGAGTAGCCACCTTCGCGATCGTGGCATCTGTCCTGTCAGGTAAGTATGGGTAAAGGTTTTCATGTACAGTCTTACACAGCTTCTGTCAAATTCATCTCTCTTTCATGGTTTTTGTTACTATTATCTATGATAATTTGCTTTATTTCACTGACCAATTGTTTGTAGTCAACAAATGAATAAAATTTATTTTTGTATATTTGTGTTGTATATTCTTCCAAGCTTCCTAAACTCATGTACTAGTTCCAATAGCACTTTTGTAGATTTCATATGATTTTTTCTATATAAAGGATTATTTTCTCTGTACATAAAGACAAGTTTATTCATTTCTAATCTAAATGACATTTATATATTTTTATTGCTTTATTGAACTGACTAGAAGCTCAAGTGCAATATTGACAAGTGGGGAGAGTAGACCTACCCTCATACTCTTATTCTTAGGAATACAGCATTAGTGTTTCCTTTGCCTATGTTAGCCTGAAGGATTTTTATTGATACCTGTTATCAGGTCCAGAAATTCTCCTTCTAATCTTAGTTTTCTAAAATTTTTCTTCAATGATGAAAGGGTTTTTCTACATTTTTATTTTGCTTTAGTAAAATGCTTTTGCTGTGTCTTGAGATGATTTATGGTTTTTATTTTTTGTTACTATAATAAATTACATTGATTTATTTTCTAATGATAAACCAGCCTTGCATATATGAGATAAACTCCACTTGATCGTAACATATAATCTTTTTATATATCATTGAATTTTATTAGCTAAAATTTTACTAAGACTTTTTTGCACTTTTGTTCATGAGAGATGTGGATCTATACATTTTCTTTCTTGAAATATCTATATCTCATTTTGGTATCAAAGTAATATAGGCTTCATAAAATGAATTTCATTACATTGCTTCTTTAATTTTGGAGAAAAAGAATTAGGCTAGAACTGGTATTATTTGGGTAAAATTGTCAAATGAAGCCATCTGACCCCAAAAGTCTTCATTATTCACTTTTAAAAAAGATTTTAAACTATAAATTCCATGTCTTTCATAGATATAAAGCTATCCAGGTTATTAATTTTATCTGGAGTATGCTTTGACTATTTGTATCTTGCAAAAAATGTATCCATTTTTATAATCTTCCTGTATTATAATTTTTACTATCTGTATAGTATCACTTCTTTCAGTCTTGTTATTGATAATTTATATATTTTTTCTTTTTTAATTGATCACCTGATGACATATATCAATATTATAGACTTCTTAGAACATCGAATTAGATTTTTTCCTATTTTTTGTGTATGTTTTGTATTTTTAGTTTCACTGATTTTCATTCTGCTCTTCTTTTACTTTATTTTTATTTTTTACACTGTTACAGATATTCCCACTCCCTCCCCCGATCTGGGGGTTGCCAACTTACCCCCAGCCTCACATCCCTTTCCCTCTGAGCATCCCCTAAGGGTTATGTTGTCTGTGCCTAAGGATTATGCATCTGTGTTCTGTGGTTAATCCCTTCACCTTCTTCCATCCAGCCCCCTCCTTCCCCCTCCCCTCTGACAGCTGTGAATCTGTTCCGTGTACCTGTGCCTCTATTTATATTTTGTTCAGTAGGTTCCACAAATAAGTGAGATCATATGGTATTTGTCTTTCATTGGTTGGCTTACCTGTATTTTGCCAAGCATAATGTGCACCAATGTTTTTATGTGCATTATACACAAGATTATTATACCCACGGTATGTAACCATTATACCCATGTATAATGGACATCCTTATTTTTCCCTCAAAAATTTGGGCAAAAATTTGCACATTAAACTTCAAAAAATATGGTATTTCACTTTGCATAATATTCTCCAGGTCCATCCATGACATCACAAAAGGTAATTGACCCTTCTTCTTTATCGCTGTATAGTATTCCATTATGTAAATGTACCACAGCTTTTTCATTCTTTCCTCCACTGATGGATGCTTGGGCTGTTTACAGACCTTGGCTTTTGTATTGGGTTGGCCAAAAAGTCCATATGTTTTTTTCCGTAAAATAAAAGACACATTTCTCATTTTAGCCAGTATCCTTATTGATCTGGATAATTTGAGTATGTCAGCTTTGTCCCACATGGTATGATGTTTATTGTTCTCAATTTATGTCTAAATTTGATCACTATTTCAAGTGATCTACCTAACTGTGGAACATCATCGGTGAGAAATCTCCAGCATGAAACTTCACAAACCACTTTGACGTGTTTGATCAGTCACAGCACCTTCTCCATATACTGCACAAACCTTTTTTTTTGCATTTCAGTTGCATTTTTCCCTTTCTCAAAATAATAATGCATATGTTGAAAATGTTGCATATTTACTTCCATCTTCAATATTAAAATGGCTACACAAATTTTACCAGTTTTGATAAGTTTTTTTTTTTAAATGCACACTGACATGGCAGGTGTCACAATACAATCTTACACAACTGTTTGGAACGAAGTTAAAGATAATTAAGTGCTATTAGAGCCATCTTACAGAAAAAAAAAAAGAAAGTTTTGGCCAACCCAATAAATAATGCTGCTCTGAAAATAGGGGTTCATATATTCTTTTAAATTGGTGTTTTTGATTTTTAGGATAAATTCTCAGAAGTGAGATCACTGTGTCAAAAGGCAGTTTAAGTTTTAAGCTTTTGAGGAAACTCCATACTGTTTTCCACGGTGGCTACACCAATCTGTATTCAACCAACAGTGCTCTAGGGTTCCCCTTTCTCTACACCCTTGCCAAGGCTTGTTTGTTTATTCATTGATGGTAGCCATTCTGGCAGGAGCGAGGTGATAAGTCATTATGGTTTTAATTTGCATTTCTCTGATGATTAGTGTCATTGAGCATTTTTTCATACATCTATTGGCCATCACGTTGTCCTCTTGGAGAAGTGTCTTTTCAGGTCTTTTAGAAGTTCCTTTCTACTGACTATTTTGGTTTCATTTGCTATTCTTTTTCTTGTTTCATAAGGCAGAAGCTGAGGTGATTGATTTAAGATATTCTATTTTTTTTAAAGGATTTCTTTTTTCAGTATTTTATTTATTTTATTTTTAGAGAAGGAGAGAGAGGGAAAAAAAGAGGGGGAGAAACATTAATGTGTGGTTGCCTCTCACATACCCCCTTCTAGGGACCTGTCCTGCCACCCAGGTATAGCCTGACTGGGACTCAAACCAGTGACCCTTTGGTTTGAAGGCCAGTGCCGAATCCACTGAGCCATACCAGCCAGGGCAAGGCTTTTTTTTATAATAGATGTTTAATGTTATAAATTTCCCTCTAAATACTACTTTACATGCATTACACAAATATTGACATGCTTTGTTTTCTCTTCATTCTGTTCAAGATATTTTCTAACTTACTTTTTAGTCCTTCTTTGAGTCATAGATCCAGAAGAGTGTTTGAATTTCCAAATATTTGAAGGTTTTCAGAGGCCTTCTGTTGTTGATTTCTAATTGAAGCCTATTATGATTAAAGAACTTAACTTAATATAGTTTATCTTTAAATATCTATTGAAAAAATTTTAATGGCCTTAAATATGTACATGTGTTTTGGCAGTTTAAAAGGATGTGTATTCTGCTATTGTTGGGTGCAGTGGTCTGTAATATTGAACAGATAAGTTGGTGTTATTCAAGTCTGTTACAATCTTGCTTGTTATCTATTTCTCTTATTGATTATTCAAGGAGAGATATTATATTTACTGGCAGATTTGTCTATTTCCTTTTACCATTCTGTTAGTATTTGCTTTCTGTACTTTGAAGCTCTGTTATTTAGTACATAAGCATTTAGGATTCTTATGCTCTCTTAAAAAATTGACCTAATTCCGGAGTATTTTTTATTTTGAAATATATATTTTTATATCAATATAGCGATTCCAGTGTTCATGATTAGTTTTAACATGGTCCATAGTTTTTGCCCTTTCCTTTCCTTTTCAACTATTTGTGTTTTTCCATTTAAACTGAGTGTATTGTGGGATGCATATATAGTTGAGTCTTGCATTCTATTCAATCCAACAATCTTTGCCTTAATTGAGATGTCAGAATATTAATATGTAACATGTTTATCAATATAATTTGGTTTAAATCTACCATTTCTATTTATTTTTTATTTGTTCCACCCATTTTTTCCTTCTTTTGGACTGTGTAATTTTTGTGATTCAATTGTATTGCCTTTGTTAGCTCATTATTATAAATTTTCATGCTTATTTGTTGTAGTAGAATTTATTGTATATATGTGTAAGTTATCTGAATGTGTGTTAAAGTGATATCACATTACCTCACAGACACATAACTGTTTTTCATCAAAGTTGGAGAATTGCGGCTTACTCTTTCTTCAGATTGTTTTTCCTCTCCTTTCTCCAGGACTCCATTTACACACTATACAATAATCTAGTACCTCCCAGGAAACAAAACCCTTTTTAATAGTTTAACTCTAACCAAAGTCCCGAGAATTATAAGAATTTCCACTCTGGCTGTGGGAGACAGGTATTATATTATGTCAAGCTCTGCATGACCTTTGGTTAGCAGAACCTTGGTCCTTTCATGTCATTTTTTCCCAGCCTCAGGTATTTTTCTCACATGTGAATGCTGATCAGTGCTCAGCTAAATACTCGAAGGAACGAACACCCTGCCAATCTCCAGAGTGTTCTTTCTATTCAGTTCTTTCCTCTCCCATATTTTGTCCTGTCAACTCTAGCTTCCTTGGATTCCTTGAACTCTAAGCTTAATCTTTTCAACTGAGAGAAAGAACCGTCTCTGCCTATGTTCTTTTGCCTCATCCCTCCTCTGTTGGCTGTGCTCCCATAGCTTAGAAATTTTCTGTACACATTTAACTGTAGAAATGGTAGATATCTTCTTGCTCGTGTCCTGTTTCTTATAAATCCCTGGCCTTCACTGTTGGATGGCTAATGGCTTGAGAATATTGTTACATGTTTTTTTTTTTTTTTTTTTGGCATAGTGTCTAGTTGTTTCAGGAAAGAAAATAAATCCAGTTATTTTACTTTCATTTTTGCTGGAAGCAGAATTAAATGCATGTATATTTGAAGTAATGAAACTACATTTTATATGCCATTTTACATCCTCCTCTATACTTTTATAAAATTTCTTTGAAGCTAAACCTTATGTATTAATTTTTCTTGTGATGATGCTTAAAAGAAACTTCAGATTCCTTTAGAAAAGATCATAAATTCATTAAAAGGTGAGTTTTTCATGCATGTAATACCTGGAAATAGAAAAATAAAAGACATTAAAAACTAAATCTATGAAAAAAGTCAATAGGCAAAACTTTTACTTCACTGAAACCCTTCTGAGAGCAGCTATGATCAATAAATGCACATGTTTGTCATTTTCATACCCCTTTTGTAATCAGTACTTTAGCATTTAAGGCATGAAAGCTGAAGGGACCACAAGTTCTGCCTTTTGGAATAGTAATCTTAAACTGGTTATTAAGAAACAAAAAACGCAGAAAGAACCTTTGACTCTTTCCCCTTTTCTACCTGAGAGATTCAGATAGAAAATCCTGCTTCAGGAAGGAAATCTTAAAATATTCACCTAGACTACTTTGAATATAATGTGGTAAATCAGAAGCCCTCAGGCAAGAGATTGTTAGCTACACACCTTGGTGTCCCATTGTTTCTGAGTGGGCTGGAAAAAATTCCCTGCCACTTGTGTTAGGCAATTCTTCAACTACCTGTACCTTGCCCAGCCCCACTACTGAAATCTAAGACCCCATTCACCATCTTTTCTCTTTTGTCCAAAATGTCACATATATCCAGTGCTGCCTGTCTTTGGAATGATATGCTTGTATGAATTCCCCATGTGCATGTATTAAAATTTGGTTTTCTGTTCATCTGAACTACAAGAATTTGGAAGATAAGAGGAAAGGTAATTTTTAAAAGCCCCTTCAAACCCTTCCCAAAACAAAAACAGACTAGCTTACCTGTGATTAGGACCTAATTGGAGTTGCACAGACTAGAGATTGAAGAAGCAGTATCTCCTACAATTACATACTTTGGGTTCATGTCAACAAACAAAAGACCTTTTAAATTCATTACCACTTCTTCATGTGAATTAATAATATAGTATGCCAGAACTGGAAAGATTAACTCACTCATTAATTCACTACTCCAAGAATGAGAGTAGTTATGTTGCAGAGGAGATTACTCAATGGCTATGTTTAAAAACACATTGTATATCAACAGTATATATTAATGATAATCTTCCAAAGTCAGAATAACCCAGATTTTACTTGGAAAATATTTATGTAACAAATCTCTATCTATGTAGGCTTTATCTATCTTATTTGGTTCTGAATGCCATAACAAAACAACACAGACTGGGCAGCTGATCAACATAAGGAATTTATTCTTCCCAGTTCTGGAGACTGTAAGTTCAAGATCAGTATGTTAGCAGGGTTGGACTCTTGTGAGAATGCTCTTCTGGATTTCAGACTATTGATTTACTGCATTCTTCTAATACCTTTACACTGGGGACTAGGGTTTCAACATAGAATTTTGGAGGGATGCAAACATTCATTACATAATTCTACCTATCTACCTACCTACCTATTTTCATCTATTTATTTTCTATCCACTTACCTATTTTCTGTTTGATGTTAGACTTTCTGGGTTCAAAGCTCATTCACATTGTTTATTAACTGTGTGCCTTTATGGGAGTGATTTAATTTCTTTGTGCTTCTATTTTCTTATTGTAGAATATAAGACAAATAATCATTCCTCTCCATAGAGTAAGTAGATTTGAAAACTCATATAGGCTGATAACACAGTGTTTGGCATTTTTTTCTCCATGAGTGTAAAGTATTAATTTCTATTTCTGTTGAAATCTTGATCTTCATCACTTATTATTGGTGAATTTTTCTCTCTGTGCTGCATTAATCCAGAGCTGAAGCACAGGCTTCTTTGTTTGTTTGTTTTACCTTCTTTCAATCCAACCTCACTTCACAAAAGATAATTTCATGTGAGCATGCTTAATTAAAATCTTGAGGAAATAAAAAGGCATTGTGTTACAACATTGCTAAGCAAACATCTTTAGTATTGAAAGGCTCACTGAGCCTGACTGGTGTGGCTCAGTTGGTTGGGAGTCAACCGGCAAGCTGAATAGTCACCGTAAGGATGGTAAGGAGGCCATAGGCCAGCACCACCCCCACCCACCACGTTGGGCATGTGCAAGAGATCAATGTTTCTCTCACACATTGATATTTCTCTCCCTTACTTTCTCCCTCCTTTTCCCTCTCTCTAAAAAAATAAATACACTCTTTAAAAAAATCACTGGTTATAAAAATCTGTAACTATTGGAACATCTGGAAATTCTTCACAGGTAGGTATTGCAAAGCAATTGTTGAGGTCCTCTTTTCTGTCTCCCAGCTGACTATCCACAAAACATCCCATCAAATTCTTAGTAGAGCAATCTAGCCAGCGCCAACTCCCTTCAGCTTCACATTCCTGGCTAAATAGTTTTATTAAGTGTGTTTGTAAACAATTCCTGAGATAGATACTGTAATTAATTAGTTTTTAACTGATTTTTATCTTTCTTTTTTAATTTTATTTATTGATTTTTTAGAGAGAAAGAGAAATATCTATTTTGTTGTCTACTTATTCATGCATTCTTTGGTTGCTTCCTGTATGTGCCTTGACCTTCAACCTGCAACCTTGGCATATAGGACAATGTTCTAACCAACTAAGCTATCCTGCCAGGGCCCTAGTTTTTATCTTGTGGAAAAGAAGGAGGGAGAAAGGGGAGGGAGGGAGGGAGAAAAAATAGGGGGAAAAGAGGAAGGGAGAAATAAGAGGAAAGGAAAAGAAGGAAGTCTTAAGAAGCTAGCATATTTTAAGGAACATTTTAAGGAACTCTCTTCATTTATTTCAATAATACAATATAAATTCTGTGTCTCACTCAAAATAATCTTTGTCACTGATTAAATAATTTCACCTGATACTTGCTGTATGCTTGTCATCAATTAAAGTGCCCCAGATGCTGAGATTCTGCCTAAATTACCAGTTGTGCAATTTATAATAGATACAACTTGATAATGACGCTTTTCCCCAAATAACTCATTACATGGTAACTGGATTATCTCATCTTTAAGGTTTTTTTCCACTCCTGAGATTATAGAAGGTCATGATTTCCTCATGCATGTGAACCTCACAGAAAAATTAAGGATTTTATTTGGTCCCATTTGAATTCTGAATTCTGAATGGTTTACCAAATGAATTCATGTGCTGTTACCAAAGACATAGCCAGTCTGTATTTATCGACTCAATGACTATTATCTATGTAGACTTCTCTAAAATATTCATTATCATATTATCTAAGGAGTTCAAAATGTGAAGGCCATTTAGGTTCAAAATTTATCTATGTGTGAGTGTGTTTGCCCCATTAGCTTAGGCAATGATCATTTGAAGGCTTAACGTGTCTCTTGGAACACCAAATCTCTCCTTGAATTCACCTCCCAAACAGTGAAATAAAAATACAGTCACCTTGTTTATTCTGACTCAGGATTCCACCAATGCTGCAGTATTTGGGTGCCTACAGAACATTTATTTATGTCTTTCCCAGGGCTTCCTTCACTAACTGTTCATATTTATCTTCCTTTGTTATTTCATGCCCTCTGGCAGAGCTCAGTCAGTCAATTATTGCAGTCAGGGCTGACGCTGCAGGATTCAAACAAAGGCCCAGTAGCAACAAAGAAACAACGAAACCAAGCTGTAGTCTGCGTGTCACTGGATCAGCTGACCAGTCCATGATTGAATTGTTTTTAATGGATGTCAATTTAAGAACAAGGCTCAGGGATATTTTTGAGGCATGAAAGAAAAGGGTAGGTGTGATTTCAATACCATTTTCTTCATAACAATGTAGAGCTGACCTTGCATTTAAAGATAGAGGATGGGGGGAAGCTACATGAAAGTGTGAGCAGTATGAATAAGTGCTGTTTATAGGAAGCTGTTTTAATACATTTGCCAAAGCTGAACAATACAAAGAGACAAAGCTCTGAAAAATGCGTGCCTTTGCCTGTGATTGATTTTATGGGTCCATTCCTGCCCAAACGATAAAAGGCATTTACGGGGCACACAAGAGTTAATGCCTTTATTTTCCCCAAATATGAGAAATGTTCTTTATTTAGAATTTTGCTATTAAAACATTTTCTATAGTACACCTCCTCATTTAAACATTTTAAAAAGATTTGAACTTTTGAAGTGAAAAGCTGAAATTCCTTATAGAAATCTTTTTTGTTTTGTTTTGTTTTGCTTTTTTGGTTTGTTTTTGCAGCTAATGAATTCATTCTTGGCACAATGATACCTGGAGTGATGCTAAAAATAAAATAGATTGTGAAAGTGACACGGCCTCCTTTGGAATCTAGATGACACTCTTGAAAAAACACGCAAGACAATTGCCAAATGAAAGTAAGTGCTCAACCTACATCAACTCCCAGCTCCCCCTCTTTTAAACTGCACTATTTCTAGGTTTCCCTAGGAAAACATAATTTTACAATAGCAACACATTCTGTATTAAGTAGGAAAACTCACGTATATTTAACATTGACATCCTATCAGACAATGGGCTAATTGCTGTCACTTATTGCATCACTCATTTTGTCAAGGAAATTCAAGGAAATACCAAAGGAACTGGGAGTTAGCCAAGGCGCCCTTAGGGCAGCGGACGATCATTGCCTGCTTCCAGGTATCAGACAACATTTTCGCATTCTGCTTCTGTACTCTGCTTGTGCCATGTAAGCTTCCCACCTGAACCTAGAGTATAAAAGTCCCCTGAATCCTTTGTTCGGGGCCCAGAATCTGGAGACTGCCTCTTCTGCGTCCTTGCACATAATAAAGCCTCACTCCGTTACCCCGAATCATGCTAGAGTCATTATTTTCCGTATTATTTTCCATAACATTTTGGTTCCCTAACCGGGAAACCACTCATGCGAGCAGGCTGTTTGCCTCCAGTGAAGGCAGCCAGGGCTAACTGGTCCAGCCAGCGGCCAGAGGGAAGCATGTGCCTCAGTGATGTCGGGTCCTGGAAAGCTGTGGCTCGCCTCCGCCTGGGGTTCCAACCTAGGGTTCTGAGCCGCCCTTCAACCCAGGCAGGTGGGGAAAGCAGACTGAGACTTGTCTGGAAGGCGCCGGATCGGTAAGTGCCCCGGGGACCAGCCCGAGACCAGGTCCACTTTTGTAGTGGAAAGAGGCTGATCACCTCTCAGGCCCTAGTGGCCTCAGGTATCCGGATAAGGCTTCCCTTTCTCGGGAGGGAATGCAATAACCTCTGAAAGCCTGTGAGTGTGGAAGAGTGTGACTGTGTTTGTGGCTCCACGGGCATCAGCCTAGGGAGCATGAGTGGGCCCTAACCTGCGGTTCCTCGGTCTGTCAAACGGCATAACGGCTGGAAGCTAACCGGGACTCTACGTGGGCAGCCTTAGTTAAGACAGACCTAAGTTCCTCCTGAAAGGAGAGGCCAGGTGGGCAAAACGGAAGTTCCCCCACCCTTGTTTGTCCATGCCAAATCAGGTAGCTAGCCACGGGCGGGGGGCAGAGAGGGGGGGTATCCACCATTTTAGACTGTATGCTCCAGAACTTTAGTCAATTCCCAGGCCAAGACCCCTCCATGACTCCAGGACAATTAGAGACATTTTGCACATCAGAGTGGCCCACATTCAGAGTAGGCTGGCCCCCTAAGGGAACCCTCAACCTCTTAATCATTCGGGTGGTCCACATGGTAGTCACTGGGGAGCTGGGCCACCCAGATCAGTACATCTATATAGATAGATGGCAGGAGTTAGCCCAGGACATGCCTCGATGGTTGCAGCAGTGTTTGAGCCCAGGTGGCACTAAGGGAACTTGCACTCAGGTTTGGGGAGGAAGCAAACCCCTACGCTCTGTAAGCCGAGCCTGCATGTGTGTCAAGGATTGGACAGCAAGCCACCTGAGTGCCCCACCATGGAGGATGGTTGGTGCATGGGTGCTGCCATCTTGTACGACCTGGTGCTCATGGGTGTCGCCATCTTGGATGACCCCACATGCATGGGTGCTGCCATCTTGGAACTGGGCCAGGTGGTGGGCTAGAGTTTCTCTTCAGTTTACCAGCTGCATGCTACTGCTGTCACTGGGCACTGCATCAGTCAGGCTTTCTGTGTAACTGGTTCTAATAGGAATGGCTCTGGTTCTGAAGGTCTTTAATGGAGGTCCAAGGGTGACCATCTGACTCATAACATGTTTGCAAGGTCTAAGCTTTAGGAAAACTGCAAGATGTGCCTGCAAATTTAGGGACTTTTAGCAGAAGGTACCAGTAGTGCTAGGGATTTTTTTGCTGCCGCATACTAAGTTTAAGTATAGTCCTTCCCAGTGTGGGAAAGAAACTAGGATTAAAAGTGAATAATGGTTAAATCTGGATGTGTAGGAATATGTATAAAAGATGTGACTGTTTTAAACCTGGAAAAAAGGAAACCTCACCTGCTCTTTTTCTGTTATTATGGGAATGTGGTTTCAGTAGAGTATTGTTTCTGATCAGAATCCTGTATCTGTA
The DNA here is from genome assembly GCA_004027475.1 of Anoura caudifer. Lineage (NCBI taxonomy): Eukaryota > Metazoa > Chordata > Mammalia > Chiroptera > Phyllostomidae > Anoura > Anoura caudifer. Next base: position 262,920 of record PVKU01001175.1, on the reverse strand, counting down.
AGACCTAATTTAAGGTCGCTTGTAACCGGTTGGGGAGAATGCCTTTGCCACTTGGGACCCAGGAAGGGTCATTTGGGGCTGATGTGTTTCAGTCTGAGGTGAAAGAGCATGTCTCTGCCAAGAGACCAGGCCTGAAAGAGCATGTCTCTGTGAGGCACCAATGGACGCACTGGTGCAAGAGAGTGCCTCTACCTGTGTATTGTTTCAGATTTTGCTCTGTATCTGCTCTGAAAAGTAAATTGAGGATTCCAGGGAAGATTGAAACTTCATAATCTGTAGGAAAGTGAACAAGGAAAAGAAAGATTAGAAGGTTTATGAACGTTGCAGAAGGTCTGTGGGAAACCGTAAAGATAAATGGAAAAGTGAAAGTTTTGGGAAGGAATTATGTGGGGTTAGTTAGTAATGGAATGTACAAGGCATAGAGATGCAATTTTGGTGATATTAGAAAGAAAAGGATTTTCCTTCACACTTTGTATTTTTCTCCCTACCTGATCCCTCCAGAATTTGGCATTCTGATGGAGTGATTGATGACATAAGGTTTCTTTGCATAAAACCAATTAGACTAGTCATTAATAGTGGTTTTGTTAACTAAGACTTTGACTGGAATGTCACACCTGAAGGAGGCATGTATGGGTTCTGGTTGTCACTAGAAAGCCCTGAGGAACTGGGATTGACTTGCGAAGCTAGCGAAAGCGCACAAGAAAAGCCTAGTACTTCGGTTCGTTGTGCGGTTTGTGCCAGTCTTTCCAGGGAAGGAACAAAGGTTGCTTTCCTGAAAGATGGCTAAAAAGGCACCTGTAGGCACAATGGAAGGCTCAAGTATTTGAGTGCAACAACTGGTACAGGTGAAGCCAGATGGCAGATGTGTGGCTCTGCTTCTGTGCCCCTAGGGGCGGACTGAGAAGTCAATCTAAGGGTTCCCTGTGTGAGTTCCAGCAAAGCAGACTTAAAGATCATAGGTGATCCAGGCTGCTCTTGGTGTGTTTATGCAAACGAACAGTCAAAATTAAAAGCAGGACCCAAAGTAGTCCCTGTAATAACAATGAAGTTGATTTAAGGAGAAAAATTGTGGTTTAAGGAAAATCACGAAGCTCAGTATCAGACATCAGAATGGTGCAGCTAACTGTCTTGGAAGTTTGCTGTCATTTGAAAGTTGAAACTGGGTCTGTAATGTCACCAAGGATGTACAATTACAGGCAAGAAGGACCTTGCAACTGAGGGTCTTCCCAAAGGACCATCTCACAGCCACAGAGACTGTTTTGGGGATTGTTGTATGAATTAACCTGTTTGTTCTTCTGTTTTCATAGGGTGTATGCCTATGACCTCATTACCTGGGTGATTGGTTGCAACATAGGCCTCACTTAAGAAGCCCATCTTCATCATCGCCCCATGAGCTCAATGGTTTGGCTGAACTAAGTGGTTGGGTTGGTGAAGGGTTGGGACAGTCTGTGGACTTCACTTTAGAACTAATTTGCCCTTTTCTGTCTTGATGGCTTGGACATCTTTCCTATCTGAAAGGAGGGAAATCCCAATATAGTCCCCTCAGCCCCAGTGAGGTATACTGGGCCACCAGAGTTTTGGATAGGTGTAACATGCTTGTATACCTTCCTCCAGATAAGCCATTTCTTTACCTAAGACCCTGCCTTGGTCATTTAGTGGTTATGATTTAATTGTGCTTCCAACTATCTTTCCAAATCTATCTCCTCCAGAATATGACCTGACCAGAATGCCAACTGTCCAGTAATGCCAGCCTTTGGACACCAAGCCTGCGACTTCCTGGTGACTGCCAACTGACCAGGATTCTGTAAATTCCTTCCTCTTACAGGAAGGACTCCCTCTGTGCTGCACCCCTCCCTTTCAGGGAACCCCTGACCCAAGGGTAGGTAGGACAACGTGTATGTCCAGCTGAAAGTAGTTACAAGAAGATGAGACCTTCATCCATTGTCCTTTATATGATTGTTAAATAGCTGTGGCCAGGCTCTGAGCCAGGGGGATGTAAAGGACTCCCCCCCAAGATGTGACTGGGGGAGGAACCCCAAGTTACAGCGCCTGCGTGGGAGCTTGGAGAAGATTGGCTCCAGAAAATGGGGACACACCTGCCCAGACTCATAATGGCATCCCAATAAACTTGAATATATGGGAATGCTGGCAGGTGTAACTGATTGTAGGAAGAGTCGGAAATGGGAGTACAGAAGATATTTGACATGGGGATTTAAACTGAGACATGGCAGCCATTGAGGGAGAATCCACATGCTTTCACAAGAGTCAGGAACCCCACAGCCCTATGAGGGAAAATCACCATGTGGCTTTAGCAGAGAATTGCCACTTGGCTTTGCCAGAGTGGGGACCCTTTCCCCACAGCTTTGGTAGAAGAAAATATCCACAAACTCCAGGATATCCAGAACAGGATTAAGAGCTAGGACAAACCTTGGGCATCTACCCCTTGGTGGCAATCTACCATGTATTCAGTTTAAGCCCCGGTCTTAGGGCCCCTACTCATCCTTTTCCTTGTCGTATCCCTAGGACCTTGCTTACTCTGCACCCTTACCCAACAGATCGAGAGCACGGTAACCTGTAGGGCCATAGCCATACTGCTGTCCCTCCAGCAGTATCACTACCGGAGACTCCGGTCTGAACCTCAGGAGCTCGTCCAAGACCAGGGCGCATATAGTAATGCTAGAACAGCCAATACCCCTGTTTAGCACCAAAAGGGGGGAATGTCAAGGAGATTCAAGGAAATACCAAAGGAACTGGGAGTTAGCCAAGGCACCATTAGGGCAGCAGCCGATCCGTTGCCTGCTTTCAGGTATCAGATAACATTTTCGCATTCTGCTTCTATACTCTGCTTGTGCCATGTAAACTTCCCACCTGAACCTAGAGTATAAAAGTCCCCTGAATCCTTTGTTCGGGGCCCAGAATTTGGAGACTGCCTCCTCTGGGTCTGCGTGCGTAATAAAGCCTCACTCTGTTACCCCGGATCGTGCCAGAATCATTATTTTCCGTATTATTTTCCGTAACAATTTCTCACACAGATTCTTCAAGTAGGTCCCACCATCCTGTTTAAGGAAACCATATTCTGGAATTATTAACAACACACTGCCTGCATGCAGCTGAAGGGGTCTGGCTTTGCCACTGCAAAATACGCCACTCTGGCAGGAGAATTGCTTTGATCTAAAGGCAATTAAGACCCAGCAGGCTCAAGATAATCTTTTCCCTCTCTCTTAACTATCTAAAAGAATTTGGATAGGGGGCTTGGCCTCGAAAGAGAGTTTTAGCAGAGAAAACTTTTTATCTTAAATACCTACCTATATGGCAGGGCAAACAACCAGTTACCAAACATTCGCTCTTATACTATTTTGAGTTGCCCTCCTCTCCTTTGATGGCCCAGGTCCCTATCCCATTCCTGAGTTCAGGATGGCATCTAAACCTCAACAGCCAGACTTGCTCTTTGGTCTCATACTTTTATGGGGCTTGCATATGTACAAAATTAAACTTGCTTTTCTCCCATTAATCTATTTTATATCCATTTAATTATTAAACCAGCCAAGGGACCTAGAAGGTGAGAAGGATTATTTTCCCTCCACTACACAGCTTACAGATGACAAAAGTGAGATGTGAAAACAGATTTGGTTAAATCCAAGGATCTATTTGTATCTCTTTATTAATGGTTCTCAAGTGTAAGGGCTAATCAGAATCAACCGGAAGCCTTGCGAAAACACAGATTGCTGGGCCCCATCCACAGGAGTTTTTACTTAGCTAGTCCAGGTGTGGACGGAAAACTTGCATTTCTTCTGAGTTCCAAGGTGATGCTGTGCTACGGGTCTGGGGACCACATTGTGTAAGCCCTCCTCTATACTGTGCTGCCCCCTTAGTAGGAAGTCATACTTGGGGTATTTTACATTTTACTTCTAACAAGATTTACTGTTCAAGATAAAATACTTGAGAATCATTTGAAAGATGAAATACTACATACTGATGAATTAAATTGTGTTAAATTCTTGTTTCTTATGCATCTAGAAATTGCATGCACTGGAAATGAAAATAATGACTGAAATATCACTCTTGTCCTCCAAGAGCTCACCAACCCAGTTGAGATTACGGTCATGAGTACATACTTAAATTTGTCATTAATGAATCAAACACAATGAATTCCTAAGCAGGAGACTTTTTAAAAAATGTACTCTGGCCCTTGGCAGGTGGCTCGGTGGGTTGGAGCATTGTCCCATACACTAGAAAGTTGCAGGATAGATAGCTGGTCAGGACACATACCCAGGTTGTGGGTTTATTACCAGTCAGGGTATGAATGGGGGCAACTAATTCATGTTTCTCACATTGATGTCTCTCTCTGTCTCTCTGTCTCTCTGTCTCTCTGTCTGTCTCTCCTCTCCACTCCCCACCCTTCCTCTCTCTCTGAAATCAATAAACATATCCTTGGGTGAGGATTTAAAAAATGTACTCTGGGCGTATGAGGTAGAAAATTCTATTAAAAAAAAACACACACACAAACAAGCCTTACCTTTATTTTGCTTTATCCTCAAGTCAAAGTCAATTACTCGTCTGTCTCTTGTCTTCAGGTAAAATTAAATTTATTCTATTCACTGTGGTTACTTCAAATCCCACTTACACCTGAATCACAACATAAGACTTCTACATCAACCATATCAGAAAAATTGCAGTGGGAAAATTCACCAAAACTTCCTGATTGCAAAACCAAAAGGTCTGAAAACAGCTTTGTGTTTGGGAGGCATTGAACACTATTGATCATTCTCAGTCTTGCAAGTGCCCACCTTGGCCCAGGTGACCCCATCCTGCCTCCTGCTGCTCCCTCCCACTGGCTCACACCCTTAAGCTCACCTCTCTTTTTTGTCTCAAAACCTCTGCTGCTTCCAACTAGTCTTTGAATTTGCTCTCTCTGAGATTTTCCCTAGGCCCTCTTCTCACACATTACAAGCCTGTCTGTACTTCACAAAGGAGTAATTTTTATTAAAATGCAGGTCTGTTTACCTTACTTCCCTTTTAAAAGCCCCACTGAATCCCAGCTGCCTAAAGGCACGCCAGTCTTATCATCTGGTCTGATTCATTTTCCACCTGATCTGTTGCTTCTCTTCTTGTTGCTCAATTCATAGGTCCATTGTCTCATTGTCTTTTCCTAACTTAAGGTAAATATGATTGAGCTAGTTACATTGTCCACCTTCCAGAGGCTTCTTTTGTAAGGAAAACCTCATTTCAGTCTGTTTCTTCAATGTCTCTTTTACAGCCACACTCACAGAGAAGACTACTCAGGATACTTCTGGTCACCGAATGTGTGGATGTTTTTTTCTGCACCAGGCAATTCTCAGCCACCAGCTCGGAGTCTTAGAGTTTAACTCAGTGTTGGCACTATCCCTGTGAGATAGCATCAGACCCCACAGGCTAAGGGTTAGTCCCAAGAGACCCCTCCTTCTCAACCCCCCACTACACACACATGTCATGATGACTCCAGGTGCAACCACCTGTGCTTCTGAGCAAGCGATGTAGGTGGTGGTTCGAGCAACACCCTCCTTGGGTTTGATTAATTTGCTACAGTGGCTCACAGAACTCGGGAAACATTTATGTTTACCCCTTTATTAAAGGATGTACATGAAGCCAGATTAAGAAATATGCAGGGCAAGATGTGCGGGAAGGGGCACGAAGCTTGAGTGTGCTCCACGTGTGCCACTCCCTGGCGCCTTCATGTGTTCTCCGGTCCAGGAGCTCCTCAATCCCTGTGCTTCTGGGATGGTATAACACCTCCATTGTGCAGACATGATTAATCACTAACTCCATTTTCAGTCCTTCTTCCTTCTTGAGAGAATAGGGAGTGGGGTTGAAAATTCCAGGCTTCTACTCCTGGCTTAATCTTTCTTATCACTACCCTCATGCAGGAGCCATCCAAGGGCCCACTCCGACTCAGGAAATTACAAGTTTCAAAAGCCCTTTGTTAGGAGCTGGAGACAAGAGACCAATATACAAGTGGATATTTTTTATCTTCTCACACTTTGCTTTTGTTTTTTCTAATCTTCCATTCCTTCGAAACCCTCCTGTCACCTTCACACTTTAATGGTGCTCTGATTTTCCTCTGGCCAACAGCTCGCCATGCTAATAAATTTAACGTGTGCCTTTCCATCCCATCTTAACTACCACTAGTACAATATAAGCTAACACTTGAAAATCACACACTGTTTTTATGGTACTTGGTTAAAACATTTTGACTAATGTATTAATTACACTTCTTAATTCCAATTTGTTTCATTTACTATAAAGGATATGGAATTTATTTATTTTTCCACAGAAAATTCTACTTAATTTTGCAACAAATTTTCCTATTTTTCATTCATGCTTTATTTCTATTGCTCAGTATTCCTAATGAAGATAATTTTCTTTTTTGGTGAAGTGCTTTCTCCAAGATTGCTACTTTCAAAAATAATTTTTTTGTGATAAAAATGTTAAGGCCTTATCAATCAGAATATCCCACCCTCATATTCGCATACTTTATCTACCACAAAACTCTATGTTTAAATTGTCCTTGAAAATTTGAAGCTATTACCCCATTGTCTTCATTTTAATTTTATATTTAGAAAAAATGTAGATTTTATATTCAATATATCATATACAATATGTACTATATTATATTATATAATTATATAATACAAAAAACTATATAATTTGTATGTGATAAAAATAAAATATATTGTATAATTAAATGCATTTAATAAGTATTATATTAAATATATTTTATATTAGATACATAATACACATGAAATACATACAAGGGAATGTATAATGCATGTGTATGGTAACAGAAACAACAGTGGAATAAACTTTAATGTATCTGCCACAGTCTAAGAAATAGAAATTTAAATGTGTTTCAGGTCCCACCCCTGCCCATATTACGGATGTGCAATCCTGACTTTGTGATTTTATACCTTTTACTTTCTACATTATGCTTGTCACATAATGTATTTAGTTTTCTACTTTTTGACATTCACATAAATGATACTAGCTGTATAATTGAGTGACTTGCAGTTTTATCCTACTTTATATTCCTGAGACCTCAACACCTAGAAATGCATTTTATTTATTTTCATTTCTCTTTAATATTTATCATAGAGCTATTATAAAATGTCTTGAATTTTTTCTCCCATTGACAGTATCTTGTTTTGGGGATTTTGTTTTCTTTCATTTTGTTTTCACAAAGTGCCCATGAATATTCTTTTTTAAAATTCTTCATTTTATTTTTTTATTGTTGTTCTAGTTCAGTTTTCTGCCCTTTTCCCCCCACCACTCCCCAACCACCGCAGCCCTCCTCACCTCTCTCCCCTGTTTGCAACCCCCATTGTTATTGTCCATATGTCCTTCATGATTGTTCCTGTAAACCCTTCCCCCTCCCCCCATGAATATTCTTGAGCATGTCCTTTGGTGTACATGCTAAAGTTTCTGTAGGGTAAGGCTGAGGATAAATCGCTGGGTTATACTATGTGCACTTCTTCAACTTTAGATGATGAGAAGTTATTTTTCAAGGTGATTGTTCAAATTTGTGGTCCCATCAGCAGTCTTTGTTGCTGAATATCTTCATTTAAACTTTGTATTTCTTGATATTTTCTGCCAATGTGATGATGAAATTTTATTTAATTGCAGCTTTTTGATAACAATTTGCCAGTTAATTTTTTTAACCTTTTTGGTGGAAGCCATCCATATATCTTCTTCCTGGCAATGCCTGTCCAATTATTCTGACCACTAGTTTGTTTATCTTTATCATTTCTATGAATTATTTGTATATCTTTTATAATAATCTCCCTATTTCCTCCTTCCCCTATTCTCTGGCAACCACCATTCTATTTTCTGCTTCTACAAATTTGTTTTAGATGCCTTGAATAAGTGGAATGAGGTTGTATTTGTTCTTCTGTAAGTGACATTTCAATTAGCATAGTAGTTATGTTGATTTACCTTGATAATGGTCATGGTGCCACCCTGTACACTTATATATGTTAAATACGTGCAAATTTGTTGGTATATCAACTATACCTCAATGACATTAAAAAAAAGTCTGGGTGCAGCTGTCTGTCGCACACTAGGTAGGAAGCAGGTGCTGGAGAAGGTCCTGAGGGTGGTGCAAGCCAGAGGCTGGAGACGTCATTTCCATTGCAGAAACATGCAGGGAGTGATTTGGGACCACAATGCAAAACTTTTCCCTCTTGGGATGTTTATCTAGCTCCCTCTATTGACAAAATCCTACATGGTGCCAATGGACAAAGGAAAAAAATAAACGACTCAGCTCCACTTTCAGAGAGCAGGACAAATTTGTCACTTTGGAACAGAAAGGCTATGAATCAATAGCTGGCCCACATTCCCAGGTATTTCATTTCCAAAATCAGTATTTCCAGGTATTTATTTTCCAAAGATATTAAAACATATTCATTATAAAAACTTTTTACAAGAATGTTCATGACAACTTTGTTCATAATAGCAAAAAAATGGAAACACCATGACTATACATTACCAGAAGATTAGATAAACACAGGGTGGTGTATTTATGCAAAGGCACACTACACACAATTACAAGAAGAGATCACACAACATATGCAAATCTCAAAAACATTGGATACTGATTAAATGCCTATTTACATTTGTCAAAATCCATCAAGTTGTATTCTCAATAAGTGTATATTTTACTAGGTATAATTTTATGATAATTTAAACATCTGAGAAGACCTGAAAATTTTAGATGAAATTAGTTAAATAAAAATAATTTAAATTAATAAACTGAAATTAGTTAAATAAAAAGGTTCTAAAAATAAAAAGTGTACATTTTTTTCTTATTGAAAAATTATGGCAAAAAGGACTTTGTTAAGATTTAGTTTTTGGCCACATAGCTTCCTAAGTCAAAATGCAATATAAACAAAATTTTGTGGGATGATCAAAGCAATCATTGTCATATTTACTTACTGATATGTAGACTTCCTTAACTGCTATTTTTCAGAGGCTTTTATTTCAACAGAAACAAAGAAAATGGGGGCACATATGTAAAGAATGGACATTTCTGTTGAAAGATTTATGTTTCAGCCATGAAACAATTGACAGTAAAAAGACACATTGACAAATACAAATTTCTCTAACATATGAAAGTCAAGCATACCTGGGCCTTCTTTTCACATTTTTTTTTAGTTATGTGCAGCACCATAAAATGAATCAGAAAAAATTATCCAGCTGCTGTACTATATAACTTACTATTGCTAAGGGGAGTAGAAATAAGTTTAATCTATTTGAAGGTATGGTCAATGAAGTGTTTTGAAAAACTGCTAAGCTGATAACTTTGAATAATGTTACAGCATTAATATACTACAGGCAGTGTCAGCAAAATTTTTACAATATTATGTATGGCCATTAGAATTACATAAATCTGTCCAGCAAATATATTTACAAGAAAATTCAACACACTGTGTGTTCTACTCTATTTACTGATGTGCAAATCATCAGGACATGCTCTTTGTAGAGCAGAACATGCAGGAAAGTAGGCTACCAGATACGTGATGTAAACAGGGTAGTCAGATCAAGTAAAATCTGATTTTGTGTCAAAGTAAAGCAAGAATTAAAGAATAGAGCTGCAAGTCTTAATATTCTTATATTCCCCTATATTCATGGTAATATATGACCATGACCTGGGCAACAAGCAAGAATGATATCAGAATCATGTTGTAGATAAACAACTCCTCATATATCATCTTTCTTATAATCATAGGATATGTATCAGAAATGAAGTTATAGCTATAATTAAAAACCAAAATAAAATCTATATGCCACCTGCAGACCAATGTTCCTGTCAGCATAGGGGTGCTAACTACAAGAATGCCTATATAGTGTAAAAAACAATATAAATGATTCTGACTGTTAATGCATGTGACTAGTTATTTTGTACCATTGTCTTTCAGAAATCATAGCATAATCTGAAGACTTCTATATTTAACTTCATACTGAAATGTGAATTGGTAAGTATATTCAAAAGTGAATTTGTACAAAGCGATGATCAAGGTCCACTTTTTTCAAAAATTGTCAGTAGATATTTTCAATATCTGAGTGAGTATAAAGGTGCTTATATTATATACATTATGACATATTCCTATGAAGTCCTTCTTTTACTATAAAGGTAAATAACAGAATTGCTTGGATTTTGTATTTTTGCTCATAATAAAATGTATAATTTTATTCATAACAAAATTATTTGCTTCTGTAGTTAACATAATCTTTTAAAAATACATTTTGCTTGCAATACATAATAATACTTTGTATCAAAAAGTTACCTTAAGCCCTGGCCCAGTAGTTTATTTGTTCAGGCCACCGTCTCAATACACCAAGATTGAGGGTTTGATCCCCAGTTGGGGCACATACAAAACTCTGCCAATAAACACATAGACAAGTGGAACAACAAATCTCTCTTTCTCTCTCTCTCTCTCAAAGCAATAAAAAAACTTTTTAAAAGTTACCATAGAAAAATCCATGTATAATATTGTATATTTAAATTGTTTTAATATCCTTCCTGTCACCTTACTACATCAGAGAAACCTATAAATATTATTCTAAATTCTGAGCTTTCAGGTAATGTCATGAGGGAAAAAATTAAAAATTTCAACTAGTGTCAAATTTTTTATTATGCTAATAAAGAAAATGAATACTTCAAAAATACATATTAATTCATTTTGAATAAACATAATTTCATATCAGTTATTCACTGTTACTAATTATAATATCATTATGTTGGTATAAATTAGAAAAAGTATGAAATTTAATGCAGATTATTTCAACAACGTACTTGTAAATGCATTAGAAGTCCTATAGGTAAAATCTCATATCCCGAGTGTTAAATTGTAGGACACCCAGATAGTGTCCACCAAGGACTGAGGAATTGCTTGGTGTGGAAAAACTGACACATCTGGTGTCGGAAGTTTTGTGAGTAATACAAAGGAAAAGGTGTTCTCTTTTACAGGTACTGTGAATTTTACTTTCTTGAGTTCCAATTCCTTTTATAGGATGTTTTCGATCTTTTTCTCAAATGCAGCCAAGTTAGTTGAAAGTAGCTTGACCCTTTCTGGTATTTTTATTCATTAATCGGGATTAGAGAAGCATGTAGTCCAGGGCAAATCATGTCTAATACAAAAGTTAGGTCCTTCTAAGTAGTGTGTCTAATAATCAAATGAATTGGGGAGTTTTCTAGACTGGCAAGTGTGATAGGATCCCTTCTAGCGCTTTCAGATGATTCTCTCCCCAGCCTCCTGTCTGTTCCTCACATGAATGCGCTAATTGGCACTCTACTGGATACTCAAGGTGGATCCTCTGCAGGTATGGGGAGTCTTTTCTCTCTAGTATTCTCTCTGCCCACCATACCCTCTTTAGTCTCTTGGACTCAGCTCCATCTGCTCAACTCAGGGAGCCTACTGGGCTATGACTGGGTTACCGCTCTTTGAACCCCTCCCAGAAAACGTTCAGAGCAATGAGCTGTGCCAATGGGAGGGTTCACTTCACTTGTTTTGACCTCTCAGGGCTCACTTCATTGTCTCATGTTCGGTGTCTTAACAACCACCGTTTCATATATTTTGTCTTATTTTTTCTTAGTTGTTTCAGGGGAAACAATGCATCCAATCTGTGATTATACATCTTAGACTGAAGCAGAAAACACAATCTATGTCTCATTTGTTGTAAATTAATCTTAAACCATACTCACCTTCTCACATTTCATTTCTGTAGTATGTTTGAGTGCTTACCTTCTTATGATTATGTAAGTTATCTTTACAAATAAAAGTGGCAAAGTAAATGCAAAATATACAATGTGCTTACTTCACCTGATTTGATTTTACTACTTCATAGTACGCGGACTTTTATTTCCTTAGTTTCAGCATAAATACTGAGCTAATTGTGCCCCTATACCAGTTTGAATTAAGTGTTTGGGAAATTCTAGAGTTATATAATAAATGTTTAATTCAAGTGGGCCAATATATACCTTTGTCGAATTTACCTTTCTTATAAGTGGATGTACTCATTTGGATGTGATGATCTATGTGATGTATTATCTACAGTTCTAACTCCTATATGTGCTATTCATATATTTTGTTGATATGCATAATTTTGGAGGAAAAATTATATTTGCATTATTAAGAAAAGATATTTTCCTAGTAAAATAAATCTGGAGACATTGAAAAAGAAATTAAGCCATTTGTTTCACTTAGAAGAAACAGTATGAAACCCAAGAGACCCTTTTTCTAAATTAAACAACAAACATAGAAAGTCTCAGAGAGGACTTACAGACAACAACCAAAAAAAAAAAAAAAAAAGTGGACTTTCTGGATACCCTGACAAAAAGTAGATGAATGTGAAATACAAAATAAAAATTTATGAAAATGTTCCTAACTGTGATTTTTTCCAACCAATTCAGTAGCACAAACCCGTGTTTTAGTCCTACAAGTCACCATTAATTAGCCATTTAAAATACAAATATTTACTTCCAGATATGCAGCTCATGTATCAACTTACTTCCTTATTTCTGAGTAGTCAGCTACATAAGGACTTAAATTTTCTGCATAAAAAAGTCAGGATTTTCATTCTCAATAATATAGCAGACTAAATAAAATAGCATTTCTTCTTCAGAAAGAAAGCAATTTAAAATGGTGGATAAATATTCTTCTTGCATTGGACATACACCTCCAGCCCAGAATAATAAATTAGGTTTCTATGTAATTTTTATGTGTTTACCTCAAACAGAAGAGGTCATTTAAATTATGAAAAATCATTTTGTACCACAGAGAGTTGTATCACTTACTCAAACTTATTCTCCCCGGACATCCCTATGCTTTATAGATTCTGGATCTAATTAATCTTTTATCCAGAAATATCTCGCTACAGGCAATCAATAGATCAGTTCTGTTCCTCTGAAAACATGCCATTAGACACTTTCTTGAAGTTCTGACAAGGAGATTAGCTGGGTCACTTTCTTTCTTTTCCCCGGGGGCATCCCCCACCCCTCACAAAGAGAATGAATACCCCGGGGCCAACCCCTTAACTTCCTACAATGTATCAACTGTGGAGGAACATACATTAGAGCTTTATTGTCAAAGTGAGTGTTGCATAACATTTTAAAGTGCTTTCATATTAGTAATTTTAAGGAATAAATAGACCCTTTTCATATGTCTACACAATTAAATCTCAGAGAAGGCTGATACATAACATATCAGATGAAAGTGCTTCTCCATGGCTGTGAATCAGCCTCTGGACATTGTGTCCTCCTGATCCACAAATGTACAAAATGCTTTCCCAAATTCCCACATTTTTAAACAAATACTTAAATTCTATTCATTGTGTATGAAACAAGATCAACACACAATAATTTCTTCCTTGTGTACAACTCAAAAATGAAATTGTTGTTCAGCTTGATATCTGAGTTTTTTTCTTCTCTAGATGTGTATATTTCCCAGTATCTTATTCTTATCACATAAATGACTGCTAAATATTATTCAGATAATTCTCATACTCTTTAAGGCTTATTTGTCATAAGAAAACATTAATAAGTGTTAATTAAGAACTTTTTAGTTACATTGTACAGAATAGAAGAAGAGGTAGAGATGCACTCTAAAAGTAAAGACAAAATCAAAATGAACAAAAAATACAAGGTTTGTGGGGATACATAGGATATAACCTATAATCAAGAAATTAAGGAAGACTTTGAAAAAGAGGTAAATTTTAAGGATGAGTAGAATTTTAACAGAAAGAGAAGAACAAATTTCCAGACAGATTTAAGAACATTTCTGATTGTACCAGGCATGCAGCACATGGTCTGATCTGGGAACCACAGTAATATGGTGGGCTGTGTTGGGAAATAAAGTTGTAAAGGGGTCATTAGTCATAATGTAGAATCATGAATATGAGTCTAAAGAGTCTGAGCTTCATTTTGTATATTACATCGTTTCACCAAAGTATTCTGAATCAGATGAGACTTTGACAAGTTAACCTTTAGAACTGTTGCTTAAGAAAAGCAAAGAAATCAAAATAACATTTGTAGAATGCCAATCAATGTTTCTTGCACTTTCATTTATTCAAACACATTTCATACTGGCCCCAATCCTAAGTTAGAAGTGTAATATGTAATTTACAGCTGAGGAAAAAACATTCATAAAAGTTTTATAATTTACTCAGAATCATAAAAAGTAGCAAGTAGATGGACTTGAAATTTAGTGAGGAGGGGAACCTATAAAGCCATGACTATTCCGAGGTCCCAACAACAGTTCAGGAAATGAGGGAGTCAGCAGGCACTAACTTGTGTCTTAAGTCTCCATTTGGCTTCCCCAAGTAACGCAGTAGAAATTCAGGCTGGTCCTGAGAAACCTGTTTTGTCAAACCATCAGTGCTGTTGATCAAGTTCCTGAACTTCTCTGAACATACTTGGAGTATTTATGTTAGGAAGATAAGAAAATATGCAGAGTTTGAAGCAATGAGTCTTCCAGGTGGTTGGTACTTAATAAGGTATGTTATTACTACTATAAAACTTCTGTCCAGTTATTCAACCAATCTTTAATATCTAGCCTAGAAGAAGAGATGTATTATAGTAATTTAACTTCAAATCTGGTTGGCTGCCCTTAAATATCTGTAGATGATGATACATTATGCATTTTCTGGTTATTAATTATTAGAGCTTGCTGCATAGATAACTTGCAAAGTAAATATATTTATAATGTATGAATGGATCTTAAACTGACCACTTTTTTTCTTTTTCAGTTTTAAGCTATGGAAATACTATGCAAAATTAACTGATAACCAAATAAGGATTATGGGACACGTTACTGATATGACAGAAAGTGACAATGATTCTCAAAGTACAAGGTGTGACTGATAAAGTTGGACCTGAGATTTCTGGTCAAGTTGGAGGCATAGGTAAGTAAGCACAGCTCACATTATTGCACCAACACATCAAAATTACAGCTAAAATATAGAAAAAATCGTCACTCAGAATTGTCAGAAATTGAGTTGAATGGAGTCTGACAATGACAGAATTATAGAAACCGCATCCATCCAGACAGGTAGGAGGGGTAGAGACATGGAATGGGCTGGTCCCACAGCCATGTGTGGACGATAAATATTTGAATGGGATATCTTGGGAGTAAGGAGTCTCAGCCCCATACCAAGAGCTCCCCAGGCCAGGGTTTCGGGGCCAGGAAGATGAGTCCCCATAATTTCTGGCTGCAAAAAACAGCAGGGATTGAGTTGGTAGAAGAAACTTCTGGAGTCCCAGGCAGTTCCCATGAAAGAACCCACACATGGACTTACTCAGACTCACTTCTCTGAGCTCCAGCACCAGAGTAACAGCTTGAAAGGCACCAGTAAAATACAGGGAGGAACTGAAGTAGCTGGCATCAAGGCAAGAGCTGGGGGACAGCTTTCTCCCAGACAGAAAGGTGTACAGAGGCCATTGTTCCTTTTCTGAACCCTCCCCCCACAGAGCCACAGACTGGCACCATATATGAGATTCCATCAATCTGTCTAACGCTCTTTGCCTCACTCTGGAGATCCCCTGAGACTCTAGCCCACCCACATTACAGGCCCACTCAAACTGTTAATGGTGACTTTTCTGTATGAATGGCTGGTATTGGTTCATGATTCACAGCTTCCTAAATCCTATCAAATAGCAACAGCTGGCCTCAGTGAGTCCCCAGTTCCCATATGTCTTGTTAACTGGCCCCAGGCCCAGTACTAGCAGCATCCAGCCTATATTCAGTTTGGCTTTGCCTGGGAATCTCTAAGCCCAACACAAGTAGCCGCCACCTCAGATTGTATCATAGCTCATGTAGGGGGACCTTGGGCTTATCACAGGTGGGGGCTGACCTTGGCCTGCACCACCCAGGAAACCCCATACTTGCACACCCAGTGGACAGCTACAGACCAAGTTGGAGTGCCACCACCCAGCCCCTGAACAACTGATCCAGTTTGGACAACAGAAGTTGGTAGTCAGTGGTCACAGCCAGAACTTGCAACAGACTGGCCTGGGTAAATTCCTCCCATTGACATGCCAAGAACAATTAAGGCTCAACTACAAGAGGAGGGTATACTCAGCCTTCATGAAAGGTGCACTTTGAGTATATAGCTTACGTGAGAGGGGAGGCTGTCCCACTGGACCCTCCAGGACACTTAGCACATTAGACCGCATTACCAAAACAGGGAGTCATAGCATCTCTATCTAATGCACAGAAACAAACACAAGGAGGCTAACAAAACAAGAAGACAAAGAAACATGGCCCAATGAAATAACAGATCAAAACCCCAGAAAAAAAACTAAATGGAATGTAGATAAGCAATCTATCAGAAAAGGTCAAACACTGGTTGTAATGATGCTCAAAGAACTTAGTGAGGACCTCAACAGCATAAAAAAGATCTAGTCAGAAATGAAGGATAGACTAGTTGAAATAAAGAACAATTTACTGGGAAATAACAGTAGAATTGGTGAAGCTGAGAATCAAATCAATGATTTAGAACATAGGAAGCAAAACACAACCAGTCAGAACAAGAAAAAAAAAAAAAAGAATCCCAAAAAAATGAGGATAGTGTAAGCAGCCTCTGGTACAACTTCAAGCGGTCCAACATTCACATTCTAAGAAAGAGTACAGAATTGGAAATTGATTGAAAATATAAGAAAGAAAACTTCCTTAATTTGGTGAAGGAAATAGACATGCAAGTCCAGAAAGCACAGAGTCTCAAACAAGATGGATGCAAAGAGGCCCCTCCAAGACACATCATAATTAAAATGCCAAAGGTTAAAGATAAAGAGAGAATCCTAAAAGCAGCAAGAGAAAAGCAGTTAATTACCTACAGGGGAATTCCCATAAGACTTTCAGCTAATTTCTCAAAACAAACTTTGAAGGCTAGAAGAGTTTGGCAAAAAAATATTCAAAGTCATGGAAAGCAGGGGTCTACAGCCAAGGTTATCATTTAGATAAACAGAGCTATCATTTAGAATAGAAGGACAGATAAAGATCTTCCCAGAAAGAAATAGCTAAAGGAGTTTATCATCATCAAACCATTATTATATGAAGTGTTAAAAGGACTTATTTTAGAAAAAGTAGATCAAAACTATGAATAATAACATGGTAATAAACATATATCTATCAACAATTGAATCAAAAAACAGTCTAAGCAAACAAGAAGAACAGAGAGAGAATAATGGCTATGGAGAGTGTTTTGATGGTTGTTGGTTGGAAGAGGGAAATGGGTGGAGAGATGAGGGGATTAAGAAGTACAAATGGGTAGTTACAGAATAGCCATGGGGATGTAAAGTACAGTATAGGAAATGGAGAAGCCAAAGAACCTACACATGACCCCAGGAGATGAACAGTGGTGTGGGGATTGCCTGAGGGAGTGGGGTTGCTTGGGTGGATGGGGCAAAGGGGGAAAACTGGGACAAATATAATAACTTAATAAAATACAATTAAAAATAAAAATTAAACTAAATTAAATTAAATTTTTAAATAAGTTGGATGTAAGAATGTGGCTTGGACCTGAGATGAAAATGGGTCTTCTACTCCTTACCTATATCTACACTTGTCCACTCACATGTGTAGAAAGTTGGGTACATAAGACAAGCCTCCATTTACCAAGCTCCTTGTATTACATATCAGTTTGCTAGAAAGTATAGAGAGATGGAGAGAAATTGTTGGTTTTCTTTTCACCTATAGAGACCCAGACCATGTGGACTTTTCACATTGTATTAGAGACACAGAGGCAAGTTCATTTTCCTTGAGCATAGTCAGGTTAAGTAAGAAATGCAGCATAATACATGTAGGTAATATTTCATGGTGACCCACGTGCATATGTGTGTGTGTGTGTGTGTGTGTGTGTAAGCAATATAAGATCTCTAGATCTGTTTACACTGTAGATAATATCACACACCTCATCACAAGAGGTTTTTGTAACCCATGGAGCTGGAAAGGCTAGTAGTCAAGGGCACTTTTGGGTTGGTATAATTTCATAGATCTATGATGTAACTTGAATGCAGTTTATTCCTCTACTTTTTCTCAGCTTTATGTGGGTTCCCTTATCTCATAGCTATACCCTTTTTTTGGCTGCACAGGGCAATAGAGAGCTTTTGGAGCTACTTGTTATTTCATCCATATGTAAAGAGAATAAAAGGAAGAGAGAGAGAAGCAGCAGAGAGAGAAATCAGAAGAGTGATGGGGCGATGACAGAATTGCACCTATCTCACACAGCCATGTTGATCAAAGTTCAATTCCTATCACTGAGTTAATCACTAGGGTTAGGAAAAAGCTATTTTTTGGACCTGTTTACCATGTCTAATCTTGAACTAAAATATGCTGATTGGTTAAGCTGGAAATGGTTCATACTTAAAACTGCGTATTCTCTCGGACCTGAATGTCAGAACTGGGAAGTTTATGGTCATTTTGAAAAAAGCCAGTGGAACTGGACGCTGGGGATATAAACCACAATACACCAAAGCTAGTCAGTTTAGGCTAGTGATGGCTCTTTTCTCATGTGAGAAGAACCAGGAGACCAAAAGTCTCCCCTCAAAACTTTTTTACTTGTGCAATGGAGAGTGAAAACTTTGCGGCATACAAGGGCAGAAAGTTTCCTTTCGAAACATATTCAATAAGTAATTATATTTTGTCATGGGTGTTAATGAATATGATGTACTACATTTTCATGTAGGAGCATATACATTATTTTTAGCTACTACATACTAATGATAGGTAACAGTATGCATGCTTTATCTTTAGACTTAAATTTAGAAATAAAAATGTAAACAAATATATAGCAACATATATCATGTTGGCTAAGAATAATAATTTTTTAAAAAAATTTATTAAATTTATTGGGTAACATTAGTTAATAAAATTATGTAGGTTCTAAGTGCGCAATTCTATAATACACCATCTGTATATTTTATTGTGTGTTCACCATCCAAAGTCAAGTCTCTTTCACTCACCATTTATCGCCCCTCTTTACCCTCTTCCACCTGCCCACACATACCTTTCCCTCTTGTAATCACCATATTGTTGTCTGTGTCTATGAATTTATTTATTTTTTTTTTTGCTTAATCCCTTCACTAGTTTCACCCAGGCCTCAAGCCCTCCTCTCCTCTGACAGCCGTCAGTCTGTTTTCTATATCCACGAGTCTGTTTCTATTTTGTTGGTTTATTTTGTGCATTAGATTCCACATATAAATTAAATCATATGGTATTTGTCTTTCTCTGACTGGCTTATTTCAGGTAGCATAATACTCTCCAGGTCCATTCATGCTGTTGCAAAAGATAAGATTTCCTCCTTTTTTATGGCAGAGTTGTATTTCATTGTATAAATGTACCAAAACTTTTTTATCCACTCATCTACTGATGTGCACTTGGGTTAGTATTTTTTTATTATTCAGAGTCGTGTAAGTTTGTCAATCTTTGAAATAATTCTTTGTGCCTTTATTAAATTTTCATTGCAATGTATGTAACCTTTATGCTTTATAAATGTCACAGAAAGGTCTTGTTTCAATTTGTGCTTGAACTTTCTATAGCCAACAATTTCCTCTACCAACACCTGCAGGAAGTAATTGCACTCCTAAATGTAACAAGCTTCCCTCTTCATTTATATTTTGTTTTATGACCCAATTACCTCTAAATTAATTAGCCTTTACGATGAAAGAACACCATCAAGTTGACATATAAATAATGTTATAAATAGACTCCCAAGGGATGAACAATGAAATGTGTTAGTGCAACCAATTTTTAAAAGCCAGTTCTGCCCTGGCTCTTGTGACTCAGTGAATTGAGTGTCAGCCTGGGAACCAAAGGGTCACCAGTTCAATTTCCAGACAGGGCACATGCCTGGGTTGCAGGCCCGGTCCCCAGTTGCGGGTGTATGAGAAGCAGCCATATATCCATGTTTCTCTCCCTTTCTTTCTCCTTCCCTTTCCCTTTCTCTAAAAATAAATAAATAAAATCTTTAAAAAAATTAAAAAGCCAGATCTTACAAGTGTGATATAAATGGCTTTGTTTCCAATTGTAGGTTACCATTTTATTTGAAATAATTCAAATTATGATAAAAAATTGTTTTCATAGTGTGTCATGTGCATTGACCAACTCTATCTCACACCTCAGGGATTGCTGCATGAACAGTTTCATGAGTCTTTAGCTTGATTTACACCATACACAGACCCAGATCAGCTAGAATTACAACAGTTATTCTGGAAGAAATGTCTTGTCCCTTTGGAAGGAAGGTTTTCAAAATATACCTTTTTTTGTAAGTAAAATTTATATATATATATATAATTTAATTTAATTTTAAATTTTAGAACAACTTTAGACTTAGAGAAAAAAATTTAAATAGTACAGAGAGTTTTTGTATATCTCACACAACTCTTTCTCCTATTTTAGTATCTTGCTTTAGTATAATACATTTGACATAATTAATGAACAATACTGATATACTATTACTGATGTAAGACTATAGTTTATTAGCATTTTCCCAGATTTTACATGTTCATTATCTGTTCTGAGATCCCATTTTAGATACCTTATTACATTTTGTAACTGTGACTTCTTAGGCTCCTCTAGGTTATGACAACTTTTTCAGACTTTTCTTGTTTTTAATGACCTCAAAATTTTAAGAAATACTGGTCAGGTATTTTGTGGGATGCTTCCTATTAGAATTTGTTTGAGAGTTTTCTGATGATTGCACTGAGGTTATGGGTTTTGTGGAGGAAGGCTGCAGAGGTAAATGTGCTATTTTTCATTACATCATATCAAGCGTACATACTATGTACATGATTGATGATTGTGGATGTTGAACTTGATTACCTGACTGAGGTAGTGTTTTTCATGTTTTTATACTATAAAGTTGCTATAATTTTTTCCTTTTTCATACTGTACTCTTTGGGAAGAAATCACTGTGCACACTAAATGAAAGTTTTATATCTATCTTTTAAATTCATACCTTTGTTATTAAAGGAAAAGTCCACTTTTTCCTTTTTCATAAAGTCTTACTTTACTGGCTATGACTTCAAGCAAATAGAATAAATAATAGCACCCTGTATCATTCAAACTTTTAGGTAGAAAACTTTTACTATTTTATCTTTATGTTTGCTTTTTAAAAAATACACTTTATTAAGTAAAGAAGCCACCTGCAATTCTTAAAAATGTCAGGTATTATTGGCCCTTTGTATTAGTTGTTCTGCATCCATGGACTCAACAAGCCACGTATCAAAAATATTCTTAAAAGTTATATTGTTGCTCAGGCCAGTGTGGCTCAGTTACTTGGGCTTCATCCCACATACCAAGAGGTTACTGGTTAATTATCGGTCAGGGTACATGTTTGGGTTGTGGGTTTGTCAGGCTGGGACACATGCAGAAGGAAACCAATTTACGTTTCTCTACCATCAATGTTTCTCTCCCTCTCTTTCTTTCTTCCTTCTCCTCTCTCTAAAACTCAAATTAAATTAAATTTAAAAAAATGTTTGAAAAAGTTATACTTTGCTGACATGCATTATGTAATTAGGCCTATGGTGGTTGTGTCTAAGCTGAACATAAACAGACTCTTGTCATTATTTCCTAAACAATAAGTTAACAGCTATTCACATAGCACTCACATTGTATGACATAGTATAAGTAATCTAGACACCATGTAACCTACACTGGAGACGTGTGTTGGTTATGTGCAGTTAGTGCACCAGTGTGCATAGGGAACCTGATCATGGGCGGACTTTGGTACCTGCAGGGAGTTCTGGAGCCAGTCCTCTGTGGACACTGAGGGTGGCTGTGGTTTTATGTGATAAATAGATGTTCAAAGGTTATCAACTTTTTGTTTTACATCTAAGGGCATTTTCATGCGATTTTCTCTTTATTATATATATATATATATATATATATATATATATATGGTGAATTACATTGATTAATTTTTCAATTATTTAAAAATCACCTTGTGTGCCTCAAACTTACATATGTTGCATGTCAATAATTTCTAACTAAAGTTGGGGAAAAAGAAATGAAGATTGTGGACACTTAGATGAAGTGTTTACTGTGAGGGAACAGACTGGGTGAGTTTGGGGTGCTAGCACTGTTCTGTTTCTTGCTTTGGGTGCTAACTGCACAGGTGTGTTCACTTTATGAAAATCCATGAATCAATTGGTATGCTTTTCTGTAAATACATTTTAAAAATCTTGCATTCTTGATATAATCTGAACTCAGTCTAATTTAGCTGTGACCTTTCTGTCCATTGTTGAATTGTATTTCCTAAGGACTTGATATACTAACTTACATAGGCTTTTCCTTCATATTCATGAGAGAAATTGGCCTAAAATTTTGGTATTAAAGTTGAAGCAGCCTTGTACAGCAAGGTGAGTGGTGTTTCCCCCTTTTAACATTTCTGGACAAGCTTGGGTAATAATGTATTATATATTGCATAAATGTTTGGAAAACTCCTCAATACAGCCATTTATCTAGTCTATAGATTGCATGGTGGGACATTTTAAAAATTACAGGTTCAATTTCTTTAATAGTTTAAAAATATTTTAATCTTCTTTTCTTTTTTTACTGTATTTTTCCTATTACTACCTATACCCCTTATACTCTTTTCCACCTCCACCCGCCACCCCTACAATCACCACTGTTGTCCGCGCCCATGAGTTCATTTTCTTTTTTGCTTGATCCCTACACGCCCCCCAACCCACCGGCCAGAGTATTTTAAATTTCTCTTCTAGGCATTTTTCCATTTTATCTAATTTGCCAAATTTATAATCAAAGATAACATATCTATATTTATGTCTTTAAGGTTTGTGATACTCTCCCTTTTCTCATTTCCTATTTATTAATGTTTGGTCCATTTCTCTCACGTTTATCAAGTTTCAAGGAGTTTATCAATTTATATTATCCATTTAATTGAACAAATGTTTGGCTTTATTGATTTTTCTCTATTTTACTTACATTTCCTATTTCAAAGATTTATTATCTATTTTGCTTCCTTATACATTCTTACTTAAATTTTTTAAGCCTAACTTTTTAAGATAAACACCATAGATTTTATTCTTTCTTCTTTCCTAATACATTTATTCATAGTTTCTTCCACATACTGCTTTTACTACATGCCACTCATTTTAATATGTAATATTTTTATTACCATTCACTTTAAAATATATTTTAAATTCATTGTGATTTTTTAGCCCATTGGTCATGTAGAAATAGATTGATCAACTCCTAAACATTGTGGAAGAGTTACTTTATATGTTGATTAGCACCTTAAGTCCACACTAATCAAAAGAAAAATCTGATTTTAATCCTTTGACATTATTGTTAGTTTTTTAATGCCAATAATTATTATCAATTTTGATAAAAATTTAATGTGCACTTGACATAATACATACTTTGCTGTTGTTGCATGTAAAATTCTCCATGTAAAAATTTTATGAATGTTTTTACTGCATCATTTATTTAATGATGTTTTACCTAAATCTTATATTAATAAATGACAGAATTGTACTGAAGTCTCTTACTTTAATTCCTTTGATTTTGTTTTCAGTTTGTGTTTTATGTACTTAAAACATGTTAAACATTTTGCTTTTTAGTTTATTTTATAATTAGTCTAGTATTAAATGTCAATTTTTTTAGCTACTGTTTTTACTATAATTTTTCTCTGCAGTCAATTTATCTTTGCTTTTTATTGTTAATGTAAGTTTCTTGTCATCAAAACATATTTCTTATTGTTTATTTTTATTCTAGTCAGATAATCTTTACCCTTTAATTCCAGTACTTAGTCTACATATGTTTTATTGCCTCTTTGTTTGGATTTAATTCTAACATTGATTTTTCTATTTATTCCAATTAAAGAATTTAAATTACCTAATTTTGACAACGGTGTGATGGCTGTGGAATTAAAAGCCATTTTCTTAGAAAATGCATACTGCTATATTTAAGAGCTGAATAGGATAAAAGATATAAATCTCTCTAAATAGTTCAGAAAAAAAAAAAAAAAAACTATATATACACACACTCCCGAAAGGGAAGAGAAAAAGCCGTGCTAAATCCAAGAACAATATGTAAGTAATTAATAAATTTCAGTAATGAGTATGCTGTGAGCTTGTTAAATTAACATTTATTAAGCAGAGCACAGGATACCAGATGATGAGCCTCTAAAGGCCACGATAGAAACTGAAATAAAGACGTTTGTTACAAGCCTTGGAGGAGGGGCATGGCATGCTTGAGGGGCCACACAGGGAGGTCAAGACAGACCGCACATAGGGAGACTGGAGGGATGGAGCACATTCTTTTATTAGGGTCCATGGGAGGAATGTTTTGGGGTTACTGGGCTGAGGTTGAATTGGTCAGTTAAACCAAAAGAGCAGGGGTTTTGTAAATTTCATGGAGTCTTATCTAATAAACAGCACACAACAGAAAGGCGGGGGAGACTGCCAATCCCAAGGGCCACCAGAGAAGTCATGCCAGGAACCTGCCTTTGCTTGTGACTCTGAACCCTGAGTAAGAAGAGCTGGTGTCAGCTGCGGGCCCCAGAGGCTGCTTGGCTGAACACGGTGACGCCTCGGAGGAGCAGGGGGAACATTCACATGGTGGACAGGGTTTTCTTTTATTATTCTTGCATCTTTTCTGTACATTGGAAATTAAATAAAAAAACACATTACATAAAAATAAAACAAATCCTTCACCAAAAACAGAAACAGGCATTCATAATTTCAAATATATTTTCTGAGTTGCAGCTTTGCTCTAGGCCCATTACTGATGATCATAGATTTGAAAGTCAAAAAAGTAGACTTACTTCCTTCCTGAATGGAGTTATTATCTACGAACAAAACAGACAAAAATGAACAGATTAATTAATTAAATGTAAATTCTAAAAAGTACTAGGAATTAAACGTAGAGGATAATAATACAGCAAAACTGGCATGATGGTGCCAGATGTCACTTTAGAAAGAATAGTCAAATTTCTCTTGCTGGCCTACACCAGGTCTATACCTGAAGGAAGGGCAGAAGCCCTAAGAAGGCTTCATCCCTGAGATCCAGGGACCCAATGCTTGTTTAAAGCTGAAGATTAAGCAGAATACAGCCCCACTATCACTGGGCTTACAAATGTTGAGTAATAAGTAACATTATTCTACTAATGGAACAAGATAAAGGGTGTGAAGAAGGTTTGCTGTTGTTGTTTTGTTTGTTGTGATGCAGGTACAATGGGACATGTAAGCTGAAGGCAAAAATGACAATGAGAAAACCTAGCTGACAAAGTAGCCCCCACTATCCACATGAAGTATGACTGCATACATTTGAAACCCATACTAAATCAAATGCAACCAAAATAACAACAAACCCAAATCCAGCTCAACACCCACACTGGGAGCCAGCACAAGATGAGGACTGACCGATTACATATACTAACAGAGGTGAAATTTATCATATATACTATGTCTTGATTTTAAAAAGGTGAAATAAAGACATTTTCAGTTAGATATAAGCTGAAAAACAGGTTCTGTCCATTAAGCTTGCAATCCAGTTTAAGTTAAACAATTTAAGATTAAAGGAATATGGCACTATATATAGAAACTTAATTTTAGAGGCTAAATCAAATAACATAAGATACTATAGATATGTTGTTTAACATAAAGACCATTAGAAGTTATTTTATACATACATATTCATGGTTGTGTGTATGGGCATATCTTTAACACTCTTTAAAATGTATTGATTGTTTAAACAATAATAACAATGTACTGAGGGGTGTATAGCATAAGAAAAAGAAAACTATATGATGAAAACATTGAAGATAAATTGGAAATATAAATATACTACTGTAAATTTCATACATTCTGAAATAGCAAAATCATTTTTAAAGTAAATGTTAGATAAGTTAAATTATATATTTAGCAACCACTAAAAAATAACACAAAAGGCATAACTATAATGGTGACAAAGGATATCAGATAAAGTATGAAAATATTCTTGACTAACTCCCCAAAGAACAGAGAAAGAGAACAAACAAAAGGCAGGTCGGGAAAAGCAGAAACGTAAAAATGTCAAAAAACACCATTTATGAAATAAGTCAGTAAGTGGTAGGCTGGAGGAAAGTATTAGTGACACCCCCCAAAAACTGGTAATAAGACTTGTATCCACAATATATAAAAACTCCGAAAATTCAATAATACAATGATAAAGAAGACATGAAAAAGTGGGAAAAGTCTTGGACAGTCACTTCTCAGAAGAAAACTATGTGGATGGCCAGTGTGCATGTAAATAAGAGTCCAACATTGTAAATCACCTGTGAAATGGGTCTACAACTGAGGTTTAGAATTTAATTTGTTAGCAGCTCATTCGCTGCAGGAGTTCCTCAATGTCAAGGGCCGCTTCGTCCACGTCTTTTGACATCAGTAACTAGCAGTCGGGATCCAGTAAATATATAAATGACTGAACTACACAAGTCAAAGATAGCTAAGTTGAAAGAAATAATAGATGGAAAAAGAGAAAACCTAAAAGGAGAAAGGGAATGCTCTCTGGACAGAAGAAAGTAAACACTGTCTCAGGCCCTGAGAAGGACCTGAGGACTCTGACACCTAGAGGTTGCCAGGGAGACAAGCACGCAGCCCTCAGCTCTGCTTTGTTTGGCACTGTGCACCTTTGCTCTTATATTTGATGAGTCACTGAGCACATTTCTTCCTCTTTCGAGAAGCTTCTTGCTTGAAATTATCCTTAGGAGATGTTAAGTAGCTATAAAGCTCTTCAGAAATTTTGCACAGAAACTGAACTCCTTTTAGAGCTACAGGTTCACTTTCAGCTCTATCACCGACTGGACTCTGCCCCCCATTCTTGCTGAGAACTATGATACCATTGTGTTCTTACACCAAATTTTTCTTCGGGTTTTCAGAAGTCAAGTCTACAACACCCTCTTCATGAAGAGATCTGTGCCATAGTTTTCTTTTCGCCTCTTGATAGCAGTTTTATTAAATGCTCTCCATGACTATGATTTCCAAACTGCAACTGCCTTTCTTACACAGTTTTCACTGTACTTCAGCCTGGTTTCGCTCTGTTGATTTACCTCTTTGAGTTTGCCCTGTTTATATCTAAAGGCCATGATACATTATTATATGAACATCATAAATAACTCCAAATTAATTTCAAATCATAAGACTTATTTTGAGATCAAATACTTAGAGTAATATGAAAATTTTGTATATTTAATAATTGTCATACATGATTAAATATAAACAAATTATTTCAGAGCAGGGCGAGCCCTGCACGTTGTGCTCTAACATCTTTTTAAAAAATTAGATGCATTTCTTTTTGCTAATTTATGATTTTCTATGTTAAAATTTGAAACTCTAGTCCCTTTATGATTTTGCAATTTTTCCTTCTTCATACCCTTAAACAGTTTGTTTACTTTAAAATAAAGCTACTTGCTAGACATTATGATAAAAAGAAACACAGAAAAGAACTTTGGAAGATGAACTAATCCATTCTTGGTAAGCTTTGGTAAGGATAGATGAATTAAACTTATTATCTCTTTGCTATGTATTAACTGATATTTTGTTTTCTACCCTGATTTGGAGATTGATATAGGATAGACACTTAGGTTTAGGGTCAAGTTTTAATACTTTATTTTTTTTCCTTTTTAAGAATAGGTTTAAAAACATACCCACGTTGCAGATTAAAAGTAAGATAATGAGACATCTAGTTTCTTTCAAGAAAGTTTATGCAAAGAAATGACCTCAGAAACTATTTTTCCCCTCACTTGGTAAGAGGGGAAGAACACAACAAATATTTCTCCAATTTATGATGAACCCACCACTAAAATTGCTATATGTTAATAAAACATTCTTTAGCTTTCAAGAAGAAAGAACTCTTTTCCAGCCCCTAGGATTTTCATATTTCCCCATTATGTAGATTGATTGTTTTGAGAGACCAAGGTGACTGATGAGAGCTGGGTTTCACAGGGTGGGAAAGGATTTGATTGCCTGTGAATTGGGAAAGAAATGAATACTCAGAGCAATTGCAAGTTACTTTTTTATTTTTGTTGGCATCTCATTTGCTCCAAATCCAATAGAGCCTTGAAGCCTGTAATATTTTTTAAATGGTCATTCAACAACAATTTTAACAAAATTCAAATGATAGAAAGACAAAAATGGAAGTTATAGGTAAGTAAAAAGGAGTCTTCTATATTATTTCCAAGCCACATCATTTTTATTATCTAGCTCTGCACCAGAATGTAATGAAATGTTTCCCAAGCATGGAAAGGGCTTTTCCACAGATATCCTGGAAAGGATTTCCATGATATCGCTCCTATGAAAAACTTCAATTTAGCACAACTAATATGAATAATAGTGTTTGAAACATGTATACTGTCAAGTTTTTAGATATTCATAAAATTAATGAAAGTATAGATTACTTAGTTTTTGAACAATAATCTTTTAATTAATAAGAGCATTTCAAAATCACAAAATATTACATGGGAAGATGGCAAGAAACATTGCTTTTTATAATTTGGGTTCTCTCCTTTCAGAAATGAGCACTTGGGTAGTCACCAGAATATGATGACCAGCTTACATCAGGTTTGGACATTCTTTCTAACTCTCCTTGCTCTCTTTTGTGTTCGGTGAGCAATAGTCAGTTTATAATTTGTCTTTAAACCTAAATTAGACAATGAGAGGAAAATCCTCTTACCACTAAACATGAGAGATGTCGTTTATTTGACAGCTATAATTCTTATTGCAAATTATTTCATGGGCATCCTTTCTACAATAGTCACTGGCATGCTTGGAATCCATGTAAGAGTGACCTTTGAGCTCACTGACACAATCCAATTTGTGGACATGAAAAATGATGATCATGTCTGGGATTGCTGTCATTCCAACCAGGCACTGCAATTAAATTAGTTCTCCCTAAGAGATACATTTGGCATATCTTGATTTTAACAGAATATTATCCCAAAATTGTCTTTAAAATCTACATATGAGGCTTCCAGTCAAGATGGCAGAGTAGGTAAATTTGGTACTTGGAGGCTCCCACAGCCACATCAAAATTACAACTCAACTACAGAATGACCATGATTCAGAACTGCCTGAAACCTAGCTAAACAAAGCCCTCTAAGGATATAAAGAAGAATCCACATTGAGACTGGTAGGAGGGTCGGAGATGTGGATAAGGCTGTTCCCACACCCACTGGTAGCAATTAAAAACCCAGAGAAATATTTCAGCTGTGAGATCCACCCTAAGGAGGGAAGGGTTCCAGTCCCACACCAGGACCCTAGCCAGGGTCTCAGTGCCAGGAAGAGAAGTTGCCATAACTTTTGGCTGCAAAGACCAGCAGGAGTTGTGACTGACTGAGACAGAGGGCTTCTGGAGTCCCAGGAGTTCCTCTTCAAGGGCCAGTGCATGTATTTACATGGATTCACTCCCACTGAGTTCCAGCACTGGAGCAGCAACTTTAAAGAAATCAGAGACAAAGGAGGAGGAACTGAGTTATCTGGTATCAGGCCAAGTGCTAGAAGGGCAGCTTTCTCCCAGACAGGAGTGCGGGCAGAGGACATTGTGCCTTTGCTGAGCCCTTTGTGGGCACAATATTTGAGACTCCATCAACGTAACACTGTTTGCCCTGCCCTGGTGACTCTCTGAAACCTCGCCCCACTCACTTTTCCAGCCACCCTACCATTTCCAGTGGCTTTTCCTTACAAACTACCCATCTGGGTTCATGCTGAAGACTTTCTTAAATTCTCTCAAACAAGCAGCATCTGGCCTTGGCATGCCCAAAACAGGAGCATGTTATAACAGGAGCATATATACAGTCCACATGTGTGGAGGAGGGCATACCTGGAGCAACTGGATCATAGTTTCCCTTGACAGGGAAAGCTGTGCCACGGGGACACCTAGTATATAAAGCCATTCTACCATGACCAGGAGACATAGCAGCTCTACCTAATACATAGAAACAAACACAGAGAGGCAGCCAAAATGAGAGACAAAGAAACATGCCCCAAATGAAAGAACAGAACAAAACTCCAGAAACAAAATGGAGACTAGCAATCCACCAGAGGAAGGGTTCAAAACATTAATTATAAGGATGCTCAATGAACTTAAGAGAAGAGTATAGGAACTTGGTGAGAACTTCAACAAAGAGATAAGAAGTATAAAAATGGAAATTGAAAAAAAAAAACATAAAAAGGAACCAGAAATAAAGAACACAATAACTGAAATGAAGATTACATTATAGGGAATCAATAGTAGAGTTGATGAAATAGAGGATCAAATCAGTGATTTGAAAGATAAGAAAGCAGACAACAACTAATCATAATAGCAAAAAGAAAAATGAATTCAGAAAAATGAGACTACTTAAGGAGCCTCTGAGGCAACTTCAAACATACCAATATGTGTATCACTGAGCTACCAAAAGGAGCAGAGAGAGAGAGAGCAAGGAATTGAAAACCTATCTGAAAAATAATGATGCAAAACTTCCCTAACCTGATGAAGGAAATAGATATACAAGCCCAGGAAGTGCAGAGAGTCCCAAACACAATGAACCCAAAGAGCACGACACCAAGACACATCATAGTTAAAATGCCAAAGGTTAAAAACAAAGAGAGAATCTTAAAAGCAGCAAGTGAAAAGCAGTTAGTTACTGATAAGGGTGATCCCATAGGTCTGTTAGCTGCTTTTTTGACAGAAACTTTGCATGCCACTAAATATTCAAAGTGATGAAAAACAAGGAACTACAACCAAGATTAACTCAGCAAAGCTATCATTTAGAATCAAAGGACAGATAAAGAGCTTCCCAAACAAGAAAAAGCTAAATGAACTCATTACCACCAAACCAGCATTATGTGAAATGTTAAAGAATCTTCTTTAAGAAGAAAAAGAAAAAAACAAAAATAAATACTAACATAACAAATACACATGTATAGACAATTACTTTAAGTGCAAGTGAATTATATTCTCCAATCAAAAGACATAGGGTGGCTGAATAAATAAAAAAATAAGAAGCTTACACATGATGTCTATAAGAGTCTCACTTCAGATAGAAAGACACACACAAACTGAAAGTTAAAAAATGGGAAAAGATTTCATAAAAATGGAAATTGAAAAAGTTGAAGTAGCATTACTTGTACTAGAGAAAATAGACTTTAAAACAAAGGCTATAATAAGAGATACAGAAGGACCTGAGAATTCTCCTTCTCTGTATGTATCTGAAGAAACACAAAACACTAAACTGAAAAAAATATATACATCCATATGTTCATTGCAACATTATTTACAATAGCCAAGATATAGAAGCAACCTATATGTTTATCAATAGAAGAATGGACGAAGACAAAATTGTGCATATAGACAACAAAACCTAATTCAGCCATAAAAAGGAATGAACTCTTGCCATCTGCAACATGGATAAGACCTAAAAGGTAATGTGCTGAGTGAAAGAAATCAAACAGAAAAAAGACAAATGCCAGACAATTTCACTTGCATGTGGAATCTAAAGAACAAAATAAACCAACAGGCAGAACAGAAACAGACTCATACATACAAAGAACATTTTGACAGATGTTAGATGGCAGGGCTGTTGGGTAGCAGGCGAAAAAGGTAGAGGGATTAAGAAGTACAAATTGGCAGTTACAAAAATAGTCATGGGGTTGCAAAGTACAACACAGGGACTATAGTTGATACAGCACAGGGACTATAGTCAATAATATTGTAATTACTGTATATGGTATCAGAATGCTACTAGATTTATTGGTGTAAGTTATATAAACAACTAATCAGAGTGCTGTATACTTGAAACTAATATTGTACATGAACTGTAACTAAAAAATTAAAATATTGTTTAATAAGAAAATCTATACTTAAATTGAGATCACTCTATCTCTTAAACATACTCTTTCGAAAATATTCCCTTCATATTATCACATAAATTACCCAAAAGTGTACAGTAAAGCATCACTCTCCATGTGTATGAGAACAAGAGAAGGAGAACAAGAACATACTTTGAGAAATTCTGTTGTCTATGCCTCTCAATTGACATATTCCCACCAACAGAGTTTGAAGTAGAATAGACAGCAAAAAGCAAGATATATTGGCTTAGAAAAATCTTGATAAAATAAATAGTAGTGCTATAGTCTAAATGTTTGTACTCCCCAGATTTATATATTGAAATCTTAACCCCTGAAGATGGTGGCGTTAGGAGAAGGGGCTTTTGGTTGTTTCGCAGGTCATGAGGGTGGAGCCCTCACAAGCAGTATTAGTGCCTTAATGGAAGAGGTGCCAGAGATCTTCCTTGCCTCTTCCAGCATGTTGAGGACACAGCAAGAAGGCAACAGTCTTGAGCTAAAAAGAGAGCTCTCAACAGAATGTAACTTAGTTGGCACCTTGATCTTGGACTTCCCAACCTCCAGGACTGTGAGAAATAAATTTTGATTGTTTATAAAACTATCCAGTCTGTGGTATTTTGTTAAAGCAGCCCAAATGGACTGAGATAAATAAGTAGTAAATACAGATAAGATACAATAACTCTTCCCCATTAAAATATGGACATGAACCATCAGTGAGGTGGTTTCAGATCAGACAAGAAGGTAAAGTGAAACGAAGGGATTAAAACTGCAGCTTACACTCAGATTGTCTGGTTTGAATCCCAGCTCTCACCTTGGAGCATTTACCATAGTTCTTTTTGCCTCAGTTTCACATCTTATGATGTCAATGACAATAGTGCTTCTAGGGTGTTCTGAATATTCAATGAATCCATATAGTGAAGGCAATGGGCAGGTCGTAAGCATTAAATTAATGTTAACTCATTATGGCAATAGCTCATCCTAGGAATTTGCATCTTTAAAAATCACCTGGTTACAAATGGCACATTTAGGGTACTATGACAGCTGTTGCTTTCCTGGAATAACTTGGAGTTATCTTTGTTTAAAACAAACAAACTCTAATACTTAACACTAGCAGTGTGGAGAGCCAAGGCAACTCTGTCTTTCTTGAGCTTTTTTATGACAGCATGCATACCTACATGAATGATAAGCCCATCTTCAATGAGAGGCCCCACTCTCCCACCAAACTATCATGTGTGACTCTAACTGGTAAAATAATATACTTACCGAAATAGAAAATGTCTCTATGTATACATACTTTATATTTTCACTTTTTTGTGAGCTTGTCAATAAAATAAAACATTGATGTTTCAGGGTTTTTTTTTTTTTTTTAATAGTAAACTTTAGGTATAGAATGTTTTCACAGCAGATACTACGTTTCTTTGATATTTATGACATTTTGTTGTAGATTACATGATTCTCTGCATACATAGAACAGTAGATATATTAATGCAGTCCAATTTCTTTGCACAAGCAATCTATCATCCGAAGTAAAATAAATGGTTTTCATTGCAAGATTTAATCATAAGCTAAAGAGAAATGGAAGTTTTAAAGACAAGATCTAAAGAAAATAAATAAAGCCATAACTAGGGAGGCAGATGGGATGTGCAGAAGTGTATCCTGCCTGATTTTCCCACCTTAGACTTTCTCTACAAAGACCTAGTGTGCAAAAGATTGATTAGCATTTGTTGCTCACTGTCTTCAGCTGGTTAAACTCAAATTACTTGTTGAGTCAATCCCCTTCTGTAATTAACGATTCCCTAGAAGCTCGGTATGTCTATGGTGATCAGAAAGTAGATTTTTTAAAATATCAATTGGTTGCACCACCAAATTCTTAGGAGTGAAAGAAGGAAAGATCCATCCCTGAATCATGAATGTAATTAGAAATGGAAGATCCCAAGATTTCCCCAATTATTCTAGAAACACCCAAATAAAAAACCAAGTGCATGCTTGTCTGCCTCACAATGCCCTGCTCTCTCCACCCTTGGAAGAGCCATGAAAACTTCAGGGCTACAATTTCCTCCAATATTCTCATTTACTTCTCTGAAGATTTTCTAGGTTGGGTGTAAAAGTTAAAAAAAAAAAAAAGACTGTAGAGCTCAAAACTTCTTATTAAAAATGGGTGTGTCTAATAATCATGTCCATATATCTTCTTTTGTTTAGTGGATTACTATGAGTTTTGGTTAGATTTAAAAAAAATTAGAAGATTTTATTTACTTATTTTAGAGAGAAGAGAAGGGAGGGAGAAAGAGAGAAACATCAACATGTGGTTGTCTCCTGCATGTCCCCTACTGAGGACCTGGCCCACAACCCAGGCATGTGCCCTGACTGGGAATCAAACCAGTGACCCTTTGGTTCTCAGGCTGGCACTCAATCCACTGAGACACACGGGGCAGAATTTTTCCGAACAAACTTTCAAGTGTTATACTGGCAAGACAGTGGTGGAGGCTCTCTTTGTATCGCTCCTAACACCTTTTTCCTCCCTGCAGGGTATTATTAAAACTAACATTACTGATACCAGGTAGGAAGAAAATAATCCTTCTAAAGGAAACACTCCTCAAAATTATTTTGGTGGCTAACTCCCAACCACACTATCTGCCTAAAAATGGTTGAGTATAAAAATTGTTACTTGGTTCTACACGGCTCCCTTTGTTCAAACTATAATGACACCTCTTACTCAAAAAAAATCTGTATTTTGTTAATAAAACAACTTGGAATCTCAACTTCTTTTAAATTGTTTTGCTGTTTTTGAGCTGTTAGTAAAACTGCAATCCCATATATGAAGGTCAAAGGTCACTTAATACTTCCACTGTGCCAATTTAGTTATGGAATGCAAAGAGAACTCTCCTTCTTAGAAAACATGGTTAAAATCTGATATTAGTTTTCCTAAAGGCACATGGATTTTATCAAACTACTGACAGTTTCATCTTAGGTCTTCTTTTTTTTAAACCATAAAAATATTTCATTTCTTCCATCTTCTTTTCAGCTAGTCTATTAGTATTGAATCAAATGTATGTGGTTTCAAAAACTATGACTGAATTAACAGGGAAAACTGCCAGGTTAATCAGTATTTTATGTGATGTTTTAAGAGAAATTCATATTGTACAAAGTAATTTTTATTAGAAAAATTGCTTGTACACAGTGGTACAACTTTTGAATGGGGAGCAATATTTACTACAAGACTATGCTATTTAGTGGTAAAAATGGCAATAAATTACCATGTATTAGAATACATGCTGCACCGTATCTTTTATCTCACACATTGTTGTCTGCTTCAAATCTCTAAACTTACATAATACAGGAAAACTGACATTCAAAGCAATCTTCAAGAACAGTTTTTCTGTTTCATAGCTTCAAGATAAGAGGTTCCATCTGCTGCTGCTGCGAAAGAAGTCTGTCAACAGGATCCACTTGATCAAAGTGTTTTTAGTCAGTTATTAAAAGAGGGGAAATCCACAAATTTGTGATTCTGTGTTATCTCTCCTATTTTCTCTTTGCAGTTTAGAATTTTCATGCTTTCAAACTGCAACAATAGTTGAACATTTTAAATACATTTCTGGCACATCATTTGAGGAGTCTTAGGAATATTTGCATGTTTTTCTGTTCTTTAGCTGCTCAGTGATGATTTTCATCATCCCTTTTTGCCCCAAAGGAAATGTAGCTTCACCTTTGCCTATATTCATCTCTACAAACTTAGGTCACCTTAATTGGTGACTTAATTGGCTCTGAAGAATTTACTCAGTTGAGGTGAATAATTCCCTGCTTTGCCCTTCCCCCCACCCCAAGCAAAGGTACCATTGCATTTAGGCAAGGATCAGTCTGTTTAAGAAAATTCTAAGACATTTACACAATTGAAAAAAAAAAAAACTTCTGTTGGTGAACTGAAAGATAAAAAAATACCAGTGTGATATGGGAGAAAGATCTGAAAGCTTTTTCTGGCCTTTTTTCTACAAAGTAATAGAATAAAATAATATGTTATACAGTTAAAATAAAAATAATTATTCATGAAAAATGAATTTCTTTGTAAAAACTACAGTGTTCTTCTTATTTTCATGCTGAAAGTATTGTGGACAATTTTAATCACTTAGATTAGTTCTCCCACGTCACTTTAAGATAAATCCTGATACACTGATGGCTCATTCAAATATCTACTTTCTTTTTTTTAAAGGTTTATTTAATTATTTATTTTTAGAGAAAGGGGAAGGAGAAAGAGTGGGAGAGAAACATCAATGTGTGGTTGCCTCCTGTGCACCCTACACTGGGGACTTGGCCCACAACCCAGGCATGTGCCCTGACTGAGAACAGAACCTGCAACCGTTTGGTTTGCTGGCCCGCGCTCACACCACTGAGCTACACCAGCCAGGGCCAAATATCTCATTTCTAATCGTCATCATGTATTACAACTTCGAGAGAAGCCCTAGCCCAAAAATGTTTAACTGTCCTCTTTAGCTTCTTCTTCACTCCTATGAAACCTGTGAAATCTGACCCGTTTAACAACTCTTCAACATCATCTATCACTTGAAAAATCAAATCCAAGCTCTTTAGAATGGATCGTAAGACTCCACTTCATTTGTCCCATACCTTCCTGAGTCTATACACTAGTCACACTCTTAACATTATGGCTTGGCCTGTCTCAGCAATTTTGATTGTCAGAATTCACTATCACCTCACCATTTTTATAGGTGGTTCCTCTCTTTCACTGGCTAATTGTACCTATTACTGTTAATATTTTAATTTAAATTTTTGTTTCCAACAAAGTAATGCATATTTTTATTTAAAAATATGATGGGATTATATAAAAAACAAGTTTCCCTTTTCTTTATCTTCCACATACCCTTAAGTCTTGATTCCCTAGAGTGCAGCCAGCTACATTAATTGGTACAAAATGAAAATATGGGAAATTTTGTTCTAAAAGAAAAAAATTCTGTTGAAGTTACTAAAGTACAAAGCTTTTTTCTTTCTTCTGTAGTCTCTTAACCTATTGGAATTTGTATTTAATGTATTTTTAAGTAAAACATTTAAAGTATTATGCAATGACATTAAATGTAAATACAAAATACAAAAATATTTAACTTGTATATGGTATCACTAAAATTACAAAATTTGTATTTTATAGCTTGTTATGATTATGCATTTAAATATTATCAACAGTGGACACACTGTAAAAAAACTAACTTAATTTTTTTTCTTTTTACTTCTTCATGCATACACATTCTACTAACACTCTCTACATGTGGCTTACCTTTCCTTTTCCTTCTATCGTCATTTTAAGTGTAAGTGCTTGGCTAATTTGGGGAAGTTCTACTTCCACTAACTCAGTAGTAGATGTAATATGCATACTTCCCACTCAATTGAACCTTGCTGAACTCACCAGAACTCTGCACTTATAGCATCTCAAGCATTATATGAAAATATGCTGGCAAGGGTATTTGCTAACACATATGCTCTATTGTCCCATTAGACTTTACTTACAAAATCTGAGCTCCAAGACACAATTATTAAAAATTTCAAGATTGCAAGAGCAGAGCAGAGCATTAAACCAAGCATAGGGCCCTCAGAGCTGGGGTCCTGTGTGATTGCACGGGCCACATGTCCGTGAAGCCAGCACCACCACAAAAGCAGCCACTTTTAGCCATTTCAGCAATCTTGCCTGAAATTTCTAAATAATGCATAATCCATTCATTTTTATCAGTATTAAATATTATTAATTCACTGAAATAAAATGCAAGGATTTAACATGGTGACACAGCACATATGTAATTACCTCTTCCCAGTGTAATGATATAATAATTTTGTTAATTAATAATCAATGTTCATATCATGACTTCAAATTTTATTTACAGTTGAGCAGGTAGCATATTAAAATTTACAACCATTTCTTCTATAACTTATTTTCACTGAAGTTAATAACCTTCTTACTTGTTTGCTTTGTTTTCTCTTCATTGAACTCCAAAATTTTCAATAGATTTCCTTCTCAATATGGAAGCTAATGACCCATCTCATTTCCCCACCTATTTTTTAGAACATAATACAGTATATTACCCATGAGTTCCTAAGAAAGGGAACATGGGAGGCAAACCTTTTGTAGCCTTACATGACTGAAAATAACTTTCTTTTACCTCCCAAATTGATTAGTAGTCTGGGGAAAGAATTCAAAGTTAGAAACAATTTTCAGTTAGAACATTGAGGGCAATGCATCATGGACTTCTAACTTGGGATGTTACAGTTAGAAATACAATGCCTTTCTTTATACAGTTATTTGTATGGGATTAATTCTTTTCCTCTCTGAAAACTTCTAGGATAACAAATTTTTGTAGTTGTTTTTCAATATTTGGCTAGGATTGTTTTGATAATAAATTTCCTTTTCTTCTTCTTTGTTACTTAGTATGTAGCATGTCTTTTTACTCTGGCTGTTTTAAAATTTTACTTGTACCATTGGTTTTGAGAAATTTGATAGTATGCAACTTGATCTCTTTTGTGTGTGTGTGTATGTTTAAGGAAAAAAGACATGTAGGGTTCAACACTCAATGAGATTTGTGAATCTGTGGGTTTTCAGCTTTCAGCAAACTTTGAAAAATTTCAGCTGTTATTTTTTCAGACATTTCTGGTTTCCCACTCCTTTCAGGAATTCCAATTATATGGACATAGGTCCCCTTGAAGTTGTCGCACATCTCACAATTACTGTTCATTTTTTAAAATTCTTTTTTCTCTCTATGCTTCTCTTTTCTCTTTTGCTACATCTTCAAGTTCTCTGATCTATTCTGCTATTAATCTCATTGAGTGTATTTTTCATCTTAGATATTTTAGTTTTCATTTTTAGGAGTTTGATCTTTGTCTTTTTCATATCTTTTCTGTCTCTACTTAACTTTGAAAGTATGTGGACTACAATTATAATAACCATTTTAATGTCCTTATCTGATAATTCTAAAATCCAAGTTAGTTCTGGGTCAGTTTTGATTAATTTTTCTCCACATTATGGGCCTTATTTTTCTACTTCTCTCTATGCCTATTAATTTTTTATTCGATAGTTCACAGTGTGAATTTTACCATTTGGGATGTTAGATTTTTTTATTATTATAACCATTCTTAGTCATTGTTCTGAGATACTATTTAGTTAGAAAGATTTAATTATTTTGATCTTCTTTTTAAGTTTGCTAAGTGGAACTGGAGCAAAACCCAATCTGGGGCTAATTTCTCCTCAGTTCTAAGGCAAGACTCAATTGTACTGTGTACTCTATTTACTGCTAATCATGAGGTTTTCCTGTCTGGAGTGCCTATCAGTTTGTGTTGTAATGTGTTCCTCCTCCACTAAATTTTTTTCAAGCAGAGGTACCACAGTAACTCAAAAAAATATTGGCTGAATAAATAGATGAATGGCAAAGTTTAAGTCTGTTAATGTAACACAATGAGTGCAATTGATGCTTATAATTATAATAATCGTATGGATTCAGACAATGTAGATTTATTAGCAGTAAAATAAAATATAATAATATAATTACATTCATATATAATATTTGGAGAAAATCCCTAACTTTTCTATTCTTGGCTTTTTCTAATGCATTTGAGAAGTAAGGATTTGTTGTATAACTGGTAATCATATACTGTGCTTCTTTCTAGAATATGGCCTTAGGAATCAAGAGACAGTATTTGAACTGAATCCTAGGACTCGCAACATTTTTTGGAATTTCAAAAAAATCACATAATAAACTTTCTTATTAAAAAAATTGGATGACTATATCAGTTCAATGATTTCTGGAAATATTTAAATACTATTTTCTTTATTGGAAAGATGATGCTTAAATCCAAAAGCATTGTCCACCAGCTAGTTGTATGAAATCCTAAAGAGATAGAGGTCTGCACATGGTATCTCCAAAACTAAGGGGCTGAGATTTTTCTTTATTTCCTTTCTCTTTTTCTATTATTTCCTCTTCCAGGGAAGTAAGCCTTTACTCTAATAAAATCTCCTTTTAGTTCTCAGCATGGATGTATTATTAATGTTTGGAAGACAAATTTTGACAATCATGTTTTGATTCAGTTGTTTTCTTGTTTTATATACAGAATTGTAGTTCTTTGGGGGTGGGGCAAGGAACACACCATACCTTTTGTTGTGACCAATGTGTAGCTGTACACACAGACAATTTACATGGAATTCTCTTAACTGTATGTGTCCAAAAAAGTCTTGATTAAACTAATCTATCCCAGAATTTCCCACATTCAGCTTATACATTCTATTTTGAAGTACATATTATACGCGAATCATTTTTCTAAGTTCAGGGATCATAAAAAGTGAAAAATAAAGGTAAACGCTCCTCTCTCATGTAGTTTGCAGTTCTACGATGTGAAGATCTCATTGTGACGAGGGCTACAGGAAAACGTAAATCTGGAAAGGAACCGTAAAGTCCTGGAGGATGACCGCGACGGTGTCTTTCATTACTCAATAATCTAAGGTTTTAAAATACAAATAAGTATCTAATAGACTCTGTAGAATGTTGAATAACTATTTTTTTTGTCATGGAGGATTGAAGTCTATTTTCCTGAGACTGCTGTCTGACTTTTTTTTTTTATCTCTGTCCTTAAAATCATGGTAAGTAAAGTGACCCATAACAATTCCTGGGTGGATCCTGAGTAAAATGCACTCTAATTAATGTGTTTAAAATGTCCTGGCTTTAAAAGGGAAACACACACACACACACACACACACACGAAATATATATGTACTTCATAGTATAGACTGAGTTTTGAAATCTAAATAATTTAAATGATCAAAGCAACATCAAATGAGTTAGTTTTAAATCTTGGAATAGAATTCATGTCTTTAATGTCAGTAAGTGTTCCAAGCGCACCTAACACATGACAAAGTAGGTGTTTTCTGAGTGCTACACATGTTATTTGATATTAGAAAGTAAATAGTTTCCAAGTTACATAAATTTCTACACTGCTATTTTATTTAACTTGACTTCAAGTGATCAAAGTCTGGAAGAATAAGTTCACAGATTTTTTCTTAATTATTATATTTCTGCATGATTTGCTAATAGGTCTTTTTTGAACAAAGTTTTGGCCTCAGGAGATCTGATGTTTGTTTTCAAACTAATGATTTTTGACTGGTCTTACCCAAGTCATACAACCTCCTGCTTGAGTTTCCTAATCTGAAAAACAGAGATAAGAATGGTTTCTTGCTGTGACTTTTAGGGGCAAAATGTGAATAACTCTAATGCCTGGGCATACAGAAGAATGGGGCATGGTAAGACAGTATAACAAAACACTGTAATTTTAACCTGATTCAGCACGTGGGGTACCTGCCCTCTATTGCCAAAGTAATTTATCCCACAAGTCACAACTATTACTTAAAACTTGACTTCTGCAAAGGTCAAATTTAAGCCATCTATTACGTTTGGTTGGAATCCCACTTTCATTCATTTTCTGAAAACTTAAAGTCAACAATAAAAGAAATAGAGGAGAGGACAGCTGAATAACTAATAACAAAATTGGCTGTGCTTCTGTCTCTCTCAGCCTCTCTGTCCCATCACCATTCTGCATCTAGAGTCTGTCTCCACACTCAAATGAACAATTAACTGGGAGAGGTTTTAACACAGTCAGTTTCTCCACTCTGCGGTGTACATGTTTAAAATCCATGGTCCCTTTACTTAAAGAGCTTAGGGTCAAATGGGGAAGACAGCAACAAATTATTCACAAATAGACAGTAAGGTTGTATGATATTGGTGATAACTGATGTAGGAGTTACAGTATATCTTGCAATTAGGTAAATTAGAACAAACTTATTTCTAACCATTTCAGCCATCCCTTTGAGTTAATACTATACATACTGTCCTTCTGTACATCTAGTATCTTCTCCATTGTCACTTCTTACATCTACAGACTCAGTCATTCTCATCTTTCCCATTTTGCCTTAAATTAAAATAATTTAAAAATACATCTTTAATTGTCATCATATTTTCTTTCTTCACAAGTTTCTAAAACTATGATTTTAAAATTTATCAGGCTCAATACCTTTTTTTATAAATATCTTAATACCCAAATTTCTATCTGAAACTGAAATTCAAAGATAATAACCTCCATGTTATGTACATGTATATATTTTAAAACAAGTATAAAGCCCTAAATATAATATAAGGAAAGGTGATAAAAGCTTATTATAATGTATATTTCAGTTTGAAAGTGTTTGGATATGACTACACATAGAAGACATAGTGAAGTAATAACAGCAACACGAGCTATGATTATACATTGAACCTAATATTCAGCATGAATGGAATAGAAGTTTAGTAACAATAGCTGCTATTCAGCTCCAGGTGATTGTTTTTAGGTCTGAATTTTATGCTGCTATTATCACATCTAATTTTCCATAAAAATCCAGAATTTATAATTTTGATATGTAATATATTAATTTTTAAACATATACCATTCAAATTTTCATAGCAAAACATTAAAGAGTAAACCATACACCTCTTTTGACTACTCAACCCTCAAACCAGCAGTTTTGCTGTGAAGGTTGACATAAGTGGAGCCATTTTAAAACAAGTCCAGAGCAGCAGTTCCAGAAAAACTGCCTTGCATGTCTCCTCCTTGAACTGATGGATTGTTTGTAGTCGGCCAGACCAAATTTGTCTCACGAGCAATTATTCGTAAAGCCAGAAAGACAGTGGACATTCTGACCGCAAGGACTGAAGATCAAAAACTCTCTATCTAAAGATAGAATCAGTAAGCAATCATGTATAGCCAAAAGTAGCTCAGCTTATCAGCATCCATTGAAATTCTTTCTTCTTCTCATGCAATTACTTCTTTCCTTTTCTCATAAAAATCCCTGGCCTTTGTTCTGTAATGGAGACATTATTTGGGCTTTTGCCTGAACTTGTCCTCCCAGATTTGCAATTCTTTCATCAACAATAAATGCTTATTGCCTCTCACTTCAGCTTTTTAAAAATTTCAGGTTAACCTCTGGTGTAGACGCATTGAGATTAGCCTCCCTTCATGATATATCGGCATATTAATGAGAGAGTTCGAAGAAAGGAATTCCGAGGTTGTTTTGTGTTACCTGTTTCCTGAGCAGATATTTCTTTGATACATTTAATGTGCTGAATAAAACTAAATACAAAGCTTAATGGATATGTAGCAACTTGGAAAAATAAGGTGACTTCTGCTAAAACAGACTCCTGCTTTAAAACTTAGCATCATTTGCAAGCATAAAGGACATCTTTATTTTTCTAAATCAGGCCTTTGAGAATGATATTCAATAAATGGGAGTATCATTTCATTCTTCATTTACAGGTGAATTAGCATAACAAAGTTGCTTAATGTGAGAGTTCACAAAGCTCTGATTAATACATTAATCCTCACATTTTACAATGGGACTTATTTTTGCAAACTATTTTTATAAGAAACCACCTCTACTTCT
Source organism: Anoura caudifer (assembly GCA_004027475.1). NCBI lineage: Eukaryota > Metazoa > Chordata > Mammalia > Chiroptera > Phyllostomidae > Anoura > Anoura caudifer. The sequence goes on along the minus strand of PVKU01001175.1, from coordinate 219,619 downwards.
ATTTTTTTTCTTTCTTTCAAAATATTAACTCTTCAGGAACCATCATTCATTTCACCAAGTAATATAAAAGCTTCAACCCGGAATGTAGCATTCTCTAGGAGGAATACGGGTGTGAAGGAAAGGTCTTTTCCTTGCTTAGCGAGCCTGTGTGAAGAATGCTTCAGTAAGAGATTTACTCATTCCTTTTATTCTATAACAAATGCTGAACCAACTTTTCCTTGCTCAGCCCCTTGCTGGGCTAGTTCTGAAACTCTCTTCTATGATTATGACAGTTATCATTACAAAATGCTGGAAGAATTCAGTGAGGCTTCGTTAGCCATGTATGCGCACGTAAGATACTCAAAATGTTTAAATTCAGAAAGATTAACGTGAGTTCAGGATTCTAGTTTTTGTTTTTGCAATTTTCTTAGAGAAAGTATTGAAGCAATGCTGATGCCTTCATGTCCATGTTATCACTAACACATAAATTCATTTGTTGAATGCCCATTTTAGCACTTCATTTTCTACCAATTTTGAAACCATGAGATTGGAGAAGCAAAATGGAAATTTTTTAAAAATTTTATTTATATGTGACTATGAGCTCCTATGGGGCTGACTTACTAAGAAATTTAATCTCTTTTGTCGCTCTCTCCTTTTCTGTAGGGTCATAGAAGAACTGAGGAAACTGGCCTGAATACTTGAGAACTAACCTCTAATCACTGAACCTTCAATAATATCCTCTTTTTAAAGCCTGCATGGTCATTTACATATGGGTCACTTAAAAGCATACCATCATGGATGACAGGGGTCTCCTTCCTGAGAAAACACTTATGTCTTGGTTCCAGCAACCCGTCCTCTCACAGCCCCGGCCATTTTCCTGGGATTCACCCAGGAAACGGACCCACCAGGCCCTATCTCCTTCTGCTCCCATGTACCATGCCCTACACCCCATTCCCCATCAACATTATCTCATGCAGGAATCTGTTATACTGAAAACAAAGCCTAGAAAACAGATTGAGAGTAACTTGTGTTTTAGCTTAACAGCAGAAATCCTTTCAGCCAGGGATGCACAGAAATCCTGGATTCCTTATAGGAAGAAAGTACAACCACCAAAGCTTACTATCTCCAGAATCATCTTATAACACTATTCAATAAAAAAATGAAAAGTGCACATTTCCTAAGAGTGATGATAGTGCCCTTATAGTTAATATCACATGATCCAGTAATTAAACCAAAGTTTTCAAACCTAAAACTTTTTCACATAAAACCTATACCAGTCAGTATGTAATTTACTGGCAAGCTCACCTTCATAGGAGAAGGTTTGGGGGCTCTGAGGTCTGGATTTAGAATTGACAGAGTTGGATTAATTCAAATTAATTAAAAGGGGAGGTCAGCAGTTAGACTCAGGTGTTCTAATACCTCAGAAGCCTACATAAGCAAACCAAAACCTAAACCGGTAAAAATGCCTTGAGATTGAGAAATAAAAACCTGAGGACAACCAACTACAAATAGCCAACAAGGCTTACACAAAGCAAACATTTAAGCTATAATCAGTCAAATGCATGCCTTGCTTTATTTCTGCCTATTCTCTGTAAAAGTCCTTCCCCTGACTCCTGCTGGTGGAGCTCTCCTAACCGTATGCACGATGGCACTGCCTTATTATAACTGACTTTTGTTCAAATAAACTCTTAGAAACTTAATATGCCTCAGTTTATCTTTTAATACTGCTCAGGCTACTGAATTTGAGTCTGTTTCAATAAAGAACCTGATCCCGTGGTTGCCAATCTACAACTTGTGACCATGTGTTTATAACTGTACATGCCAAAACATTGGGCCTACAGTTTGAAAATATAATATGTGTACTATTATTTTTCAAATGCACATAAATTCTGCTGTGATTAGTAAAATTCCATTTAAAAATATTAATACATGAATAATATCTTTCTATATTGTGCATTTTAAAAAGAAAAACAATGAATGAAGAAAGCAATGTTATTATCATGTTGAGAGGGAACATGGTCTAGAATTTTTTTGACATTGAAAATTGGTGGTATAGCAAGTCAGAAAGGTCAATGCTTCTACTGCATCAACTTGAGAAAAGCAGAAAATTACAAAATGAAATTCCATTTTTAAAGGCATCAAAGAACCATGAAAGCAATGAACACCAGGGAAACTAAAATGATAGAGAAAAGAGAATCACTCGAAGTGAGGTGGTGATCGCAGGATGTTTTAGGTCTAGGGACATTTGTCGATTCTGAATATGGACTGAAGATCAGTGTTAGCCTAGGCAGAAGGACTCTGCTGTGGGGAAAAGAGAAACTGGAAAAGTTTTTTGTTCTCACTTATGGCTGGAGTGACAAATTTGACAGTTGAATGAAAGCAAATACACAGATTCTTACCGAGCTTCAAACTTTCAATGATCGGGAAATAAAAAAACACACTAATAGACTGAGTATGTACTTCAATATGTGATTCTCCACCCTTACAAGACATTGCACGAATTTTGAAGCTGCCTAGGTCAAGAGGCTGGAGAGATAAGCTGAAAATCTCTAAAGGAGCAAATTAAGTCTTCTGATGTAATTTTAAGTTTTGGGAGATAAATACCTTGGAAAGGCCATGACTTACAATCAGGATGAATAGAAGCAGACTGAGTTTTACCAAAACCATAATCCAGCCCCAACCCAGTCCAATTTCTGACTGATTGATCAGCCCCCATCTATTCTATCTGACTGACCACGGAAGGAAGATAAGCTCTGTGGTGGAGGGTGGCACCATCTGAGTTCTCCAAGAGCTTTTTGTACATAAGGTCTCACATAATGTCAAAAGGAAATAAAATTGTTAGAAAATAAGACAGTAGAAGCAGACCACAAAGGACCTAGTAAATAACAGAGTTAGCAGACAAAGACTTTCAGATAACTATAATTAGTATGTTCAAAAAAAGAAAAAATAAATATAGGATGGAGGATTAACAATTTTATAACTGCAGTTATTTGCCTCAGTTTTACTGGTGAGAGACAGAGAGAGGGGTGGGGAGAAGAGGGGGAAGAGAAGAAGGAGGAGGAGAAAAAGAAAAAAGAAAAAGGAGGAGGAGGTAAAAAAGGAGGTAGGAAGAAAGAGGACGCTGTGCTTTATTTGCAGGGTGGTTTTAAAAGGTAGTGAACTATGACACCTCCAAAATATGCTGCTTTGGCGTATTGATTATTTTGAGATATAGGCACTTGGAAAACAAAAAATTCAGGGAAAAGTTTTCTCTGAACTCCCCTTATCTGTATGAAGATAAACTCTCCAAAAGAAACTCAACTATCTGAAATCCAATCCCCTGATTAATCCAATCCATCAACCATGGAAAATTGATTCATTACAGAAGAGGAAACTAGAAGTTGATACCACCCTCATACAAATTTTGCCACAAACTATAATATCTCCCATCTATTTTTCTAAGGGCCCATTCTTCTTCGTGAAAGTCATTTACTCTCCCCTAAGAGGCTTACCTACACTCCCTTTCCCCTTCCCCTATTAAGATGTTATTTAATCCTGAGTTCTAAGCCAATTCGGGGAGTTACTCATTTTTTCCTGAGTATCTCCCATATATATATAATTTATATATTATATATTGTATATATATTATATATTTTATATAATATATATTATATATATAATATATATTATATAAAATATATAATATATATACAATATATAATATATAAATAATATATATGGTATACATGTTAATAAACTTTGTTTTTCTCTTGCTTGTTTTTTTATTACAGAGGTCCCAGCTAAAAACTCAGAATCATAGAGGGAAAATAATTTTTCCTCTCCTACAGTTTAAATTTTTCACTAACCTCCATTTCCATTCCTGGGTACTCTCCAAACTTCTCCCCCCCGTTCTTTGGCCTAGAGCTTGACCTCTGTGAAAGCCATCAGCTGACTTGGTTGGATGGTGGGCTGACTTCTACAGTTGGCATTGCCTAGCCATCATGGCTGCCCATTAGGGCGACCAGTTAGAGGTTCCTATAGGACAGGGCACGTCAACTCTTATTTTCATGATTGCTGCCTTCTTTCTTTCAGATCTTTTGGATTTTTTTCTTAATCACACCCTTTGTTCCCCTCATGAAATTTAACATAATTTGAAAGTTAATTTTATTTTTTTCCTAGGTCCTTAGTTTCAGTTGTGAGAAACTAGGATTTAGTACCCAGTCAAGTCCAGTGTGATGATGGGTTCTCCCTGTTGCAGCCCCAGGCTGTGTCACTGTCCCTTGTTAGTTCCCATAAACCCCCAACATCATGGGGCATCATCCTGATGGGCACAGAACTGGATTTATTTGTATCATGTTATTAAGTCTTAGGAAAGGGGTAGGACTACTCTGCATACACTGGATAATCATCCAGGACCTGTGAGATGGCATTTTTGAACTTCCATTTAGGGATGAAGGTAAAACATAAGTCTGATCAGGAGATTTCTCTATTGTAACTCCTTGAAAAAATTCATCCCTACTCTGGAAGGACTGATTGAATTCAAATCCACTAATACCACGAATCGCCATAGCCTGAGTACTAGCTACTGCTCTGCCTTATTTTGAAAAAATGTTTATATCAGTTATACCAAACCACATCAAATTCAATCCTATAAGTGTCTCAGAACATAAAATCATTCCCACATAAAATACTTTCATACACTCCTTCCCATATCTCCTGTCTAAATAATTTTTCCCTGCCCATCAAAGTTGAACTCAGTCTTCATTTACTCCAAGAAGTCTTCAGCTGCTCACACACATCTATTTTTCTTCCATCTCCAGGCATAGGATTCTGTGTAAATGTGTATTACAGTGTCTGTCACTCTTGGTTTATTATTTATATTTTCACTAGTTCCTGAAATTTGGGGATTGCATCTTCTTTGAATTATCTATGCTTATTACAGTAACTTCCATACAAGTATAGCTGAATAGATGTTGAAAAATGAACACATGGGAAAGGAAATTAGCATATTGCTTAAAACTCTGAATGCACAGAAATACACCAACCTTCCTTCATAAATTTTATAAATGAAGATCAACCATGGGGTTTCTGAACCCTTCTTTGTCCTATTTTGCCTAGATTCCTCAAAAGTGAGGTAAAAATATATTGTGTTACAAAGCACTGATTTATTCATGAAAAGATTTGAGTCTGAATTCTGACCTCTTTTTCTAGCTATCAAATTAGGCTGACAGTTTAAATGAAAACAAAAAATAATTTCCTTCTATTTTTATCTTTTAAAGCTCAGAGCTTTGTCATAGACAGAGCTCTCTAAGAACAGAATCCAAAAATCTGAGATTTAGCTCACTGAAGAGTGCTCTCACAAACACTAATCTTGAGGGAGCCAAAGAAGCAAGAATGGGAATAAGGTAGGTTAAAGTCTGTCACAGGGGCAATAGTGGCTTCAGCCTTTTCCACAGGGAACTCAGAATGGGGAGGTTTTTCAGAGAATCTCAAATCAAGGTGAGACAATCAGGCCTTTGTCCTCTTACCCTGTCCCGTCACTAGGTGCAAATGTCTTGGGAAGGGGGTGTAACTTAGGTGAGGAAGCTTCCTTTGACGGAGAGCAATGCCCACAGTGACATGCAGCTGTGAGCTGCCAGCAGCCAACCTTCCCAACGGTCAAAGGATGGAGTTACGTCAATGCTGAAAGACTTGGATGATAAGCTACAACGACAGTTACAATCTATGTCTTGTGATGCTTGAAACCACCGGCTTCATAGTAAACTGACCCAACGTGGGAGCAGCCCCTCTAGAACTTTGACTGGTTTCTTGTCCTGGAAAAACCAAAAAGAAGAAAGTCAGTAGGCAAAACTTTCCAGTTCGTGAGGCCACAGCTGGTCTCAAATTATAAAGAGATTTTCATTTTTTCCTTCTTCCACATCCCATCCCAGAACCTGCACCCCTTGACTAGAACCTATGCCAATCTGCAGTTACCTGGTTGTCTGCCTCATGCCTGAGGTATCTGGACCCCTGCACGGTGCCATTCTTGGGCAGGGTTGAACAGGTCTTATTTTGCTATATTTACTTTAAAAACTTTAACATATAAAATGTTCAGGAGTTGATATACAACTTCACTCAACTGATTTCTTTTCCTCCTTTCCAAGGCCACTCATCATCCTAAATTTAAGGACTCAAAATCCCATGCATGTTTTCTACATCATCTTTACACCTAGATACCTGTTAGACATAGATCCTCACAAGAACATGCAGCAAGTTAGGATCCAGAATAAATATGTACATGAAACATAGAGACAAACTATTTAATAGCAAGGGAGAAAAAAGTAAATTCACAGAAAAATGGACCCAAATTTAAACCAATAAAAATACTTAAATGAAATATTAATCATGGGACTACATATTAAAAGTACAATAAGTTTTCATTTTATATCTATAAGATTTTCAAAAATGACTGAGTCCCTTACAATTGATTTTTCTCCTCTTTTGCCACTGATGCACTTGGTTTGTGACTTAAACATACCTTGACTTTCTCTTTTACTTTTTTGCAGTAAACAAACCTCATTTCTGAGTCAATGCCACTTCAGAAAAAGGACACTTAAGTGTCATTACTTTTTCCCATTTTTCAATATTATTTTGTTTTTTTAAAGATTTTATTTATTTATTTTTAGAGAAAAGGAAATGGAGGGAGAAAGAGAGGGACAGAAACATCAATGTGTGGTTGCCTCTAGAGTGCCCCTAACCAGGGACCTGGCCTGAAAACCAGGCATGTGCCCTGGCCAGGAATCAAACCGGCAACCCTTTGGTTTGCAGGCTGACACTCAATTCATTCAGCCACACAAGCCAGGGCTTATTTACATTTAAATTTTTTTTTTTACTTAAAAAAAATCAGTCATTTTATTTCAAAGGGTTTTTCTCATATCCATCTCTTTAGATAGAACAAAAAAAGTTTGTGTTTACAGAAAAGTATATTGTGTACAAAAAGGGTACAAATTGAGAATCCGAATCCAGATTTATGTACTGTCAGAGGTAGAAAAGATTTTTAGCATTATTTTGAGTCATTACAACTGAAGGATCCTGGGGGAGGAGATTTGGTTAGTTAAAAAGCATCAACCAAGTTGAATTTGAATTGCATCTGTATGAATCATAAATGGCAGTCACATAAGGTCACATTTGTCTACAATCAGTACATTTACAAGAAACAAGCACTGACCTTAGAGCTCAGCATTCACCTTTGCAAGGAAGCCAGCACCCCCACCGGGTTGGTATTATTAGTTTTAGCAACACGTGTAGGGCTTTGTTTTCTGTTCTGTCACATCCTCATTAACATCAGAACACCCACCTTTGTCTAGTAATCCAACCTCTCAGCCTTATCTCTTACAACACTGACCTTTGCTCAACTAAAAACAATCTCTTGTAAATTAAAAGGACAGTATCCTGTAAATCAATCAAGTCAATAAATGTTAAAATGCAAAATGTAAAATTAGAAAAAGGTTATATAAAGTTGGAGATAGAGAAGGAACACCAAGATATAAATTTACAACAAAAGGCAAAATTTTCATAATTCCTTCAATTCTGACTTTTTACAATATTTGATTCACTGTCACAATAAATGACAGAGAATAAAACAGAATAGCATTAGTACTAAAGTGTTTTTCATGGTAATGATGCAAAATTCTTAATTTCTATAGATCTTTAACTACTTAATTTCTCTTAATAGAATAACAACTTCATCTGGTATATAATTTTTCTTGTGATTTATTTTTCTGAAGAAAATGTGCTTCAAAAGTTTCTGTTTATTTTAAGTTCGCATTTAAAACAATTTTAGTTTTCTTTAATATTTATGCTACTTGTTTCATTATGGAAGAAAATTTTATCAAATATCCTCAGTTTCTGAAGAAAATAGTTACAGATTCTGTTTTTTTTGTTGTTTGTATTAGTAAAATATTGATGAAATTAATGTATATCATTATATAAACCAGATTTTACATGTATGTTATTTTTAATCTACAAATTAACTCCTTTTGAATTTATATTTTATAGGTAAAAGGCTATCTTTCAATGAGATTAAATAACTTGCTCAAATTCATAAAATTAGGTAGTAACAGTTTCAGAATTAAAACCTAGTTCTCACTCCAAAATTCATATTCTTTTGACTGTTCTGTACTGCATTTGCACAATCAAGTGCCCTCCGAAGCAGAGAGTAGTGTGTAAATACAAACACACTTCTTGCCACTTGAGATAGTCTACTTTGGATTTCATAAAGACTAAGAGAAAATTTTAACAGTTTTTACTGTGACCCTAAGCACCAGAAACAATCCCTATAAATCATCATCACCACTAACAATTCTCCTTATTCCCCTAATCTAGTGATAGAGGTATTCAGTTAGCCAGAAACACTACCAGTACAAGAAACCAAATTCCATTCCTGTTACATTTGGGGAATCTCTTACAATTACCTCCTAAAAGAATAGTAGGCGGGAAAACCTGAAAATGAAGAGGTATTCATGGTTGAATGTAGGTAGTTATAGAAAGTAAAACCTTAAATTGTAGTTTCTTTTTATAGCAAGTTGATTTTTTTAATTTTATTCTTTATTTTATTTTGTCTTTGTATGTATTTCACTTGACCTTTTTCACGCCATTAGAAATGAGAGTCCAATCTTGCTTTCCCATGTGGCTGCAAAATGCCTGTATATAACATTTAATTACCCTCTCATGGCATTAATTTTCTCATCCCTGGTGCCCAGCTGTCTTCATTAGATAACCGCTATTTAACATGAAGTATTCATCAATGACCAGACCGTTCAGGAATGGGACTCATAAAACAAAATATGGAAACTAATAGAAGGACATTGATTCTCTGTGCCATCCATGGGTAGGCCACACGCTAAGCAATAAAGCACACGCTACGGCTCACGACGTTTCATTTCTGTAGAGCTGGAGTTAGCAAAGCATAACCCATAGGCAGATGCATTAATCTCACAAACTACCTAGATATGAAACCATATGTTGACAACTTGAGCTTTATTGCTACTGTACCATGCCTGTTATAAAAATTTGTGTTTCCAGTAAATTAAACCAAAAAGCAACAAAGGGAATCAACTGGAACTTGCAGTTTTGCACAAAAACACGTTTAGTTTTATGTATTTTTGTGTTTCTTTGTTTTGCCTTATTGCATCCTAATGCCAGTTTTGTCTCTCCGAATTCTAATTCAAATATTTTTATCTATACACATAACAATAAAGAGCAATCATTCTTAAAGTTTGCCTGTGTCTGACCAGCATTTCCTCATATTTCTTGTCACTAAGGAATGTGAATTTCAGAGAGGATCTGTGTAGGAGGTCTTCAAGGAAACAGGGATGGATGAACATTCTCACAAGACGCGCTTCGCCCAGTCAGATGAATGCGGAGATTGCGGTAGACATCCTTTCAAGAGGACAAATTGTACACATAATGTCTTGATAAAACTGTGTTAGCAAAATGAGAAGTATTTCAATATGAGAGCAATTTGGGGGATCTGAACAATAAACACCTGAACATCTATGTAGGGCTCATAAAAGAAGGGGACTTTTTTTTTGCTCTGTAAAAACAGTGAAATTTATTCTGTCAAAAATGGGGAGATACCGAATGATCTTAAGCAAGGAACTGAATTGGCGAGGTTTACAAATCCGGATTCTGGAACTAGTCTTCCTGGATGTGTGTGCTGGGTCTCTCCCGCTAATAGTGTGACCCTGGGGAAATTGTTTAATGTCCTGTTGAGCTGATCAGTTTTCTCATCTGTAAATTTTTAAAAAATACCACATATGGTGATTTCAAGAATGACATTCATTGAATTGAAATACTTCAAGTACTCTGGGCAGTTTCTGGCCTACCGTGAGTGCTATATACATTTTTGTTACTACAGTAATCGTTATTATTTCTCATTTGAGTCACTCAACATTCACTTTGTTAACCCTTTCCATATGCCAAACACTGTCATACTCAAAGCTTGAAAATAAGAAGATGAGAGATGATGTGCCCTCCACGTATTTCTGTTTCAGATGTGAAGCTGTCTCATGGTAGCTGCTGGAACCCAGGCAGACACCAGAGGCTTTCCGGCTGAGATGGAACTTGTTCTTCCTGCGTGGAGAAGTAAGGTTTCACCCTGTCTGGATCTTACCAATGAGTAAATCCTCGTAGGAAGAAAAGTGTGTAGAAGAAGGTATCAATATAAAAAGTGAATGGTCTCCTAGAACTCATTTTGGATGTTCTGCAAACTGTGTCATGTGGTTCTAGTTCAGAGAGTATGGAGAACCATTGCAAATATTGTAAACAGGTAGACAGACGCCAAATCGTTAGGGGCTTTCAATGACCAGCAAGTTAAGTACTTATTTTTAGACTCTGATGAATCTCTTAAGACTTTTTGTAAGGCCATGGCAAGGCCGTGATACACTCATGGACTGCTTCAGGCATTATTTTTTTTAGAATTGAGGAATTTACTAATAAAAATTATGTATTTATTATTACATATTTAAACTTTAGTCACCTTCAAAGTACTTTCCATTTGATGCAATACACTTATTGAGATGTCTTTTCCACTGCTCAAAACAGTTTTTGAACTCATCAATTTTGATGCCATTTAGTGCTGCTGACATTTTTTTGCTTCACTTCTTCCATGTTGGCAAAATGTTTTCCTTTGAGGACTTTTTTACATCTGGGGAAACAAACAAAAAAGTAACTCGGGGCAAGATTGAGTGAATAGGAAGGGTGGGGTACGGGGGTCATGCCATCTTGGTCAAAAGCTACTGAACACTCGGTGCAGTGTGGGCAGCCGTGCTCGTAAATCACCTATTGTGAAATAGGCAAATGCTCTGAGTCTTCAAAAACAATTCACTGAAGCTGAATACAGCCTCTCACAACAATGCCAGCTGGTACACTGATACAGATGGGTTCCTGGAACACTCACCTAGTGGAGAAAACCTGTACTACAAGGGGCCTGCACTCCAAAAGACAATTCCAATTTTTTGGGGTCCCCCCTTGGAGTCCAAGGCTATCAAGAAAGATCTGCCATCTCCAACATGTAGCCCCTATTTCAGGTTCAAGCTTCCTGTGTCTCAGCCACGGAATTAGAGAAAGAGACCAAGGGAAAATGTAGTCAATTTTTTTAAAGGGTAAAACTGAAGAGTGTCAAATATGGTATTTGTTCAGTCCCATTGATAAAACTGGTAAATTTGTACTACAGCTGTGTACAAAAGACACTGGAAAGTGCAGTCTTTTCCAAGGTAGCCTTTGCCAAGGTGGATAAAACCCTTACAATGAAACAAAGCAACAATGGACAACAGACTGCATCCAGCATCCTGCTGTATTCACCGTTCAATAGAAATGCAATTAATAAATGCCTGCTAGGTGTATATATTACACTAGATTCTTTGAAGTTTATGAAATGTTATGGCAATAAACTGTTATAGATGCTGCTTTGTTTGGCAAGAATTCTATTTTTAATATTAAAAAAATCAATGCTATTTTGGCCCATTTTAAGCTAATATTAAAAAGTCATGAAGTGAAAAACTTAGACACATTTCATGAATAATATTAGACTAATGTTGGTTATTCTCTATAAGGAACTGAAGATCCTAATGTGTGGTGAAAGTTTATTGAAATATTGAGGTCTCCTGGTATATATTAATGCATTTAAACATAGATTTAAATTGTGATCAATAGGTCTACTCTAATCAAATTTTCCTAAAGCGATGGAGGAGCCGTTTGCTTTTCCGCAGGACGCAGGATGCCGTACCTTGGCTCCTGCTCCCTCGGCACCGTCAGGAATGCGTGAGTGTTGGAGCAGATGCTCCTGAGGCTTTTCACTGCCTGTCTGCTGATCCTATGAGCTGGAGCTCATTTCTAGAAGGTGTGGTCTCTGCAGGGTGTAGAAACAGGAAAGGTTAAAGTATTTGATAGAATTCATGCCAATGTGCAGGTCATTTTATGCTGGTAAGAATTTTAGAATATATTATAGTATTTATTCATATTTGAAAGAATTCAGTGGGCCATTTTCACTGCCCAGTGCAAAGTATTATGGTCTGGCCTTCTTATAGCAAAATGAATGCCATGGTTACAGTATTTGACTTCTTTTAAAGTCTAAGTTAAAGAGGGAACAAACAACTTAAAATTTGTCTTTTCCTTAATTTAGAACATTACTTTTATCCTATCTCTTACGTTCTTTCTGATATTTGGGCTGTGCAGTGGAAGTATAGGCAAAAAAAATTGATTGTTACTCTCTGTTTGATCACTATACATTGTTATAGCATAATATATGGTTGTGAAAATTCTTTAGGGGGATGAATTATCCAATGTGGTAATCTATAGCTGTTAAGTAAATTAGATATTTGCTCCATATGTTGTTGGCACCAGTGCGAAAAAAATAGTGATTGAAAGGAAATAAGTTTTCCTTAGTTTCTTACTTTATCAACTAAGTAAAAGTATGACCTTTGGGAAGTTTTTTATTATACTAAGTTTTCTTTTCTCCTCTGTTCAGGAGGGATAAAAACACCTAACCTAAATATCTTAAGGTATTGTTTAGGTAATCACCTTAAATAACACACATTCATTGGCTTTACATTTATAATAAATATTTATTGAGTGAATATTATAGGCACTTTAATCAAATTTAAAATTTTTTAATTTTAAGTGTATGCTATATTTACTAAAGCACATACAAAAAGTTTCAATTCTGATGCATATGAAGAGCTATTATTGAATAAAAAAGTTATGAGCTTAAATAAGTTTGAAACACCTTACTAAATCAAATTAAACAAGTTCCTTTAACTCAGCTTGTCTTACAGAATTTAATATATTAATGTGGATCAGGAGTCTCCAAGGTAATATTGTAGGTAGAATTTTCCCTTTTTATATTGAAGGATATCTTAGGACTATTGTTCTTTGGATCAAACTTCAGGAAAATTTATTTTATCATAAACTCAAATTAATTTATGTAAAACACAATGCATTTTCAGAGAATCTTTTAAGAGGTGGAAGTGAATCAAGGGTAAGAATTAAATGCCTATATCCTTCAACTTAATCACATATAATAATCTACTTTAATTATTTACATTTTTAAGTTTTTTAAAATTTCAAATCTGATTTTAAAAATAATTACCTTCTTTAATTTCTGTACTATTTTTTATATTTCTTTTTTCTCATATACTTTTTCTATTGAGAATTTAAAACTAACAGTGCATATTTGAGAAATTAATATTTTACTTCCATATCACAAACTCTCCAACATCTTTCCCAAAAAATTACCATGAGAAGAGAGAAAAATATGCATCAGATCAGGAAGCTCTAAGGTCATAATTGTAGAATTGTAGCCATAAAAAAACTGGATCACAAGGATGTCAAGAAAAAGTACAGAACTATATTTTATTTGGCTACTAATTGTAGGCAAATGTGAAGTGGAAGGAGGGAAAATCTGCATGCATCATTCTACAAGGGAGTATGTCCTCTAATATCCTGCCAAGGACACAAAGTACATGGGGAGAACCATGGAACCGAAGCCAGCCCACACCGGCTTGGTGCCTACTCCCACCCTGAGCTGACAAAGACCGTTGCATTGAGCTCAGTAAATAAAAATCACAGCAAGGAAATAAGAGCTTATCTAAAAGTAACTGTACTGTGTTCTGGAATGAGATGGCTGTAATCTATCAGAGAGTCAACACAAAGTGATCTAACAACTTTTGTTGAATTCCCACAACACCTTGTAAGTTGGTCAACCCTTCTAAGGTGCTGTGACCACAAAACCAGTGAAAATAATTTTTTTCCTAGCTTAGACATACAATTAACACTGTCAAATCCTCCACTCTCCTGCAAAAGGTTAGGAGGGAGAGATAGATGCAATTACACAGTTTCCTGACGAACTGCCTCTAAATTTCACTTCTCAATCAGCTCCATGCTTTCATAATATCTACATTCATAGAAACAAAGGATTACCTTAGTGACTTTATAATAGGCCAAAAAAAATAGCCACTTGTCAATTATTATCTGCTTTAACCTTTCACGGCATTTGTTAAATTTCTGCCTACTTGGTGAAGCATCCTCCTCTATAAACTTTCCTAAAGTCTGTTTTTTCCTTCCTTTTTTATTTTGCTCTCTTAATACTGTTGTCTGTTTCTGCTTTTGGTTCTTAGGTACAAAGGGTTGGGTTCACTACACCCCTCTTATTATTATCCACATTTAAAATATTTGTCTTATCAAAGGATATGGCTATTATGCATGTAAGCACACTCACATGTAGGCTAACATTCATTTATTGTTTTATATTTTTTTATCTCTGTTTCCCATTTACATTCTCCTTAGCTCCCACAGGCAAATAATCTAATGTATTGGTTATGTTTCATTGAATTTGTATGTATCTTTTTAAAATAAGTAATTTGACTCACTTGTTCTGCTTCTAACTTACTTAACTAATATTGCATTAAAGGCATTATTTTGTACTTCTTTTTTTCAATCCCCAGTAAGTATTTCATGCAAACATGAATTTGTTTTCGCTACCACATTGCATTCCACAGGGTAACCATTGGCTTTCATGAGGTTGTGCTGTAATAAAAACCATTACCTTAATTCTAGTGACTTACAAGAACAAAACTTCCATTCTTATTTGCATCACACATGGTCAATGTCTCTGCCCTATGCTCTCTTCACCCTGGATCTATGTGAAAGGAAGCCTACAACAAAGTCTACAACAGAGACACTCTTGTGACAGAAGGAAAGAGACACAGAAGACCAGTGCCCTAGTTCTTAAAGCTGCTGCTTAGAAAGGCTACCTGTCATTTCCATGCATGCTTCAATGGTCAAGGTAGGCCACATTTCCAATATGACAAGGATTAGGTGGGAAATAAAAGTTTTCACAGGATGGGCCCAGTGAGAAGGATCTTATAAGGAGTAGAGTGAATATTTTAACTATAATACATCCGCCACCCATGCTGTGCACTTGCCACACTATCCATTTCCCTGCACATTAGCTTCCATTCCTCTCTAACTCCCCACTTTCACAAATGACAATTTGATAAATATCCCCTACTTGTCCCATAAGTACCAAACACACATTTTTGGGGGAATATCAACTCAGAAGTGGGATTACTGAATTATAAACAAATACCAGAATTGAGTAAAAAACTGAGATTTCTCTGCAAGGTAACTGCAAACGCCTGTACTTTCTGTATCACTATGCAAAAACAGCTGATTTCCTATATGACAATCATCACTAGCCATCTTTATAGTTTTTGAAAAGCTGATGGATAATGTGTGTTGTTTTAATGGGTATTTTCATTTTCCCAGTAATTTTAAGTACCTGCTCACATACCAATTTCACCCTTATGATTTTTTTATGTTCTTTTGCTCATCCCTCATATCCCAACATATCCCAAAGTCTCTATGAATAATTTTGTTGTTTCTCCAGGTTTTACCCTTGGGACTTTTTGTTTCATCTCCTGAATGTCTGTGAGGCTCTCATTCCAGTTCTTTATCTTCAACAGCCCCTTATACAAAAAAAAAAAAAAAATAGCTCTCATGTCTGTTTCTTTAGTCTGTTGAATACTTATAGGACATCTTAACAGGTCTCCAGTAGCACTCTGGTTATAATCTGCCCTGACTGGGCCTGCTCTCATACATAGCACTTTTGTTCCGTGATGGAGGACTCTGTACACACCCAACTTGATGGGTTGCTGGGTGAGATACCACTTAGTTTCATGAAGGGCAGCTCAGCTCAGTGGTAACTTGGTGGCATATGGTTAAGCATTCAGCCTCTCCTAAGGCCAGTAGAAGGCCAAATGGTGTTTCCACAAAAAACAGAGCAGGTATCCAAAGAGGATGGCAGGCCTTTGCTCCAAGATTCTAAAGGCCTGTGCTGCAGTTCATGTTCAGGGACCTGCCAAAACCTCTCAGCTCCATCCCTATCTGCCCCTGACACCTCAGCACCCTTGGATCTGCTGGGTCACAGGACCCAACTAGCAGAACAGCTAGCTGCATAGCAGCCTGGACTTGTTACAAAGTCCAAAAAAAAGAGGGGGCTTCACACAAAACTAGTAAATTTATGGGTCGCTAGGTGAGTAAGACACAGAAACATAGCTAGATAAGGAACACGTTGTCTCAAAAATCTGAAGAGGCCCTTTGGGCATGGTGCCTCTTTCTGATTATAGGAGAGAACAGATGCAACAAACTATTCTTTACCTTAGAAAGGGTACCTTGACATGCCCCACAGCACTGGACTTTGAGAAATCTTACTGAAATAAGGCCCCTGAGTTTTTGTCAGTTTCATTTCTCATTCCTAACACATAAATATCTTGCCAGTAAGTTTAAAGTAGTTGCTACTTCTTTACTAAGTCCAATGTAGTGGACCAGTGTGATATCTTGTGGAAGGGAAAGGCAATTAAGAGTCCTGTAAACTTTGTTTTGAATAGGACTGGAGAATGTATGTTGTGGACTGAATTTTGTCCCCTGTAAACCTTATGTTGAAGTCCTAGCCTCCAACGTGGTTGTAATTAAGAAGGTAATTTAATTATGTAAAAATAAATATATTACATACCAAAATTCTACATTCTGGATTTTTATGGAAAATTAGATGTGATAATACTAGCGTAAAATTCAGACCTAAAAACAATCACCTGGAGCTGAATAGCAGCTATTGCTACTAAACTTCTATTCAATTCATGCCAAATACTAGGTTCAATGTATCATCATAGCTCATGTTGTTATTATTTCACCGTGTCTTCTATGTGTAGTCATATTTGAACATTTTCAAACTGAAATATACCTCCTTAATGTACTTTTAAGGAGGTAATTAAAATTAAATAATGTTGTGAGGGTGAGGCTGTTACCCAATAAGACTAGAGACCTTATAAGAAGAGAGAGAGAGAGATGCTAGGGTTGCACATACACTGGGAAAAGGCCAGGTGCAGACATGGCCGTAAGATAACCATTCGTAAGGCGAGGAGAGAAGTTCTATGAGCAACCAAACCTGATGACACCTTGATTTCCAGCCTCTAGAATGGTGAGAACATAAATCTATGTTGTTTAAGGCATGCAGTCTGTGGTATTATGTTTTTTAATGTCAGTCCCAGAAGACGGATAGGTTGGTGTACCCCTGAGGTAGGAGAGTGAAGCTGTACTATTGGCCTTGTCACCTGAAAACGAACTGTGTCTGGGGGTCTTCATTAACAGGGATGGAGAATAAAGCATTTGCCAGATCAATAGCTGCATATCAAGCACCAGCAAACATCTAAAGCTGCATAAACAACAAAACCACTTCTGGTATAGCAATTGGAGCCTCCACCTGATTAAGCAAGAGTGTGATAATTCACTGCCATTCACCAAGATCCACCTGTTTTTTTTTTTTTTTTTTTCTCCCGCAAGCTAAACAAGGCAACTGCTTGAATGAGGATGTGGTCAGAATTGCTACTCTTGCATCTTTCAAGTCCTTAATGGTAGCACTGTTGTTACCATTACTTTTGTTTACTTTTTGTTTACTGTTTAAACCGGAATGAAGTATTACTTTTTGTTTACCGTTTTCTAAGGTAGAGGCAGTTCTAATGTCTTCCACCTGCCCTTTCTCATCAATAGTGCTCATTCCACTGGTAATGGGACCAATGTGGGTGGGGATTCTGCCAAATGTTGAGTTTGTCTAATCCAATTATTTCTTCTGGAACTGAGGAAGTAATCACAGGATGTGGTTGGGAACACACTGAGCACACTATGAAGCAGACCTGAGCCAAGCTTGTCAATCACCTGATCATCATAAGCCCCTTCGCTAACTAGTAAACCACAGTGACATTTTGGGTCTCCTGGAATTAGTGCCAGTTCAGAGCTAGTGTCTAGAAGTTCCTGAAATGTCTGATTATTTCCTTTTCCCCAGTACACAGTTACTTTCGTAAAAGGACACATTCCTGTTGGGGAAAGTCTACAAATTGGCTTATGTCTAAGAATGATTTGACAGGGCCAAGACTCTCTCTTTTTATAACTCAGGTTAGACTTTTAATAACTTAACCTAAAACCCTTTTACTTACACAGATCAAGTAAAACTTCAGTAGACTTTCTATCTATTTCACTTCCAGAAACACCCTGATGAACTAGCCAACACCATAAGTCTGCCCAAGTCATGAGACTTTGAGAGCTGCTTTGACTCTGATGCCCATTAAGATAAGTACATTCATTTTGACTTTAGGGGCTGAGTGCTGCCGCTTGGCCCTTGATACCGTGGATCTAATTACTACTCCCATTTCATTTATGTTTTTCAATTCATAACCAGAGTTCTCACTATGATATGTGGCCTACAGAGAAGAGCCACTGCAGAATTCTGTAAAAATGATTAAATTTTATTTGTTGCCATCAGTGGTGCAAGGCATGTCTTCTAAATCTTCTCAGGTAGGTCTTAAGTGACAAATCTACTCTAAGATTCCAAATTCCCCACATGCTTGCATCTCTTCCTCTATAGCATACCAAGGCAGGTATTGCATTTCTAACTGATTTTACTGTGAGCTAATTTTGGTCCATGTTTCAGCCAACTGACCCTTCCCAATCTTATTAGAGCCCTTCCTAACTCCCTGAGTTGAAATATTAAATACAGAATTTCTGCTTAATGGGCCCATATTAATAAATTAGGCTGATCTATATTTATATTTCCTTCACCATTTTCCCACTCCCTTAATATCCATCCCAATATGCATTCTCTGATTTTCCGTCTCTATAGAATAGAACATTTAAGTCACACCTCCTTACGGGTCACACTCTGGGGCTAGCTGGGACTTGAATTTAGTTATCAGTATGGTAGCAAAAAGGGAGAGTGGGGATGAGTCCTGAGAAGAATCAGTGGTATCTTGAAAGGCAACTATTTAAAGGGAGGCCATTAGAGTTTCTTTAGGTAATACAAGTGTAATTCCCTCAGATGAATGTGGTAAGGCTGTTTCAACTGGTACATGCGAACTTAGGGGCTCCATGTCCCCAACTTCATCATGTTCTTTACATATATCCCAAGTCCAGTTTTGAGGATCCCGTTTCTTCCCAATCAGTGCTCTTACTTGATAAAAGTAGATACCATGAGACTTGGAATTCATTTTGGGTTGTAATCCGGCTATTCACAGGTTGAGACTTTGGATTTGTTTTTCAACAATCTCAGTCCTGTGGCTACAGTTGAAAGGGTCTCTTCCAGCACACATGTGAGAGCTTTCAGTCATTTATGTGGTGCTCAAACTAGGAATTCCGATCCCTGACTTCACTTTTTTCTTCCTGTTTTATCCAGCAACATTAGGAGCAACCAGCCAATCTCATTTTACAAAAGTATCATATAAAAAGAGGTCTGTCTGGAAAAAGTCCATTGTTAATATAATGGCAATGGTTTGTACAACAATGTAACCTGCCTCCAAGGAGAGCGGACTGGAATGCTCATGTGTGAACAATGATGACTTCACTGTATTTGTCAGTGGGGGTGGTAGACACCAGTGAGTGAGCGTGTGTACTGTGCGGCCATCACTAAGTACACATGCTAAGTGTAGAGCAATGAACTAAGTAGAGCAAGGAACCTGCATCAAATTTTGTGTTAAGCTTGAACATTCCTCCACAGAAATTGTTCAGATGATTCAGGAGGCCACAGCCTTGGGCAACTGGTGACTGGCAGCTTCATTACCACAATGCACCCACTCATGCATCTTGTTTCATGCAGTTTTTTGGTGAAACATCAGATCACCCAAGTGACTTAGTCCCCTACAGCCCAGATTTAGTACCTTGCACCTTGGATTTTCCCCACACTAAAGATCACCTTTTAAAGGGAAAAGATTTCAGACCCTCAATGAGATTCAGGAAAACACAATGGGGCAACAGATGGTGATTGTGACAACTGTGTGAGGTCCCAAGGTGCCTACTTTGAAAGGGACTGAAGTATCATCATCTTATGTACAATGTTTCTTGTATCCTGTATCTTCTTCAGTAAATGTCTTCATTGTTCATATTACATGGCTGGATACTTTCTGGCCAGACCTCATACACTCTAGCTCCTAGCTTCCTGTAAGTGTTTGATTAGGAGCATACAATGGTGATGTTTTGCTTATCTCTCTTGACATATCATGCCATGGATTATCAGTGCTCTATTTACTACTAGAAATAGAGTCATTAATATCTTTAAATCTAATCAGATTAAGCAGTCATTCTAGAAACCCCAGAATCAATTGAAAAAAGTTATCCATAAAATTTTGTTCCAGTAGAACACAGGTGGCAAACACAAGGCCTGCCATCTGAATCCGGCCCTCCATCTTGTTTCATCTGGCCCAGCACCTTGTTTTTACCTGGTGGCAGTGCTGAGCTCTTGTTTAACTGTTGAGGAATAGTTACATTTATACAGTTCTAAAATTACATTCGGCCCTTTGAAGGCAACCATGAAGCTGATGTGGCCCCCGATGAAAATGAGTTTGATACCCCTGCTGTAGAACCACTCTCTATATAAAAATGTGTATTAGTTAGGATTCTTCAAAGAAACAGAGCCAACAGGATCTGTGTATATGTGTACAAAGGGATTCATTATAAGGAATTGGCTTAAATGATTATAAAGACTGGGAAGTGCAAAATCTACAGGGTGGGCTGGAAGGCTGGAGACCCAGAAGAGCCCATATTCCAGTTTATAGAAAGGCTGGCAAGGTACCATGAGAAACTGGAAGAGCTGATGTTGCATATAAAATCCAAAAACAGTCTTCTGGAGAATTCTCTCTTGCTCAGTCTTTTGTTCTATTCAAGCATTCATTTGATTGAAAAGGACCCCCCACATTGTAGAGGGTGATCTTGTTTTTCTCAAAGTCCACCAATTAAAAGAGAGAGATTATGACCTTGTATTTGGCAATGAATTCATAGATGTAACATCAAAACTATTAGCAACAAAAGAAAACAAATCAACGAGACATCATCAAACAATAATTTTGTGCTTGAAAAGACACCATGAAAAGACAACTCATAAAATGTTAAAAGATATTTTCAAAATCATATACCTGATAGGGCACTTATATCAAGAATATATACCAATCTCTTACAACTCATTAAAAACACATCCTAATTTAAAAATGAGGAAAGGATCTGAAGTAACATTTTTTTCAGAGAAGATATAGAAATGACCAGTATGTACATAAAAAAGATGCTTGTTATCATCAGAGATCAGAGAAATGCAAACCTAAACCACAATGAGATACCATTCACACCCAGTAGGGTGGCTAGAATCAAAAGGACCGAAAATAACAAGTGGTGAGAATGTGGAGGAATTGGAACCCTTGTACATCGCTGGTGGAAATGTTATGTTATTTGGCCTTTTTGAAAAAAAGTCTGCACCTGGCTGGTGTAGCTCAGTGGATTGAGTGCCGGCCTGCTAACCAAAGGGTTACCAGTTCGATTCCCAGTCAGGGCACATGCCTGGGTTGCCAGGCAGTTCCCCATTAGGGGGTGCACAAGAAGTAACCACACATTGATGTTTCTCTCCCTCTCTTTCTCCCCCCTTCCCCTCTCTCTAAAAATAAATAAATAAAATCTTTAAAAAAGTAAAAAACTTCTTCATTAAAAAATTTAAAATAAAAGAAAAAGGTCTGCAGTTCTTTAAACATAGAGTTACCATACGATCTAGCAATTCTATAACTAGGTATTTATTCAAGTGAAATGAATACATATATAGATACAAAAACATGTACACAGATGTACATAGCATTATTCTTAATAGCCAAAATGTGGAAACAAACTATCCATCTACTGATGAATGGATAAATAAAATGCTTCATACTACCACACAGATGAATCTTGAAAACATTATGCTAACTGTAAGAAACCAGTCAAAAGGACCACATATGATATGATACATTTATATAAAATGTCAAGAATAAACAAGTCAATACAGACAGAAAGTAGATTAATGGTTGTCTAGGGGTGTGAGGAGGGAAATTAAGTGGTAACAGCTAAGGGATACTTATATTCATTTTGAAATAATGAAAATAATCTAAAATAAATTCTGATGATGAATGTACAACTCTTAATATACTAAATGACTTTGAGCTGTAAACTTCAAATGAGTGAAGTATATGGTATATAGATTATATCTGAATAAAGCTGTTAAAATACTTATACATCTAAGGTCTACTGAGAAATCACAAGGAAGATTTGAAAATATTTGAACTTTACATAAGTTAAATACAAAATATGTTTATATGTATATATGAATACATATGTATGAATATATATGCATATACACACATAATACAGAATCTGCAAAACTATATCTTTCACAGATTTTATAGGGGAAACTATACCTTAAATGCTCACATTAAATAAGGAGATGTTTAGAATCAAAATCTAAGTTTCCAATTAAGTAGACAGAAAAAGAAGTGCAAATTAAATCCAAACTTACGTAAGAAGGAAGTAATATTTATAAGAGTGTAAGTCAATAAAAAAGAAAATGAACAACTATGGGAAAAAACAAAAATTGTGTTTTGAAAAAATAGAATTGATTAAACTTTAGCTAGATAAATCAATAAAAAGAGAGATAAAACATAAATTACCAATATCAAAATCAAAGAGGGAGCCATGGCTGTAGATCATAAAGACAATGAAATGAGGATAAGGAAATAACGATAAACAACTTTATGCCAATTAATGAACTAGCTTAGATGTAATAAAAAATTTCGAAATTCTAAAGTTACCAGATGAACTGACTCAAGAATAAATAAAAAATTCTAAATCTTCCTATGTCTATTAAAGAAAATGAAATGTTAATTAAAAGCCATCCATCTCACAAGAAAAATTCTACTCCAATATGACAGCACTAGCAATTTATATCAAACATTCAAAGAAGAAATTATGTCTTAAACAACATCTTTCAGTAAATAGAGGAAGAGGGAAGAAACACTTCTCACTGATTTTATGGGGTGAGAATTACCATGGTACCAACTGGACAAAGACAACAGAAAAAATGTATAAATCATTTATGGATATTTATACATTTGTTTTCAATTTAGGTAATTAAGTTCAATTTTATATATATATATAAAGATAATACAGCAATTTGAAGTTGGATTTATCTTATAAATTTAAGGATTTAATATTTTAAAAATTGATAAAATTTAACAGAACAATACAGGAAAATATGTTATCATTTCAATGCAGAACAGTATTTGACACCATTTAAAATGGAATCTTGATAAAATCCTTCTACAAACCAAAAATAGAAAAAACATTTCCTCAACCTGCTAAATGTTATCTAGAATTGCAAAGCAAATAGAAACAGTAGCTAAGCATACCTGTTACAGCGCAACAGAAGGTCCTTTATTGTCCGCCGCCTTATGGAAAGATGCCTCTCAAAGCCAGAGATTTGTGAAAAGGAAAGGAAATGTTTATTTAATGCTATACAGAGTTAAAGTTGGGACTTAACATCTTCATTAAAAATATCAAAGTCCTTTAGGATACCCACAGACGCCCATAGTGCTTCCTATATCCCTCTGCCCTAAGTCAGGGTACCGTAATTGCAAGGAAGAGAAGCACATGTCTGGGATCCAGGTTCTTGACACCGTCAGCTGTGTCGTCGTCCAGGCTGGATCTCTAATTAATCCAAAGCCATATGACACCTTCTCATGGCCTACTGGCAAGAGTTCTTTCACCCTTCTTCCAGGCAAAATCTCTCTTGTTCCCAGGCCACACAGCCAAAGGGAGCACCCCAAAGCTGCATGGTCCTTCTTCTACCAAAGCTGTGGGGAAGAGGTCCCCACTCTGGCAAAGCCACGTGGCAATTCTCTGCTAAAGCTACATGGTGATTTTCCCTCATAGAGCTGTGGGTCCTGCCCTCTGGTGAAACCGCATGGATCTCTCTAATGGCTGCTGCGTCTCAGTTTAAATCCCGGTGCCAAACCTCCTCTGCAGCCCCATTTCTGACTCCTCCTACAATCGGTTACACCTGCCAGCATTCCCGTGTATTCCAAGTTTGGGGGGATGCCATCATGAGTCTGGGCAGGTGTGCCCTCATTTTCTGGAGCCAATCTTCTCCAAGCTCCCACGCAGGCGCTGTAACTTGGGGTTCCTCCCCCAGTCATGTCCTGGGGGGAGTCCTTTCCATCCCCCTGGCTCAGAGCATGACCACAGCTGTTTAACATATCTATGAAACCAGTTAAAGGTTATAGATATGTTAAATGACCGTTCTGGAGCTTATCTGCAAAACCCTTGCTATGCAAGACAACTGAATGGCCCTGCTCCATTTGTCCCTTCCCCCAACTCACACCTGAGGGGGAAAGGGGTGAGGACATCTTATATGTCTTTCTAATATTTCCTGGACACCCTGAGTTCTGGGCCCCATTCCAACTCCCTTTTTGGGGCCCCCCTCTTGGATGCACCCTGTTGCATACCTACTGTATGAATTCATTTTCTTGAACTTGTTGACAAGAAAAAAATTACCTATGGAAATAAAAATCAGAAAAGATGCACCTCATGGGGTCATGCGGATTTACTGGATAAGAACTTTCTGTAGTGGTGGAAATGTTCTATATCTTATTTGAGGTCTTGTTTACAAGATATATACATTTGTCAAAACTTATTGAGTTTTTAATTTAAAACACTGTATATAAACCTTGCATCAATAATTTAAAAATATGAAGGGTGTGTCTAACAGAACTTTGTGAAATATCTGGTATATAGATAAAACTGAAACAAATGTGGGAAGCGTGTGAGAAACATTAAATAAGCAAAAGGGCCTCAAGAATAACAACCTGGGTGAAACAGGAAAATCAGGCACTGCTTGTGAAGTGTTCCGATCCTAAACTGAAATTTAGGGATTATATTAGATAGAACAAGGGGTTCGTCCTGGGCAAGGAAGGAATCTATGATGATTGGACTTGGGGAAATTTAGGTTATTAAAGAAACCTGAGCAGCAAACCTGATCTGATTCCAATGCCAGATTATTTGAAGGTCTGTGCTGAAAGTGACAATAGAAAAGAAGAGAAAAATAGGAAGGAGGAGGTCCATGAAATGGTCAATGGCACCAAGAGGGGTCAATCACGCAGAGTTCTTTTTCTCAGTCTTGCAGCATCATTTTTTATTTCAAGAGCCGCATTTCTCCTCCTATACAACTTTGATCTCTGTGCATGCATTTGCTCAAGCTATGTGAGAAGCTAATTCCCAGTGCCTGCTGATTTGAGACGAAGTGCAAGTTTAGGAAAGGTTTTCAACTTCTCAGTTACTTGCCCGTCATGCTCTGTGGAGGACTTGTGGCCTGGGCATCATAACCTCTCTCAGAGATCTGCCTGAGGTGCACTGTTTCTCCAGGGGGTAGTGTAGCAAGTTGCAAAAAGTCAATTTATGACACTCTTGTGTTCCTAAAAGATCACAGTCAGCTCTATTTGATTTTAATGTGCCCAGTGGGAGAGTACAGGGGATAATGTTCAGGAGTACTTTGCATTTAAATGATTCTTTTATTCCAAGAAATTTACAAATGTTATATCATTAAATGTGGTTCCTTTTGAGATACATTAGAGTAAATACAAAATTATAATGCCTTTCTCACAGCGGGACAATATTATGTGGTTCAGGAAGAGAAGTCTAAAAAATTTGTTCAATAACAGTGCATGCTAATCAATATGTAACAATAATAACATCTTACATAGTTTTAGTTCTGCCTCTCTCACTAGGTCCAGAATTTTCTAATACTATTTGACCTTTGAAGCTACTTGCCTTTATCTCATAAACGGAACAAATAGTAGCTTCCTTTCTAATTCATAAGTTGCTATGAGCACTATATAAGTCAATATATATGGAAACAGACAGGTAAATATTGTGCCAATATAAGCATTTCTTGTTTATCTTCATATTAACACATCCTACGCAGTACCTTCTAGAGAGCTGGTCTTCAGTATAGATTGTATCATTGGTCTTAGCTAATGAAGTATCAGGGATCTCAAGACATATAATGTTAAGCTTTAACTTTGAACCATACAGTTTTTAATTTTAAAAGATGTATTAAGTCATTCATTTTGTGTTAACAATAAAGACACTAAATACTAGTGCATTTTTTTCTGGATTGCTATATGATCCAGTCTAGTTAATAACAGATTGAAATTAGACTCTAGATGATCTAGGGCTTTATATTGAGTGGTTTTAAAACTATGGTTATAAAGGAGTCTAATTTAGTTTGAGGCAACCATTGTAAATATTTGAATCATGAAAAGAAATCTCAAGGAAATTAGAAGTATCAGAGCAGTTTAACACCAAGCATCCAAAATAAAATGGCATAAAAACAGTAGGAAATATTCTCATTCTGAAGAAAATATAAAAAGAAAAATATTTATATATGAATATAACAAGATAGTTATTTTTGAAACCAAGGAAAATAAATTTAGTCACAGAATCCCAGAAAGGATCTGTTGAGAGATCAAAGATCATAGGCAGCATGACTGTAGGAACAAGGTAAAATTTTCTTAGTTAATTTTAATAATGTATATAGGAATTCTGATAATATGTATAGTAGTTAAGCCAAACGCAACTTCATATATTTGTTTTAAAAAGGGAGAGTATATTAAAAAATGCATAGGCTATGAAGGCAGTCGCGTGTATTTACAGATAATGTGCTTAGAAATGCCAGTGTTTAAAAAAGCCTTTTAAAGGAGCTAATTTAAATGTTTCTCTTATGCTCCTTGCTAATTACCTTTTGCTTGTGAAGGTGGAATTTCAGTAGTGTACTTCAAGCTAAGCTCTTATGACTGAAAATCATAAAAGTTCACTCATTTTTAAAAGCTTATAATTCAAATTTTTAAGATTTTAAAATTAGCCAACTTGCTCTTACTGAGAATCAGCCACTCAGCTGACTGAACAAAGGAAAAGAAGATGAAGGAGACACCAATCACAGATTTGGTAGCAAAATGATTGTCCATACAACTCAATTAGAATTCTCAGCACAGGTTAAGAAGGTGAAAGGGAGGAAGACTTGCCAGCCATCAGAATTAGAGATGTCCAAAGCACAACTTAGAAACTGTAAATTTGACTTTGAAATCCTTGATTAAAAAAAGGTCTATAGGAAACATAATTATTAGCACAGTGTTTAATGTTTTAATTGGATGTGTTTTGGCATGTTGTGCCGTAGTAATTTTTGAAGTTGATTGCATTTTTCCCTGCCTCATTTTTTGAAACTCAGTCAATCTTAGTAAGAGAGAAAAGGAGATAGATTGCATATGAAGAAAAAGCTAATAATTTAAGAATGTGTGGTTTTCCCTCACATGTAATATTACTCTTAAGTTTTTCATTGGGGGGTAGCATTTATCCTTTTATAAAGAGAAAAATATTGTATTAGGTAGCACATCATTATGGTGTTGGGTACTTGGAAAAATTTTGTTTGCTGTATTAAATTATCCTAGCATCTGTTCCATACAATACTCTACTGGCTTTGATTATAAAAGATTTTAATCATTGATAACATTTATTTGTTAAGTGTAACTTTCTTTGAGTTTGACAAGCCCAATTGTTGGTTGTTTCTTACGAGTAAAAAGTGTAATATTAATGAATTTTAGCTTATTCCATTATAATTTAATACCGATAATTATGGAAAGGACAGAGCATTTCCTTAAAAAATAAAATTTCTACAAGTATATTATTTTAGTTAGTTTAGTAATTTTTTAGTACATAAAATCAAATTGCAGTCATTAAAGACTTACCACTTTTCTTTCAGCCATGTGGGTTATCCTTTGCAAATTACTCAGGAAAAAATATGTAGTTTCAATTCATGTAAAGGGTCTTTGATCTTCATGTAAATAAACAGGCTGCCTTTCTCTCATATGATTCTTCCTTGAACATGATTTCTTTCATCAAGTAGTTTATCTCATCTCTCTGAACATCAAGGTAGTTTGCTTCAGAACTTCAAACAGGCATTTCCTACACATTTACAGGAATATATTAAACACCGTGAATGACGAACTTCCTCTCAACTTCACAGCAAGACAGATGAGGAGACATTCTACCTTGCACCTCAGCTGGTGGGAGTCACATCCTGCGTCGTCGTCATAAGATTCTAGACAAACACCGGCATTCCCTTCCACTGAAGACGAAAATAAATAAATAAAGTAAAATAAGGGAAACTTGTATGCTGATATGGTGAGGTAGTTTGACAGAATATGGGGAGCAAATCAAGAAAGATGACTGAAGAGAAAACCGTAAACTGAAAGTTTTAAAGACCAAATGTTTATTACAATAAGAAGGTTTACAATAGAAAATTCAGTGCAATTGGTCCGAGTGTTAGACGTAGTATTAGTTTAGCCTGAGAAGGTCAATGAGGATTTGATCCGTTCTTATTTTACCAAGCCAGCTTTAATTTGCCTGGATTCTTTTAACTCCTACTCGGCTTAGCTACTTTATCATTCTTGCTACTGTGAAATGAATTTTTTCACGTCTTTGAAATTTGACTGATTTCTAGCTGACTGAACCAGTAAGCTAGCTGTTCAGCCAAGTTTCCTAGCTTCAGAAATTAAAGATTTTTTAACTGACTCTAAGCATAAGATCTAAACTGGGGCAATGATATTGTCATGTCCTGATGTTCGATTTTAAATTAATAATCTTATTGAGGAAGTTTTCTTCAGAAAACTTTTTTAGTATGGTAGAATGGAAATAGGATATACTCTATATTATAAAATAACTCATAATGTATTTTTTATTTTGACTTTTAGGAAGACTTGTTAAATTTATCAATAATCATGACAACTGACAATAACTGTCATTTGCTCAGAACTTAGGCTTTTTCAAAATGCTTTAATAACATAGTTATTCAACGGGCAATTGCCTGCTATGAGCAAGTCTTCCTAGGATAAACACATGCCTAAGAACTCTTGTACATTGTTATCTATAACAAAAATAAAAATTGGCAAAGCCATTATGAAAAAAAGTACAGAGATTTCTAAAAAAATTAAAATTAGAATGACCACATGATCTAGCAGTCCCATTATGGGTATATTCAATGGAAATAAAACCAATATTTCAAAGAGATATTTGTGCTCCTATGTTCAATGCATGATTATTCACAATAGCCAAGATATGGAAACAACATAAGTGTTGTGAATATATAAATGCATAAAGAAAATGTCATATGCACATATATATGTTATAGCTATTTATTATATATGTGCATATATGTATTATATATGCATATAAATAGTTTTCAACCTTAAAAAAAGGAAATCTTATTTATGACAATACGATGAAACTAAAGGACAATTATGTGAAGTAAAATAAGCCAGACACAGAAAGACAAATACTAAATATCTCATTATTATGTGGCACCTGCAATAGCGAACTGGTAAAAGCGGGGAGTAGAATGGTGGCTGCCAGGCTCCGGGAGGAAGGGGAAATAGATATTAGTCAAAAAGTAAAATGTTTCGGTTATATAGGGAGAAAAATTAAGAAGATCTAATGTATAGCATGGTGACAATAGTTAATACTGTATTATATACTTGACATTCACTGAGATCATAGATCTTATGTCTTTTCCCACACACGTAGAGAAGAAATGCGGCTGAGGTGATGAATATCACTGTTGCAGTATGCACTGTGGTAATCATTTTATAATGAATATGCATATCAAAACATCATGTTGTATATCTCCAATATATACATTTTCTGTCAATTATTCATCCAAAAAGCTGAGAAGAAAGGGTGACTACAACAATTTTTCTGACCACGAGGCAATCACACTCTTATTGCATGGTCAGCTAGCTGGCTAAAGTCTCTTATTCAGAGGAGTTACTACCTTTACTATAGAAGATGATTTTTAAAAGTGTTGTCAGAGACAGGAGATGCTTTTTTTGATTCATCAGCTGGGATTGCCTTACAAAGGAGATTGTATTTGACATAGGTCTTGAATGATAAACAGACTTTGTCTATATATGTAGATATTGAAGATGGAGGCAATTGAACAGTTTAAGTAGAATGGTAAGTATCTAAATTATAATACATATGAACATCTATGGTGAATGGAGTATGCTCATCCCGGGCACATATATTGTGAAGGAACATTTTCACATATATTTTTTGGCATTAGAGAAGCAGGGCAGCATATTGGTTGAGATCTCAGGGTCTTCAGACAGAGACTCTACTTCAAATATTCATTTACCACTACAAGTAGCTTAGCCTTGGGCTGGTTACTTACCTCCGAAAGCTTCATTTTCCTTAGTTACAAAGGAATGGGCATAATAAAAATTGGTTATTATTCAAATACAGATTAGACTTCCAGTCAAGATGGTGGCACAGGTAAACATGCCTTGCCCACTCACAAAACTGAAAATAACAACTAAGCTATACAACCATCACTCTGAACCATTAGAAATAGAGTTAAATTGAAATCCGACAACCATGGAATTAAAGAAACCACATCCATGCTGACTGGTAGAATGGGCAGAGATATGAAACAGGCTTGTCCCACATCCACAGGTGGTAGATAAATACTTCGGAGGGATATCTGAGAACCAAGAAGTTGCATCAGCACCCCAGGACCCCAGCCCAGGGTTCCAGTGAAAGAAGACGAGTCTCCATAACTTCTGGCAGCAAAAACCAGTTGGGATTGAGTTAGTGGAAGAAACTTCTGGAGTCCCAAGCAGTTCCTCTTAAAGAACCCACACACAGACTCACTCAGACAATCTCACTCAGTGCTCTAGCACTGGAATATCAGCTTGAAATAGCATACAGGGAAAAGCTGAAGTGTCTGGCATCAAGGCAAGAGCTGGGACACAGCTTTCTCCCAGGCTGACAGGAGAGCAGAGGCCATTGTCACTTTTCTGAACTCTCCCCGCACAGAGCCACAGAGCCAGTAGGATGGTGCTGTGTCTGAGACCTCATCAACCTGGCTAATACTGTTTGCCTCACCCTGGAGATCCCCAGACACTCCATCCCACCCAACTTATCGGCCAGCCAAGCTGCTATTCCATATGAAAGGCTGGTCATGGCTCATGCTTCACAACTTACAAAATCATCTCAAACAAGCAATTGCTGGCCTCTGTAGCCTCCAGCTCCTTTAACTCTTGCTAAGTGGTACAGGCACAGCAATAGCAGCAGCCAGCCCAGGTTCACAGCATGGCTTCACTTAGGAACCTCCAAGCCCAGCACAGTAGCAGCCATCTCAGATTGCTTTATAGCTCAAGCAGGGTAGCCCTGGGCAGCGTACAGAATGGGGCAACACTGGTCTGAACCACCAAGGAAACACCAAAGACTACAACCCAATGGACAGCTACAGATCATATTGAAGCACCACCACCCTGCCCCTGCACAGCTGATCCTTCACAGAGGGCAGAGGTGGTGGAGAGTGATCACAGCCAGCCCTTGCAGCTGACTGGCCTGGGTTAATCCCTCCCATTGACCTGCCAACACCAATCAAGGCTCAACTACAAGGTGAGGTTGTACTCAGACCACACAAAGGACAAATGTTGAGTATCCAGCTTGGGTAACAGGAGAGGCTGTGCCACAGGAGCCTACAGAACACCTATTGTATTAAGCCATGCTACCAAGACAGGGAGTCATAGAAACCCTACCTAATGCGTAAAAACAAACAAAAGAACCCTGCCAAAATGAGGAGACAAAGAGACAGGGCCCAAATGAAAGAATGGATCAAACTCCAGAAAAAGAACTAAACAAAATGGAGATAAGCAATCTATCAGATGCAGAGCTCAAAACACTGGTTATAGGGACACTCAAGGAAGTTAGTGAGAACCTCAACAGCATAAAAGTTATGCAGTCAGAAATGAAGGATGCACTAATTAAAACAAAGAAGAATTTACAGGGAAAAAGCAGTAGAGTAGATGAATCTGAGAATCGAATCAATGATTTGGAACATAAGGAAGCAAAAAACAACCAGTCAAAATAACAAGAAGTAAAAATAATCCAAAAGCACTGAGGATAGTGTAAAAAGCCACTGGGACAATTTCAAGCATTCCAACATTCACATCATAGGGATGTCAGGGAAGAAGAGAAAGAGCAAGAAATTGGATATGTATTTGAAAAAATAATGAAATAAAACTTCCCTAATTTGGCGGAGGAAACAGACATGCAAGTCCAGGAAGCACAGAGTATCCGAAACAAGATGGATGCAAAGAGGCACACTCCAAGACATATCATAATTAAAATGCCAAAGGTTATAGATAAAGAGAGAATTTGAAAAGCAGCAAGAAAAAGAAGTTAGTTACCTACATGGGACTTCCCATAAGTTTGTTAGCTAATTTCTCAAAAGAAACTTTGCAGTATAGAAGGGATTGGTGAGAAATATTCAAAGTCAAGAAAAATAGGAACCTACAGCCAAGATTGCTCTACTCACACAGCTATCATGTAAAATCAAAGGGCAGATAAAGAGCTTCCCAGACAAGAAAAACCCAGAGGAGTTCATCATCACCAATCCATTATTACATGAAATGTTAAAGGCTCTTATTTAAGAAAAAGAAACAAATGAGAACTATAAACAATAAAATGGTAATAAGTACATTCTATCAACACTTGACTCTAAAATACAAACTAAGCAAACAAGAAGAACAGAGACAGAATAATGGATATGCAGTGTTTTTATGGTTGTCTGATGGGAGGGGTATATGAGGGGAATATGCGAAGAGATGAGGGAGTTAAGAAGTACAAATTTGTAGTTATGGAATTGTGATTGGTATGTAAAATACAGCATAAGAAATGGAGTAACCAAAGAACTCATGCAGATGACTCACGGACAAGAACAAGGGTGTGGGGATTGCCTGAGGGAGCGGGGGGGGGGGGTGCTGGATGGAGGGGTGCAAAGGAGAAAAATTTAAGACTACTGTAATAGCGTAAGCAATAAAATATAATTGACAAAATAGATTAAATAATGTACTAAAGAGTTTTCATGACATCTAGAACATAAAACAAACTTAATTTTTATCCAGTTAATTACCTGAAAATTACTATGACAGAATATTTGCTATGCTGTTTTTCATTTTTTTAAATATCAGGTGTAAATGGTAAAATGTCACTATAATTACCAGATGCAATATGATCTAGAACTCATATCTTCTAACTTTTGATCTATAGATGTTTCCACTACAATAATTTGCTACTGTGTATTTTTGTATTTTCAATCTTTTAAATTATGAATAGTTATGATACCTATAAATCTTTATTCAGATTAATCATCAGCTTGGAATACCCACTTCTACAAAAGGTTCTGGTTTCCCTCTTTTTTTAAATAAAGATTTTAATTATTTACTTTTAGAAAGAGGGGAAGGGGAGGAGAAAGAGGGTAGAGAACCATCAATGTGTGGCTGCCTCTCATGCGCCCTCATCTAGGGACCTGGCCTGCAACCCAGGCATGTGACCTGACTGGGAATCAAACTGGTGATCCTTTATTTGCAGGCCAGTGCTCAGTCTACTGAGCCACACCAGCCAGGGCTGATTTCCCTCTTTTAAACACAAAGATCACATGCAGAAAAAGCATTTTTACTTCTCCTAAAGGGAAAAGCTTTGTTCTTTCTTTTGAAACTTTAAAACTCAGAAACTGTTGGTACCTAGATAAGCAACTGAAGAATAAGTTTATGAATTCTTTTTATATTCATCTGATAATGATATATTTCACTAGTTATTTTTGTACATGTTATGGGAGACAGTCATTCGCACATCCTCTCATTCATTTATTTATTTTTTAATATATTTTATTGATTATGCTATTATGGTTGTCTCTTAAACTCCCCCTGTCCATTTCATACCTGCCATTTATGCTTCTTATTCCTTGTACCATTATTAATTCATTTTTAAAATGCATACTCAACATCTTCTTAGAAGGATGTCACAGTACAAAAAGATATAAGAAAGCATGTAATTACTTGGTTCCATTTCTTAAAGAAATCAATATGCAGTGGGAACATGACCAAATAATTAAGGCAAAAATATTGCCAGTATACACTCTTTATTATTGTATTCAATAAAATTTGAAGTTACTGCTAAAGATATCTCATGAAAACTTTAGTTTTGACTCCCCTACACTGAAGACATTAGGACCTAATTGTTCCAAGTTCTATAGGCAAGTTTCCACTCACTTTTCTTCTTCCTTTTACTTCTTTCCATTCAAATTAGTCATTCAACTATACATCTGCTTTCTAGTCATCACTATGACATATTTATGTGGTTCCAGACCAATTTTAGTCTTTTGAAATGATTTCATTGTAAACAGAAATTTCTCTTCAAAAATTGCAACCTCTCTGTAGAAGGCACACTTTATTCCTGAAAGGAAGTATTTTCCAATTTTGTTGCCACCAACCTTTAGTGATTTATCACCTTCTAAAACCAGGATTCACATGTAACTATTCAATCTTCAAGATCACAAACTAGAGCTTCCTCTTTCATAACATAAATTAAATACTCCTTTACTTATCTCCCATGTGAACCACATACGGCTTAAGCCTTTACCAGGACCTCCAACCAACAGCACTTATTTCATTCATCTAGCATATATTTTCTTTTTTCATTACATATTTTATTGTACTATTACAGTTGTCCTGATTTTTCCCCCTTTGCTCTCTCCTCCACTCACCCCATCCCCCACTCCCACAGTGAATTCCCCCAAAAAACATGGTTTCTTAACAGCTCTTTAGCAAATTATTCATTACATACTTGCACTCACTGAAGACCACAGGGTCTATGTTGGTCTGCTAGTCCATACCCCCAAATTTTAATGCCAAACCTATTTCCTCTTCAAGAAATACTGTTTTCTGTACTACTCACCACACTACCACAAAGTTAACTTTAATATGGAAATGTTCTCCAATGAGTGCGTCTGAATAATAAACAGGTTTTGAAAAAGGTACTAAGAAACTATAGTTCTTATGAGTTTAAATCTGTAAATGGAATCAAATTATAATATTTTAGAAATAGAAGCCTTTTGCCATTGTATTCAGCAATGTATTCTTTCAAATAGAGAAACATATTCTAATTAATAGGTACATATGTGGTATATATTATATGACTTATACCATGTTTCTAAAATATATGAGGAAAATATGTCCAGAACAGTCTACCTATAATTCCTAATCTGCTGTTCATTCTGTGAACCCTACAGTAAAGTGTTTGAACACTTTTTTAGCTTAATTTATACCAAGCAGGATTTTTGCAAATTCTTTTGCAAATGATATAATCCCTAAATTCAAATTATTTTCATTATGTAATAAGTAAATGTGACTTAGAAATAAGTTCTTTAGAATTTGTCTAGTTTTATTGCTTCTTATAACATTAGAATTTCAATTATACATAGCTTTCTGTGAAGACTGAGTTGAAGTTAAGTTTTGGATAAATAAAATGGTCAGAGTACTGAGCAGCACTTGACAATGATTATGGTTTGCCCTAGGATTTGGTTAGAGTTCTGTGTTAAAGTTAACATTTCTCTTATCTCATATTTGCATTCCAAATAAATATGGTTGTGAAATTAGACTTTTTGTATGTTTTATTTTTACGAACAGCTACCGCCGCCGTTTGGCTCCACTGATGTCACTAAGCGCGTGGTTCATCCTGGGCACGTCAACTGCAGAATGCGCGGTTCTGTCCCACCGAGAATTCTGCAGTTGTGACATATGCAAGCTTATGATGTCCAATTTTATGTCCTAATTTTTCTTTTTACATTAAGGTCATACCATCTGTTACATCAAATAAATTCACAGATTTCTGTGACGTACACAATAAATGTGCATTTGCCAATTGTATAACTGTCAAATGCAGGTGTTAATGATTGACAGGTGGCTTTCTTCCATGTGATATTCAGGGATTCAGGAGTTTTTATCTTGTGACATTCTATCCTCCAGTATCTCAGAGTCCTCTTCTCCCACGTGACAAACAGATAAAGAGATGGTTTAGAATTAAGTGCATTCACTTATTCACTTATGTATATCACTTGGTTTGGCAGTGATATATACATATCATATCACACATATGTGTGTGTGTGTGTTAACTCAGATTCCAGTGATGAGAACTAGTTTCATGGCAGAAAGAGGTAATCCCTGGCTAGGCAGTTTCTTTGGTGTTATCTAGCTTATTCTG
Source organism: Anoura caudifer (assembly GCA_004027475.1). NCBI lineage: Eukaryota > Metazoa > Chordata > Mammalia > Chiroptera > Phyllostomidae > Anoura > Anoura caudifer. The sequence continues at coordinate 183,634 of PVKU01001175.1, read as the reverse complement.
CTACAATAATTATTTCTTCTAAAAAAATTGGAATAGAATTTCTAGGTTACCTAGGATAATCTCAAATGCTAAAGGACAACATATTAATTTAAAAATTGTCAAGATACTGTTGGAAAAGCTATGCCTGCTTTTTTTCTAGTTGAATAAATATAAATTTTCCTTAGTTTTTGAGCATCAAAAAGATATATTAATTCATTCACTGTGTATCAAACATTTCTTGAGTGCCTATAAAATACTAGGTACACATTGACACATTTAGGATATGTTGGTGATTAAAACAGATTACTGCCTTTCTGAGCTTATATTGTAGCAGGTAGTGATGAACAATGATGAGGCATAATAAATAAATGAATTATTTTGAATATTAAAATATGTTAAGTTCTACAGAAAAAAAGGAAAAGTAGATCAGAGTAATGGGAATCAGGGGCATATGAAATATGGTGGGTTAAAAAGTAGTTACTTATGAATGTCTCACTGAGAAGGTAGAGTCTAAACAAAACCAGGAGACGGGGCCTTCGCCATGCACATGTCTGACCGAAGAGACTTCCAGGCAGAACGAGCAAACGAGCAGCCAGGGTAGGGGGCTTAATGTAAGAGTTTGTGCAGTGTGCTCAAGGAATGGTGAGGGGCCCGGAGTATCGAGAGAGCTGTGAGCAAAGAAAAGGGTAGTGGGTGATGGGTTCAGAAAAGAAACAGGGAACAGATCATGTAAAACCTTTTAGTAGCATTTGTGCATTTATTTTTAGTGAAGTGGCAAACTTTGCCGAGTTTGGAGTAGAGAAATGAAATAATCCTTATAATTGGAAGGGATAACTCTGTCTTTCATGCTGAGACAGACTACTGGATTGCAAATGTAAAAACAGGGAGGACAATCGAGGTTATTTGAGTAACCAGGTGGGAGAGGATGGGGACTTCGTGTAGAATCCACCTGGTATGGATGGAAACAGTGTTTCACATGTGCTTCCTTTACCAACATTTTGACCTTTAATTGATATTACTCTCTTGAGAGTATTTTTACGTCCTAGATGCTAGATCTCTGGCCACCAATTAAAGATTTCTGTGAGAAAGATCCTACAGCGTGCTAGTTGTGGCTGTTTCCTCTCACGATACACTGTCTCCTTTTCTTTTTCCTTCGAAACACACTCAAAACACCTACTTCAGTTTGACAATGAAGTTTTGGATATTGGAGGATTGCACATTGCTGATCACTTAGAACATCTTCCATAATTCTATTCTGAAGTTATTGTTGACTCTCTTCTTGACTATACAGTTTTTGCAGAACCCTCAGCTTTTGTAGTTGAGTTACTTTCTTCTTGAGATCACTGAAGATGGCATTTATGGTTCCCTCCTATCGAGTTCCTCAACTCAGTGTATCTGTAAATTAATTTCTAGTTTTTCTTTGTTCACTGATACATGAGAATAACAGTCTCTTCTCCAATGTAAAGGCTTCACCATGAACCTTTGTCCTCTTCATTCATTCCTCTTTCTGAACTGTTATTACCACAGTTAACATATTCCTTTTCCCCAGAATTTTCCTTTTTGTTTTAATCCATCAGTTGTTCTTATCTACTACCAAATATGCACAACTGAATTCCACTGTCCTCTATAGTTAATGTCTTTCTATTTTTGCTAGATATTATTTCCAGAAGTACTATTCAATGATTGATATGGAACAAAAAGAACTTGATTTACTATTGGTGTATTGTGTAGTAATTGCTGTTTTCTTCATATTGCAGTGTCTGAAAGTTAGTTGACACCCACGATCTGGGTTGTTAAACATCTCGCCCAGGTCACTGTCTCCCCGCACTAAGGAGAGTCATTAAGAATCATTACTTTGAGAACAAGCCTGATGTATTACAGTTGCGTATCATGATAGGAGACTGATGGTGGTGGCATTGTTCCTGTTTATTCATCTCCATTTTTTGGAACAATAAGCAAGGAACACTGCTCTGCTGAACAGTTTTGACTACGGCCAAGAGTTAAGGGTGATATATTGTCATTACTATTACTGTGAGCATTAATAAATGTCATCACAATTACCGACATTGCTAAAAATACCCTTTTCTCCAATAACCTTTTTTGTAATAGATTCAAAACTCCTTATAAACTCCAAATGAGTCAGCTTCACAGTATCTTATAAAGTAACTTAAACTTTTGATTAAGTAAAGTTATTTTATCAATTTGTCTTAATCTTTAATATTTTATTCTATGACTACACAGACATACCTTCCTAGTTATTTTATTCTCTAAGTGGTACTAAATGTACTCTGAGATTGCTCACCTTTGGTCACGTTCTGGCTTTATGCCCTTTGCATCGATCTGAAACACTAAGTAAACACTCTGACCGTTTGCTATTAGACTTCCTGATTTTGTTCAAACACTGCATGTTAAGGCTATATTCATACTGAACGACTCTGTTCATCTATAGTTTCTACTAATGAATCCAGATTTAAGGTTTTGGGTTAAGGAATGTTAGTTATCCAATGCTGGATAACAGGTTACATTAAACTTACTATGTTCATGGACTCTGAATGTCAAAAATTTAGACAAGACATAACTAGGATGATATCTCTCTTGCATAGTGTCTGGTGCCTCATCTAGTTCATCAAGAATGTTTCATGATTGCTGGCTATAATCATCTGAAATCTCCTTCATTTACATGTTCAGTGGTAGAGGAAAGAAGTAAAAACTAGTAACTAGTAGTTACTAAGTGCTAGAATTTCTGCTAGGCAACTCATATTGATTATCTTCACTGATCCTTCCAACAAATGATCGATATAGTCACTATTCACTTTAATTTGCAATAAACAGTCTCAAGAATTGCCTACTATTTCCAAGGTCACTTCCATGTGTAAAAAATACACTGAGGCATATTAAAAATTCTAAGAGTTTATTTGAGCAAAAAGACTGATTCAAATTAAGCATCATCCAATCTAGCAGATAGAAAGGAGCTCTAAAGAGCTGTACAGAATAAGACTTGAGTGGCCAGAGGGAGCAGGAGCAAGGAAGTTATACCAGACCAAAAAAAAAAGGAGGTTGTTTATCAAGATTACATCCCTTTAGGGGATAGCAGGTGTCCATCAGTCAGATTACCTAACTAGAGCTGATCAGGTGATGCTGACTGAGCGGCTTAAGGTTCCATTTCTGGTAGAGCACAAACTTTAAAAATCTTGGTTTAATGATGTGGATTTTAGCATAAGCAATTCCAGGTTTGGTGTGCTGTCTTGTTTTCTTTTAACATATAAAATGAAACATGCCATGTTCAGTTGCTCTTCCAATCACCAGTGGCATTGTACCTCATGAATTATGCTCTTCTATATCTTTAATTTATTTCAGTATAGTTTCCTTCTCTAATCTTCTCTCTCGACATCATCCTCAGCCCATTCCTTCTAATGCCCCTCCCTTAAGACCACATAAAATTCTCTAATACAGCACTTAAAATATTATTTTTTCCAATTGTCTCTGTAAAGATTCATTCCACTAAACTATGGATGCATGAAGGCTAGAGGTTACGTTTTGTTCATCTATCAGGGGCTGAAAAGTGACTGTTGCTCAATCATGTCTGTTAAGTAATTTTTTAAAGAATTAGGCTGAATAAAATATTTCTGATTCTTAACAACATACCCCCTAAAAAATCGAGTGCATTTTAGCTTCAAACACCTTTTAAGTGACTGTATATGTGTATTTCATGTGAGTTTCACATAAAGTGTTAGCACTAATATGATGTGGTGATGTAAACATACTTTGCAGGATCACTAGCAATGCCTTTCAGGGTTGAACAATGATACAAACTGAACATTAGTGTTTGCGATAATGTCTAAATATAGCAGAAAGTTTTGAACTTAAGTTGGTTAAAATATTGGAAACAATTTGTAAATGTTATGGCTATATTTAACTCACATTCCATAGACATTTAATTGTTATTTTACCATTTTTTGTGTGTCGGTGTTTGTATAAGGATAGTGTCTTTCCTGCTCAATGTTTAAATAACAATATCATCCTTCCGTGAGAAAACACAATTCCATTGTTAATGCCATGTATGTTTTGTCTTAGAGGTAGTATATAATGTTAAATATTTTACTAATTAACCTATTATTTGTAAATTTTAGTAAAATGTATCAAGGTTATTTAATAAATAAAAATTCTTTCTACTTTAAGTATTTAAATAAATACATTTATAAGTCATTCATAGTTAAAATGAACCTAACAGTATGACAATACTGAATTGAAAGTTAAGATTGATCTAGTTTTAATTAAAAGAAACTTCCAGAATAATTGGAAACCTCTAGAACAAGCCAGAAAAGTTTTAATCTACCAAATTTATTTTTAACAATGCTACCTAATGTTCAAACTACAACCTTGGATCCTTTTAAATTCTCACTATTATCAAATGTATGGCATGACAAACCCAGAGGAATATAGTCAGACATTCTCTCACAGTTATACAATGTTTCTGCATCACAGGCAAAGTCAAGATCAAAGCCTTATACAATTTGACATAGGCATATGTTTCCACAGATTTAAACACAGAAATCTCTGACAGGATAATTCTGGACACTGCAGTTTCCTGATCCCCACTGACCCATGCTTGGACTGGCTAGACAGGTCTCTGAAGGTTGCACTAGACTAATCCTTTACCAAAATATTACTAAAACAAAACAAAACAAAATACAACAAAAGAATAGGCTGTGAAAGCAACTACCCAGGACTGGATTTGTATAAATGGAAAACAAGAGAATTAGAAGTAGGACCATCTCCTAGCTGGCATTCAAGTTATGGCCAGAGTTAAAGGTGGAATGTGGTGTTTCTCCAGCCACCAAGGAGCTGAAGTCGGTTGAAATGCAATGTAACTCATTGGTCCCCGGGTCAAAAGGAAATTGCCAAATTTCACAGCTGCCATAAAGTACTGCTGCACAAATCATTTCCTACAGATTTTCCCCTTAAGAATATGTATATAGCTTGAAATATAAAAATGTTCCATCATATTTGGGTGCAACCAGTCAGATGTGGTTTGAACACTATTTACTGGGGGATGGGGAAAAAGGAGAGAAACCTTTTTTTGAGAGAGTGTTTTACTCTCTCTCAGTGTATTGGGTTTCTTCCTGTCAAGAAAGCATAAAGGTACAAATCAGTAAGTCAACACAACCCATTGGCCATTTATTAGATAATACTACATACCTGACACAGAAGAAGTGCTTGTTTTTGCTTTGAGTGACTAAACATTGTATACTGTGCATGAAAAAAACTAATTTCTCTTAAGAGAAATGATAAACATTTTAAATCTGTCTCATTGTACAAATAACTTAAGACAATATGTAGTCGACTTGTATTTTACTTTGTGCCAGTTCCTTCTGGTAGGAAGCCGTTTACTCTGATTTACAATTGATAGTAATTGGCCTACCTACAAATACATACATGAACGATTTTATGTGTTTTCCCCTCTCCCCCATTTCATGATCTTCTTTTCCCACTCTCTCCTAAAGCCTTAATCTTACTTCAGTTTTCCAAATGACCCATTCCATCAGGCAACCCAGGAGGCCCCATTCTAAGCAGATAGCTTGCTTCACCATCCCATAATTTTGAGTGCGCCATCTGCTGTCTCCTCTCTGAGAACTGAAAGACTCCTGATAATGACCTTGGTATCAGCTTCACATACTATTTTATTTTAACTGTGTGCATCTGTGTGTGTGCTGTGCTCACATGTGTGTGTGAGCATTCATCTTACTGTTGGTAGTCACGATAGCTCTTTAGCTCTTTATCTCAGAAAGGCTGACAAAGGGCTCATCCCTAGATTAATGTTAGATTACTTTTTCTTTTCTTTAAGACTGTGTTATGCCAGAGTGGCAATAATTCATTATTAATAAAAACACATTTTCCAAAAGTGTCAGGTCATCCATGAGTCAAACAGCTCTAAGGAGAATTGTTTCAAAAGCTACTAGATCACATGTTTTATGACTGAATTTTACTTCACTGATTTTGTTAAAGTCTATCCATGGTATTTTATGTATTTAGAAGAATTATTCTAGAAAGAGTCCATTATCTTTATCACACTAGCAAAGAAGTTTATGGTTGGAAAGCAACAAAAACAAATAGATATTTGAGTTCTTTGAGGTAGTAAAATAAATTTCCTATTAAAAGTTTTAGTCTATTTCCTAATCTGACAGCTAAGTTCTGCACTCTTCCCCAAGGGAGGGCTCTTACATTCCTATAGTGAATTACCAGTTTGAGGCTCTCATGGCCTCTTGGGTTCCTGATCTACATAGTGATGTAATGGAACTGCAGTCAGGAAACATGAGTTTTCTAGTTCTCGACCTACCTCCAAAAATAACCAATTAACTTCCATTTGTAACATCATAATTGTGTGATAGGCACTGTTCTAGGAAAAAATGTATACATAACAAGAAAATATGTTAAAGTACAATTTCTAATAATGCTACTTCTGTTATTGAAGTACTTCTTGTACTTTGGGACTATCCCTCCCCTACTGGCTTAACTCAGATGCCAAAGCATGGCTCTCCTCATTTTTATAAAAGGAGGTTGCTTTGGTTATTGGTTCAAGTTAACAATACCTAGTGTTTCTTTTTTTATTAGCTAACAAGAAGTCTTCAAATATGCAATCTCAAGATGTCATCATTGCTAAAAATTTTGTCCAATACCAAGATTCATTCTAGATTTTTACTGTGCCATCCTATTATTAGTTTGTCCCCATGGTAAGGCAATGGACCTCCACGTTCAGGCAGCATAGCAATCCCAAGTTAGGGAGAAGGGGAGAATGATACAAAACGGGCATGCCAAGTTGGTGTGTTGTTTCTTAATCAAGAAAAATGATTTTCCAAAAAATTTATTTGGAAGTTCCACCAAGTCAATTTCTATTTATATCTTTCTACCATATTTTAGACATAAAGCCAATTCTAGTCACAAGGGAATCTTAACAGTTGAGGTACGTGTTTTAACTTGCAAAACTGTCACCTTGAATTTCACTGGAGTTCCAATATAAGAAACAAATAGAGAAGAGATATTGTATAAGCAATTAATTGTGTCTGCTATATTATGGAAGTAGAAAATGAATGCAACAAGATACTTGAATTTTATCTGCCAAGCCAAACTATGAGAGAGAGAAATATTGCGAGTCCCCATAGGCTGTGTGTGTGTGTCTGTGTGCTCTTGGACTAGATACAAAATTTCATTAGGTGAGAAATGGGAAAGAGCAGAAACATATGACTGAGAGATCTGAGCATCATTTATCTGAGCCTGGAAAATTTTTTAGATCTTCAGCAAATCCATTTTATTGAGAGAATGTACATTAATCACCTAGGGCATGTATATTCAGAGAGCTGGTTCTATGAAGTGAAGTAAAGTAAAGGCTCCAACACATGATCCACGTGGGATTAGATTAAATCTGTTTGAATGCACCTCCTCCCAAATCTGACTTGGTAATGAAACGCCCTCCCCTGTCCTACACACTTTTCTTCATTTACTCCTCACAATAGAGTGGTTCTATTTTGGGGAACATTACATTAATAAGGAAAGGAAAGAGACCTGGTGAGCTATAAAAGCAACCTTGCCCAACACAAATGTCTAGGTAATGGGAGTGAAGGCTTGCAGCCACTACCCCCAGGCTCCTACGCAGCATGCTATAACGCCCACATGAAGTTCAGATTTTTCTGTCCATGTTGTGGATGAAATAGATGTTTTTGAAATGTCTTCCAATTCCATAAAAAGTTGTACATTTAAGACATCTTAGCTTGAGTGGCACAGTCCCACATGGATAAGAGAGCACAGACACTGATAATAACATACAATGAGACTCAACTAATATCTAAGTGTAACCGATCATCCGCGTCCTTCTATCTATGTGCAAGAAGGAAGACTGCAAGGGAAGCTTCCAACATGAGTTGAGAAAACACTCCAAAACAATGATAATTTGTCATATCAAAAATTGTAAGATGTAACTGAATTATTATTTTTATGTAGCATTTATGGCTACATATAACATCCGCTTCTCTAGTTCAGATATTTGAGTTCTTTTGCAACATGAACTAGACATCTGTGTTATGAGTTGGTGACACTAAGACACAGTTTACTGTACTCTGCTGGATAGTGGTTGTGGCATCGGAGCAAAGACTATTGGCCTTTTCTTCAGCATCGACATCACAATTGTCCATGTGACAATTGTCCTGTCCTCAGTCTAAAGGCACTCATAAATGTAAGAGTGTACAGTGTTTCGTATGACCACCTTTTCTGCTTTTTAATATCTTTTCAAATCTTAGCAAGTGCTCAGTTATTCTTAACACTTGAGAACACATACTTAGAGAAACGCCTGCTAAACATGTATTTTTAATGAAAAAACATAGTAATCAGAAGAGTTTGCTGCCTTTTAAAATGAAAAATACTTAGTAAATTCTAAACTACAAGTAATAGAGTTATTCAGTCTAACACAACAGAAATGCTAATAAAAGGATATTTTGTCCTTGAATTCTTTGCTAAAAAAAAAAAAATCCAACAGACATTAATGTTGATCTATTCATGTAACATGGTGTGCAGTGGAGAAGCTAAGGATATAAACTGAGTTTATAGATTTGTTTTCTTCTTCATAGAGGTCATTCAAGTCCAGAAAGATTGTTTATAAGACAGACCCTCATTACAATTGAAATAGATGATCTTGGTAACTCAAGGTAAAAACTGTTCATTTATTTTATGCATTTCAATCAATTTAAGTTCAGGCCAGGTCTTTGTTTTCTTGAAAAGTATTTGACATTCCTTCTAATAAAAATAGATTGTTAAAAGCAAGGTTTTTTAGGGCTATATTTTTCAAAGCAAAGGCACTATAGTAAACAACAACAAAAAATGACAATCACAAAATTTAGTAACAAAAGATTTTATGTTCTCTCCTAACCTAAAATGTGTCACTACTATGGTGGAACAGTAAATTATCTGTTCATTCAATTAATCTGTCATGAATTCTGGGCCTGTTAAACTTCACTCTCCAAATCTGTGGCTTAATATAAAGTTATTGAAAATATTAATTAAACAGAATATCATAGAGAAGTACAGTGCAATACCATGTATTATAATATTCAAAACCAAATTTAAATTTCTGATTCTTTCAAAATTTTCAAAATGCCTGGCTTATAGAAAGTATAAAATAATTTTGTAGGAAATGAATAAACAGTGACTACATTAGCTCACTTAAACTTCACAATTGTATAATGAAGTAGTTTATATCATCATTCCTATATTATTATTATTTTTAATTGTTTAAAAGATGTTATTTATTTATTTTTAGAGGGGGGAAGGGAGGGAGAAAGAAGGAGAGAAACATCAATGTGAGAGAGAAATATCCATCAGTTGCCTCTCATGCACACCCTGGTCAGGGACCGAACCTGCAACCCAGGCATGTGTCCTGACCGGGAATTGAGTTAGTGACCTTTTTACTTTTCGGCACGATGCCCAACCAAGTAAGTCACACTTGTCAGGGCTCATTAGCCCCCTTTTATAAATGGGGAGCTTGAGACCTACAGATCGAACAGACTGTATGATAAAAGCTGGATTTGAACCGAGGTAGTTTGACCCCAGAGTCAACTTCCTTAACCACTATTTTTTATTGATTGCATATTGGCCTCGTAGCTAATTTCGTATTACATTGATTTTTACCTTGAGCTCTAATAGTTGTTTGGAGTTTTGTTATCGAAAAAAGAAACATAATAAATTTATGGTCTCATGTAGTAAAATATCACTTTAACATGATAAATTTTACATACTGTCTTAGACAAACTGTGAAGTAAGTCAACTATGCATTTGAACTTCTCAGCTAGCAGGCTGATCCCTTTCATTCATCTTCTGAGTCCCTCTCCCAGGTGGCTAGAGCCCTCCAGCCTCTCTCCTGCTTCTCAGAGGTAACTTTCTATCTCCCCCGCAAACCCTCACATGTCCAGAACTATACAGGGGCCTCAGCCTCCTGACCCTGACCCGTCAACACCCTCAGCACTGCTCCCCTCCCGAGTGAACAAGAGCCATATCCAAATATCTCATAGGGTGACCCATGGGGTGAGGGTCAGAAGGTTAGATACACTCAACAAGGCCCTGGGTTAAGGAATGGCATTACAAGTCATGGAAAGAAATTACAAAAATATATATGTGGGCTTGAAAAAAGAATAAACATCGAAGCCAGGGTTGATGACTGAGGAACACAGTCTCTGAAGCAGCGGAGCTCCCTGCCACTGGAGGATCCCAATAGCAGCTTGACTGACGCTTGGTGGATATGTTATAGAAAGAACTCAAGCATTTAAAGTGCATTTAGGAGGGATTGAGCAAAAAGGAAAAAAGGACTCATGGACATGGACAACAGTATGGTGATTAAGGGTGGTGGTGGTATAAGGGGACTAAATGGTAATAAAAACAATAAAGAAAAAAAGAAAAAACATGAATTTAGATTAGATGATCTTTGAGGCCCCTTCCAGACTTGAATGCCTTGTCACTTATGACTGGTACCTATAAAAAGCATAGGAGATGTGAGTTTTCAAAGTTGTAAGAAATTTTTTTTTTAAAGTCTGGAAAGAAAAATGGATCAAATCTTTGTACTTCACAATGTGTAAAGTGGGAACAGTAGGTTAGGAGCTGTTCAGTGATGCTCTCCTGGCCATCCATGCATGTTGATTTGCTGATGGCCTGGCACAGTTATAATATCATTACAGTAGGCACTCAAACTTCGCTGCTTTAAATCCTACCATAGTGGTGTACTAGATTTTGTAGATAAAAATGTGGTCAGACCTTTGCTAGGTACGTGACATGATAAAAATATGAAATATCAGGTCAATCCCAACACAACATAAGTTTGTTCAAAGCATAGTCTATTATGGAGATGGGGAGAGACTGGGAAAGACAGAGAGAAATATATTCACTGCTATTATTATTTTGTTCAAAGACTTTTTTAAATATACATAGTTTCAAATATCAAAGGGATATGTGTTGAAACCTAATAAATCCAACATTTTTGCCAATAATTTTACAAGATAGTTAATTTGATTTTTATAATTAATTTTAGAGGAAGAGGAAGGAGAAAGAAAGAGAAAGAGAAAAACCTCAATTTGTTATTCCACTTATTTGTGCATTCACTATTGCATTCTTGTCTGTGCCCTGACCAGAGATCAAACCTGAAACCTTGGTGTATCAGGATGATGCTCTAACCAACTGAGCTACCCAGCTAGGGCTAGTTAACTTGTTTTTGTTTACATTATACATATGGAAAATATGTTGAAGTATTGTAATGAGTAAAGTGCCTTTTATATAGCCTTTGTTTATCATTTAAACCATTTACAAAATCTATTAGTATTTTTTTTCTAAAATAGAATTCATTAGAATTATATTGCCAAAGTAGAAAAAAATAAACAATTTTTCTAGGCATTTTGCATTTTAAAGAATGTTATCTCAACTAGAGAATATTTACAAAAGATAAATTTTGCTTAAATGTTTTGAAAACTATAATCTGATTGTTTCTCCTAATAAGCACACAAATTATTTAAAGAAACTTACTAAAAATTAACGAGCCATAATATAGTATATACATTGTAATATATAATTAATCTATCATAATATTGCAATATATAGTATATATTATGTTTCATGTTGTATGTGTGTATGTGTGTGTGTGTATGATAGCTAAAGTTATAGAAACAGTAGCTACTGTTCAGAAATACATCATTGATTTAAAAACCTACATTTTCTTTCCAGACTTTGGGAGGAACAGGATACTTGACAATTGCTACTGGAAGTGTCATCCTCAATATGTTTTGGCAAAGAAGGCTTCTCAGACCTTCCAGAACTCACAAATTAAGTTATGGCCCAAGATTACATTTCTGTAGCAACCTTTATTTCTCTTTCCCATCATCAAGGCAGTTTCAAATTTTTTCTTTCCTGAGAGGCAGAAGGTACCACATCTGCAGAGACCTTGCCTGCCTGTTCCTCACTCATCCCCAGTACTTCCCTGGAGTGTGTGGATCAGAGCACACACTCAGTAAAGATCTGGAGAGGTGATGCCTTATTAAGTCCTTTCTTGGACATCAAGCAGATGCTGAGAAAGGGCATTCTGTAGGTGAGGATCTTGCAATCTTGGTGAAAAGGAATTTTGTTCCAATGAATGTAAGCTAAAAGCTATGTTCCTAATTATAGTCCACATCATATACTACCCCACATACAGAGAGAAGAAACACTCCAAAATGTCAGGGAAAAAATATATACCCTGAGACATATCTATAATCCTATTATTTCAAGAATATGTTGATGAAACTTTATGTTATCAAAATGTCTCGGGCATCAAATCTCAGGGAATACTTCTTGGTATTTAAATTAATTTTCATTTTTACTCAAAAGCTTTATGCTTCTCTTGGCAGTGACAAAATGAAATTTCTCTAAGTTCACAGAAAGCGCTTCCAGGAATATCAATCTAGTGTTTGTGTACTTCCAGAAGAAAAATGTTCTGTATAATTTTGGCAAAAACCTCAATAACCTTTGTATAGTATTTTAGAAAAAAAAATTGTGTGTGTGCTTTCTGTCCTAACAATCATTACCAAGTACCTAGTGAGCTGTCCTCTTATACTCACATCTATTAATGAATGAACTAGGTAGCAAACACAAAAATACTCCTATATACCATTCCCCCAATCATGTTAATATACAGCTATTTCTCACACTCTAAAAACTGATCAGGATTTCTTGATACCAAATATTCTGAATGACAATGGCAGTCTCTGGGCTTCGTTCTCATAGCATTTGAAAAACATCTTCTCTAAAAGTGACATTTCCTCTTGCACAATTGTCATGTATTCTAACCTGTAAATAGGTTAAATTCATTGATTCAGGAAAAGTGCATTGAATACTTTCTATGTACCAAGTATTCTTTTAAGCCTTAGAGTTAAAAAAAAGAAAAAAGATGATGTCTTGCTATCTCAAGAGATAGATGTATAAATACACAATTGCAGTGCAATTTGATAAATGCCATGATTGAGGCATTTGTGGCATTTAAGGGACAGCTTTGGTGGGAAGGGAAGAGAGATGGTTTTACAAAGAAAGTTCGTAGTTTTCCACCTCCATAAACACCTCTGAAGGAATGTGGTCATTTTGTAAATTATATTTTATTGATTACGCTATCACAGGTGTTCCACATTTCACCCTTATGACCCCCTTCACCCAGCACCCTCCACTCCCTTAGGCAATCCCTACACCATTGCTCCTGTCCAGGGGTCATGCATAGGTCCTTTGGCTACTCCATTTCTTGTAGTGTACTTTACATATCCATGACTATGCTGTAACTACCAATTTCCTAAATCCCTCACCTCTTCACCCATTCCCCCACACCACCATCCCATCTGGCAAGCATCAAAACATTCTCCGTATTCATGATTCTGTCTCTGTTCTTGCTTGTTAGCTTGTGTTTTTTTATTCAATTGTTGATAGGTATGCCTTTATTGCTATTTTATTGTTCATGTTTTTTTCATAGACTTTTCTTACTCTTTTTTTAAAGGTTTTATTTATTTATGTATTTCTTTATTTATAGAGAGGGGAAGGAAGGGAGAAAGAAAGGGAGAGAAATATCAGTGTGGGTTGTCTCTACCATTCCCCCTACTGAGGACCCGGTCTGCAGTCCAGGCATATGCCTTCACTGGGAATCTAATAGGCAACCCTTTGGTTTGCAGGTGGGCACTCAGTCCGCTGAGCCACACCAGCCAGGGCTTATTGTTCATAGTTTTGATCTTCTTTTTCTTAAATAAGTCCCTTTAAAAATTCATATAATAATGGTTTGCTAATGATGAATTTATTTTCTTTATTTTCTTTTTCCCCTGGGAAGCTCTTTATCTGCCCTGATTCTAAATGATGTTTTTGTTGGGTACAATCTTGGTTGTAAGTCCCTGCTTTTCATGACTTTGAATATTTCTTGCCAGTCCCTTCAAGCCTGCAGTTTCTTTTGAGAAATCAGCTGAATGTCTTACCAGAATTCCTCACTAGGTAACTAACCGCTTTTAAGATTCTGTTTTTACCTTTAACCTTTGGCATTTTAATTATGTGTCTTTCAGTGAACCTCTTTGCATCCATCTTGTTTGAGACTCTTTTTGCTTCCTGGACTTGCATGTCCATTTTCTTCTCCAAATCAGGGAAGTTTTATTTCATTATTTCTTCAATTCCTTGCTCTTTCTCTTCTCCTTCTGGCATGCCTATGATGCAAATATTGAAATACTTGAAGCTGTCCCAGAGTCTCCTTACACTATCTTCATTTTTTTAAAATTCTTTTTACTTGTTATGCTGATGGGTTTTTTGCTTCTTTATGTTCCAAATCATTGATTTGATTCCCAGCTTTATTCATGCTACTGTGTTTCCCTGTGAATATTTCTTTATTTCAATTATTGTATCCTTCATCTCTGGCTGGATCTTTTTTTATGCTATTAAGGTCCTCACTAAGTTCCTCGTGGAGCATCCTGATTGCTTATCTCCATTTCATTTAGCTCCTTTTCTGGAGTTTTGTTCTGTTTTTTCATGTGGGCCATGTTTCTTTGTCTCCTCATTTTGGTGGTTCCCTGTGCTTGTTTCTATGTATTAGGTAGAGCTGTTATGACTCCCTGTCTTGGTAGCATGGTTCATGCAGTAGGTGTTCTGTAGGGTCCAGTGGCACAGCCTCCCCTATCCTGAGCTGGGTACTCAAGGTACACCTTTCATATGGTCTGAGTACACTTTCCTCTTGTATTTGAGCCTGGTTGCTGTTGGCAGGTCAATGGGAGGGATTTATTCAGGCCAGTCAGCTGCAAAGAGTGACTGTGACCACTAACCATCAACCTCTACCCTCCATGGGGATCAGCTGTGTGTAGACAGGGTGGTGGTGCTCCAGCATGGTCTGTAGCTATGCACTGGGTATGCAGCCTTTTGGGGTTTCCCTGGATGGTGTAGGCCAAGCTCGCCCCCACCTGTGTTCTTTCCAGGCCACTGTGCCTGACCTATAAAGCAATCTGAGATGGCTGTTATTTGTATAGGCTTGGATAGTCCCAGGCAAACCCAAGCTATAAGTCTAGGTTAGCTGCTGTTAGTCACAGGCCGGAGGCCCCTTAGCAAGAGGTATGGGGGCTTGGGGCTCACTGAGGCTAGCTGTTTATTTTATAGGATTTAGGAAGTTTTAAAGCATGAGTTAGACTAGCTATTTATACAGAAAAGCAACTTGGGCGAGCTATAAGTTGGGTAGGATGGAATCTCTGGGGATCTGCTGGGTGGGGCAAACAGTGCCAGCCAGGTTAATACAGTATCGTACATGGCACCAACCTTCTGGCTGCGACTCTATGCAAGGAGGGCTCAGAAAACGGACAATAGCCTCTGCTCCCCTTTCTGTCTATGAGAAAGTTCTCTCAGCCCTCATCGTGATGCCAGACACTTCATTTTTTCCCTGTATGCCACTTGTGCCTTTTAAGCTGTTACACCAGTATTGGAGCTCAGAGAGTGAGTCTGAGTAAGTCTGTGTGGTTCTTTAAGAGAAGCAGCTTGGGACTCCAGGAGTTTCTTCCACTGACTCAATCCCCACTAATTTTTGCAGCCAGGAGTTATAGGGACTTATCTTCTTGGCACTGGAATGCTGGGCTAGGGGGCCTGACATATGGTTTGGACTACTCACTCTGTAGATATTCCTCCCGAATTTTTATCCACCACACATGGACTTGGGACCTGCCTGTTCTGCGTCTGTTACCCTCCCACCAGTCTGGTTGAATGTGGTTGCTTTAATCCATAGTTGTCAGACTTCCATGCAACTCAATCTCTGATAGTTCTGAGCAATGGTTGTTCTATATTGTAGTTGAAATTTTGATGTGATTGTGCAAGTGAGCAAGCTATGTTTACCTATGCCATCACCTTGACCAGAAGTCTCATGACAATTTCTGGATGTAGTCATTTTGATGAGAAAAACAATATTCCATGTGTTGTATGCCTTAACAATAAAGGAAAAACCCCGTGCACATGCAAAGGATTTGTAACTTCCTTCTCTATCACCCAGTATTTGAAAATTTTAATTCCACCCTGGCAAACTCCGCCAGACCCAGTTCTCCCCTGTCTCAGGTCCTTCCTCCGTCACTGGAGCGATGTTGAGAATTGACTACACAATGACTGACCTTCCGTCTTTTGATCAAATTTGCTTTGGTCCATGCTAGGCTACTGTTAACTCCATTAGTTGTTTTATTTCAGATCCATTTTTACAGGTTGAAGACAACTTATAAAAAACAAAGCAAAACAGATCTGTTATTTTGAGCAGCTTCCTTTGAAATCTCCCTCAGGTATTTTCCTCCTGGTCTTTGAACTTTGTGTACCTGAATTTTTTTGCTTTCTCTTTCCCCCTTTCACAGGTGACTTGTTCGGATGTCTGCTATGATTTCTAATTTGTAACTTCTGAAAGACACTGATCCTCTCATTATACTGTGTACTTCTCAGATCACACCAGATTAAAAACAAATAATAAAAAAACAGGAAAACAAAAAGTGTGTCAGTTAAAAAAAGAATATGCTCACAATCGTTGAATTACAGACATCGGCCTTCTGGAAACAGGCAGAATTTTAATCACGTAAGTGTAAGAACTTAATTTTTTTAATATGACTTTTTTTCTGATGTCACATCAGTTATCCAGTTTAATAGCACCATGACTCACTTGCCTCCTTTCAACCAGACCCTTCCACCTTTACACATACTGCACCCACTCCCTAATCATTAAGCCCCAGGACATCAGGTTCTAGTCAGAGTTAAACTGTTCTAAGGATAAAGCTTTAGGTCTCTTTCATTCAAAGTGAAGATAACATCTTGACCCCAGTTGTAGTTCAGTCCCAGGACCATAAAAGCAAAATGACCCCACAGACAACACACTCAAGAAACCATACAGATGGAGGCCATGGCTGACATCAGCACCTGATTCAATGATCAACTACTCCCTACTCAGGCCTCAACCAATCGCTAGAGTCCAGAACCCCTACTACCTTAGTCACCATAACTAAGGATTTTTCCCTTATATAATCTATCCCTTACAGCCCACTTGGGAGCTAGGTGACACCTAGGTCTCTGGGCTTGGTGCCATTTCCTTAAATAAGCCTCAATTTTCTTTGCTGTAAACTCCTTTTACATTTTATTTGGCTTTGATGTGCTCAGGCAAACAAACCCCTTCAGTTCAGAAACAGTACGAGCAAAATACGGTAATTGTGACTGCCTTAAAATTGGACATGGTGACTAGATGTGTGTACAGACAAATAATGCAAGCTCTATAAAAGGATATAATAAAAGCAACATCAAGAGGGTCATTGTGAACATTAAGTGAGAATATATATACAGTGCTACCTATACAAATGGTGTCCTTTATTTCTTTTGCATGTAAAAAGACCACATACTACTACTATACTAGCATGTGCGGGTTACCAGCTAGTAACAGGTTATTGCTATAATGTTATAAACTGTTACTCTTTTTTTTTTTTTTTAATTTGATCTCCACTTTTGGGTCAGAATTCCCTTAACTACTTAATGGTTTCATGCTCACACATTAATTTCACTCCATTTCTAATTATAGTTTAAATCTTTACTTATCTAAGATAAAAAGCAATCTAACACAAAAGTGGAAACCTTTACTCTTTTAGCTATATAAATATTTCACTTGAGAATACGATAAAAATAGGAACTTGAGTATTACTTTATCTTGGTACATACCCTGACCTATTTGTCCCAAACTTCATATCTTGACCTATTTCTCCCCACACACCCATCCTGCTCCCTTAATTTCCTTTTGGTTTTCTAGATGTCCCATCATACAGTTTCCAATAACATTCTTTCCAACAGAAAATGCCACTCCACTTTGTATTTTTATATTCCTTCCACTATGTGTTTGATTCACTAAATTATCAACTATATATCCAGAAGCTACTATAGGTCAGGCAGTCTTTAGGTGCTGGATACAAAACAATATTCCCATCCTCTTCTGAAACATACATTTTAATGGAGGATGAAGACAATAGACAAGCCCTGGATGGTGTGGCTTAGTGGATTGAGTGCCAGCCTGCAAACACCTGAGTTTCTGGTTTGATTCCCCAAGCAGGGCACAAGTCTCCGTTGCAGGTCAGGCTCCCAGTAGGGGTCGCAAAAGAGGCAACCACATATTGATGTTTCTCGCCCTCTCTTTCTCCCTCCCTTCCTCTCAGTCTAAAAATAAATAAATAAAATATTTTAAAATAATTTATTAAAAAGACAATAAACAAAAGTATTGAATAATATCAGGTACTGCCAAGTACTTACAAAAAATAAATATTTGGTAAATGGGGTATATTAAGAGACAGAGAGTGACAGTTTATCACAAAATAGTCCTCTTTAACATATGTATTTTAATTTCACATGACTGTAATCACAACCTGATTTCGGATTTAGTTAATGTTTTCATCTCAGGGCAAAGGTTAACTTGAGTCTAAGACAGTGCAGTTCTTAATAAAACATATTCACATTTTACACCCACTTAAACATCTAATTATTAACAAAGGATGTGTATAACCAAGCTATTAATTTTAAATGGTATAATTAGTTCACGCCTTGAAAAGAAACTTACCTTCTTAGAAGAAATGATTTCTAATGTTTAATAAAAATTTAAATTTATCTAACATTGTTTTAATTCTTTTAAGATGACAAGGAACTCAATTTTCAAAGTCTTAACATCCTAATTAAGTATTTCAAAGCCTAACTAGCCAAATGTAAGTTGAAAATGAGTTTAATCTTTGTAAGAGATAGTTCAATCCTGATGAACTTTTTGATGTACTTAATTATAACAGTGAATGTTCTATAACATTTACAGGCAGTGCTGTGGAATGTTTGCCTAAATTCTGCCATAGGTTAACAGCTCAATGTAAGGTCTGAGCTACCAAGATGTAGCTCTTTTTGTTTTTCTGGTTTTTTGTTGGTTGATTTTTTTTTTTTGCTGAAAACTAAAACAGAGATTGGCATTAGGATTTTGTTTACAAGATGTTTCCTGCCCTGACTACTGTGGCTCCGTTGGTTGGGTGCTGTCCCACAAAACGGAAGGTCACTGGTTCGATTCAGAGTGAGGACACATGCCTGGGTTGTGGGTTCATCCTGGTTGGGGTGCATTGGAGAAGCAACTGATTGATGTTTCTCTCCCTCTCTTTCTCCCTTTCCTTCTTTCTAGAAATGAATAAATAAAATCTTATAAAAAATAAAGACATTTTCCTTACAACCATACCTAGTATCTACATTTTGGTTTCTAAATTCCATTCCCCACCCAAAAGAATCAGAGATCTTTGAAGAAATGGTTGATTTTAGGACCCAATTGAAGATACTTGAACTAGAAAATAATAAAGTATACTAAAACATATCTATGAAGACAAGGCAAAGGACACAGAAGTCAGCTTGAAGAGGCTCTCACTGACTACATTTGAGAAATATATGAACACACACTAAAATAAATAAAGGTAGCAATGGTTTACAATCCAATGCCAGTGAATAGAATGCCAAATATAAATATAAAAGAAATAATGAAGTTAGAAAAATCATCACTTAGGTCACATTTACTAAAAATTAATTCAGACAAGGATTATTAATAGCTATCAAATTTGGGGAGGGTGATGGAGCTGAAAATGAACAGCATATCTACATAGTTTCAAAGTATTTCCTATTAAAATTTAATCTACCAAGGCTCTCTCATTCTTTGGTAGAAAATATATTTCTTAGTCAAGTTCCCTCAAGAATGTAAAACTTCAATTAGTCATGAAGTATAAGCTAAACAATTTTTCCATAGGTTTATTACTATATCTGATATGCTAAAAAGTAAATAAATAATAAATGCATACAAGAAGCATATTTACAATAAAACAGGGAAATATGTAGGCAACAATAAGGCCATAATTACATTAAATACAATTTTCACGAATTTCAGAGTTTTTAGTTATGTAAAAAGAATTGCAGGTACCTCGTTACATTATTCAGGTTTTCTAAGTAGCTGTGAATACAATGCCAATGTTACAGAATGGACCTGTTGGGGGCCAAGATATTGTTACTGAAACAAGCCCCCTCCCGCGGTGGTCTTTTTGTCACTGTGCGTTCTTTGCCCACCACCATGTGTTAGGCATTGTGGCTCTGAATGCTAGGGACTGGTAAAGAGGAAAGGAACTATTGGTTCAAGAGTTATACAGGTTTGGAGTAACAGTGGAATGTTGCCGTTAAAACCCCAAAGTCCTTTTAAAACACCCACAAACACACAGTCCTTCCTTACCTTGCCAGATCAAGCCAGTCAGGGGTACTGCATCTTAGGAAAAGAAACACAAGTCCATAGCTCATCTAGACTCCCAGTTCCTCCCGGTAATCCATGCCCAACTGGACAGGTTTCCCAAAGTGCCCAGCACCATCCGCTGTGTCACAGCCACAATCAGAGTTCTTAATCCAAAACCACCAGCTACCTCCTCCTGGCCCACCAGCAAGAGTCCTTTCATCCCTTTCCTTTCCACAGAGTCTCCTGTTGACCATTTTCCATTGTCCTGCATTGTTTCCGTCCCTCATGGTGCCCGCCTTTAGTTTAAATCCCAGCCTGGAAACTCCCCCGTGACCCTATTTCTGACTGCTCCCGCAATCGGCTACAACTGCACACTCCCTCAGTTTTCAGCCTTTCTTGGCTGCCATAATTAGTCTGGGCAGGTGTGGCCTCATGGAGTGGAAGGAACCATCTCCAAGCTCTCACACAGGTGCTATAAGGGAAGCTGCCTTCCAGTTATATCTTGGGTCAAAGTCACACCCATCTCCCTAGCTACCCTGTTGTTGATATGCAAAATAACTGTTTTTGCATATAGACTTGAAGACTAGTATGCTGTTATTGATATGCAAAATAACTCTCAACGGCCCTGCTCAATGTGTCCCATCCCCCAGCCATACTTGTGAGGGTGGGGATATCCTATATTGCTGGACACCCCAAGTTCTGGACTCTGTTACAAATCTCACTTTTGGGGGGCCCTGGCTGCACTCCATTACACACACTAGTGCAACCAATAACCTGTTTCTTTATATAGAAACTTTCTATCGTAAAATTGCTATTCCTGCCTTAACTGGATTCTTAGTAATTAGGTCAAACTTAATCAGGGAAGGTATTCAAATGACTATTTGATATTGATAGGAAAGTTCATAAATACCCTTTTGGTTTGCCTCCTATCTCCTTGTTCATTCTCTGTCTGTTAGTCAACCGCACCTTTTCTTACTCTAGATTCCTCATTATTCATTTTTACTCATACGTATAACTTAATTACCATGACAAAACAGTAAGAAGTTAGGGAAATTCCTGGGCAATTTGAGTAGGGAAACTGAGACAAGAAAATTAAACAAGGTCAAATAATTTGAGCAACTTATAGGCAGCTAGTGAATTGCAAGACCTTGTCTCCCTTAACAAAGGATACTTGGGAGCAAATGATTTATACCTCTCCTCCCTAACCAAAGAATACATAGCTTAAATCTCCCTGGTCTGAGAAACAGAGAACAGAAACCCAATTAATGTCATGTGTGCCAGCTAAACCCAAAGACAGAGGAAGTCAGGGGAACAAATAACAAAAACCCCATTAAAAGACAGACAGACCCAAAATAAAAGTAAAACAATATTAACAGATAAAACAATGATCTCAAACCCACCCTGTAAGCCCCTTTTCACCCATTAGCATATTAAAAATGCACCTGGAATGCTGATGAATATTATGTTGACCTCTCCCCGCCCTAAGATTTAATCCGGATAGGAAAGACAAAAAACCCTCAGGACAAAGACTCAAGGCTTTAGAGCACATCTTTGCCCCTTCCCAGGCATAAACATTTTATTTCCTCATAAAATCTAAGGGTTCCCAGGAGACTTATAGCCTTAGGAGCAGAGGGTAGCTTGAAGCACGCTTACCCCCTGATTCTATCCCCAAGGCCCCCTTTTCTTTGACTTCCCAGTGAGCTAAAAGTGGCCCCACCTTGGCTCAATTCTGTCTCTGTGACTCTCACTTCCCAGTGAGCTAATAGCACCCGCACACACTGCCTTGGCTCACTCCTTTCCTATAACATTTCTAGGGTGCCAAAGTAGAGCACAGTCCAGGCTCTCTCCTGTTACTCTTCTGATAACTTCTTCTACCCTAAGTCCTTCTTTTGTGTCACTGTCCCCACCTTTAATAAACGTACTCTGAAAATCCCATGGACTCGTAGTGTGAAATTTTTCCTGCACAAAGTCAAGAACCTACACATTACAGGCCAGACTGAGGCAGACCAGTTCCGGGCTGGCCCCTGTCTGGTAGCATTACCACCTACGTGGGGATGACTCACATATTTTTATTACCATCCCAGGCCTGCTTTCTGAGGTCCAAATTTGTAGGTTCAGTTACCTCTTTAACACCTCTTTCTGGATCTTCCAACATGGTCTCAATCTCTAATTCCAATGATTGGTACCATGCCCATCTCCACCTTAACCACTCATCCATCAGTTGCTGTCTCTACTATAAAGTAACCTCCAGAGTGGCTTGCTTTTTCCTGCCTGTGCCCACTTCATTCAATTCTGTGCAATGAAGCCAGAAACTGTAATCTTCCATCACTGATTAAAATGCTTTTTAATGCTCTGAGGATAACGTGGATCTTATTCCAATATCCTCTCCTTGCCCCACCTTATCTTTTAACTCATTACTCTCTAACAATTGGTCATAATCCCATGCTCCTTCCCTAGATGGAGAGAGGAGCAGAACACAGGATCCCAATGCATGTCACTTTGGCATATGAATCATTTTGAGCTGAAGACAATCAAGAATCAGCAGATTTAAATATATTTACTTATTTTTTAGTTCTCTCTTAAGGATCTAGAAGAATTTAGATTGGGGGCCTGGCCCAAAAAGAGAGCTATCACCACATACATGCCGCTCTCTGTTACTAAAACTCCCTTTTGTCTTTACATAGAAAACCCAAATTGCAGCTCAAGAATTACATCCTCAACCTGCAGGAGTATCTCCCTGACTTCCTTAGTATAACACCAACTCTCTTGTAGATTCTCCAAGACCTTCCCTTTACGGAAATCACAAAATCAATTTAACATATATGATGATTTGATTGTCTTTCTTCAACTTTAGATTCTAAGTTTCATGAGATCAAATAAACTGTTTTAATTACTATTGTGTCTTCATACATAACAGGATACTTAGTGCATAATAGGCACTCAATAAATACCTACTGAGTAAGTGAATGATTGAATTATCCATCTCTCCTTCCAGAGCAGTCAAATTCCTTTACATATGTAGCAGAATGATCTCCAAACTAAGAAAAAATATGAAAACAGGTGGGATATCTTGCAGAAGGACTATTGCTAGGGGCATTGAGCCACTTTGAATTGGAAATCATCAAATTTTTTTTCTAAAAATGATAATGTATCCTAAACTCCTCCTTTCACAGTGAGGGAAATTGCAAGGCACTGGCCTGACTCTTATAATGACAACTGTAATAAGATTTGCTTGCAGAGAATTTGTAATAATTTAAAATATGATAGGCACTGTGTTAAGTGTTCATGTGTATAATATGATTGAGTTCCCCTAACCAATTCAAATTAATGAAATTTCACAGAGAAGAAAACTGTGGCTCAGAAGGTTGAAAAACGAGCCTGTGTTTTATGGTTATAAAACAGTACCCAGCTCGGGTTTGCCTAGTTTCTAAACCCTGTTCTTTCAATCACACTAAAATAGTATTTATAGTTATGTCAATCAGTTCTGTTCTCTTCAGGTGTCTCCTAAAGTGTACTGTCATTAAACCACTTATTGTTTCAATTAGACATTACATTTCTCATCAAACCCACATCTAGATGCACCTTTTATTTTTACATTCTCTCAGCTCTTTAAGTCATGCTCTCCAGAATCTACTTCTATTACAAAACACTCTTACAAAACAGTTATCTTTTTGTGGTATGCTGGTTAACTGAAACCTGAGTCTCAGTGGCTATTCTCATCCATAGTCTGTGGATGGAGGCTTCTCTTCCCCACCATAGGGGAGGCAACAATTCTTTCTCTACTCCTATAGTTCCTTTGGTGGTTCTAATAATTAGGTTGATGTAAGACAGACTAACAGGAGGAAACAAATTAAAGTATGTATATGGGGGGCCCCATTGATAGGGGACTCAAGGATCAATAGGGCTCTTGAGACTTACATGCCGTCCTGAGCAAAGGAAGGGCACAAGGCCTAGATGTTCAAAGGGGAGGAGGGCAATTCAGAGGACAACAAAAAGAGCAGATATTTGGTAATTAGATGTTTGTCCTGACACTGAGGTGAGTCAATCAAATAAAAATATATATCTGGTGTTTGCTTTCTTTCTGGTCCAGTCCCCCCTGTATAAATTCTTCTAGGTCCTTAAGGGAGAGGTTAAAAAATAAATTTAAATCTGTTGAGAGTCTTGATTGCCTCCAGCTCAAAATGATTTATATGCCAAAGAGTCATATACTGGGGTCATGGATTCTGCTCCCCTCATCACTTAAGGCCGAAGTGAGTATGAGGGAGGGTGCAGAGAGATAGGGAAAGGAAGAGCCTGGACTTGGGTAGTGGAGGAAAGAAGGAATCAATCTGTCTTTGCTATTTACAAAAGGCGGCCGTAGTGAAACTTAAAGAGCAGCAATATTTGGTTGAACCTCATTTCATTCCATTACACTTCAATATCTTGAAAATAAAAGAAGATAGTAAAATGTTATAGGTGAAAAGGATCTTTGGATTCATTTTGCCAGACCTTTAATTATCCACATAAGGAGATTGAATTCCAAAAGAAAGGCAACTATCACTTGACAAGTTTAAACCTGTAATCAGTAGCAAAGCTAGACTAAAATTGAGAGAGCTCTACCAACTAATAAAAAGTAAAAATAATCTTGAAATTTTAAAAAATGAGCTATACTAAAGATTTAATTATGTCTAACTTGATATTTCCTCTTGATATAGCCCAAATGCTTTCTACATATTTTGATTTTTACAACAAATATACCTGTTTAGTCAAGGTTTGTGACACCATCACTTTTGAGATCTAAGGCCTATCATTATGTAAATTTCTATATGCTCACAAAGATAAATGCTGATTTGTTGTCATTTTTGTAAAGGCTGAATCATCTTAGCATTTCATCAAAGCCACAGAATAATGGAGCAGATTTGATTTTTAAAATGTTTCTTAACCTATAAACAAGATATCTTATTGTATATAGAAATATGAGTGTGTGCATGTTTCAATATTAAACCAAAAAACTCCAAAATATTTCAAGATTGCTATAGAGTCTCATATGTTTTTCATTTCAAGAATCACTACTTCAAATTTGATGATAACACTTACTGACATGTGATTAACATTAATGTATGATTGTTACATTGTTTTGCCTGGGTGGTTATTGCTTGCACAACATATTCATAAATTGTGCCATTCTCCCATAACTACTTTTGACATAAATACTCTGATATATGAATGAAATCTGAGTAAGTCATCTAGCCACACTGGTTCAGAATGCAATAACTTGCTTCCCATTTGCATCAATTCTAATGAAATTATTTGCCCATGGTGGGGAAGAGTTTTAAACTACAGGGCTCAAGTTGTAAAGAGTGATGGCCAGTTAAAAATATTGAATTCCTCCCTGACTAGGGTGGCTCAGTAAGTTGGTCATCATCCTGTAAAGTGAAAGGTCACCAGTTTGATTCCTGGTCAGGGCATATGCCTGGGCTGCAGATTAGGTCCCCTGGTCAGGACACGTACAAGAGGAAATTGATTGATGTTTCTCCCTCACATCCATGTGTCTCTCCCTCCTTTCCCCACTCTCTAAAAATAAATGTGAATAAATCTTTTAAAAATATTGAATTCTTTAAGCCTTGTCTACTGAGAGGATTCAACTTCACTCAGCTGACATCATTACCACTATTGACATCATCTATTCAACACACATTAATTGAGCACTTCCTCTAATTTAGTCTGTTTCAAATGCTGAAGAGACAGACACAAGACACAGCCACTGCTCTCCTACCACTCATAGTCTATTCTCTAAGCTATAAAAGCAAACCAATAAGGACACTCCAGTATAACAAAGGCTTTAAGAATAAAGATTACAAGACACTGATAGAACCCAGAGAAGGAAAAGGCAACTCAGGATTTAAGGAGGAGGAAGTGAGGTGCAAGGAGAAAGCCTTCATAAGGAAAAAGAGAGACTAACTGACTCAGACTGCTGTATGATGCAATCTGTCATCAAGGTTCCAAGGTCAGCTGTAAGAGCAGCACAGCAGATCTGATAGCTGATAAAGAAAAAAATCTCTTGGGAATTGCAACTTAGTGAGATCCAATGATGCTTTGATCATTCTTTTTATCCATGGGTTGAAATATACAGAAGGTAGCATATTGAAGAAGAGCTTTGTTGTTGTGGCTGTGAGTTTCTTGATTATAGGACCTGAGATCATGCATTTTTTAGACCCCTATACAACCTATCAAGAAACTTAAGGAGCAACAGATGCTCAATGAATCTGAGTAAATTAAAATATCATTGCCAGGAAGAACAGTTTTTTAGTTCTGACTGAACAACCTTATCTGAACACTTGGGCACAGAAATCTTCTCGATCTTAACTGACAGTTTGGGGCCAGTCTGATGAACTCAAAGAAAGAGGAAATATTGTCAGTGGGGTGACTGACTCTCTATTCTGTTTCCTGATACAATAGTTGACAGCGCCTGCCTAAAATTACATCTGATTCAAAATATCTGAATTCAAGAATCCATGGCATTAGCTTGGGAGAGTATATTCTCTATTCTGTTTTTTTCTACAGAAAAAAAATACATATATTTTATCACCAGCTAGTTTTTAGATCCTATCATACATTTTGTGTGTTTTTTTTTTTTACTTAAGGTTTTTTTTTTTTTAATTTTTGTCTATTCTCATTTCCAGGGCCAAAAATATATTCATTCAGAATACATTAAAAGATATATTCTTATATGATTTTAAAGGGGATAAAAATAATATTTTGTTGGGTAGCGGACTTAGGGCCTTTGACCAGGTGCACTTATCCACAAATGTAGATTCAGTCATCACTTCAAATCTTGTTTATAAGTTAGTTATGTACTTATTAAGAATTTAGATACAATATGGAAATTAATTTTTTATTGGGAAGGGACTTATGAGACTATTTGGCCAAACGTCTTATTTTTACCTATGAGGCAATTGAAAGGCTAGATAAATGTGGAAATTAGCCCAGATTCCTAAAGTTAGAATATATTTGAGACCAGACAGAGTTTTGGGCCCCCTGTGCCTGTGAGTGTGTCTCATCCCTACATGTGAGTATGTCACATTCCCACATCCCCATATAAGCCAATTTTAATTCTCTCTTCCTTAAAATACATGTGATCAGCTCTGTAATAGTGATTGTTTTGAAAACACAGATTTGTTCCAATGTAATTGATATAGTAAGGATATAGGCACAATACAAATTTCATGCTTGTTTGTGCTGTTTCATCCACATATCATACTAGTTGACCACAGAAATCGGCACCCAACTGAACCGATTCACATAGTAATACAGAAAATGGACAGATTGCAGCAGTACCTCAGTCCACCACATATATTGTATGATCTGTATATCCATTGTGGTAGGAAGACTAGATTCCCAAAGGTGCCATGCCCTAATCCCTGGAAAATGCGCATATATTATTCCATGATAACAAGGACTTTGTAAATGTGATTGAAGTTACTAATTACTGACCCAAAGAAGAGTAGTCGGTATTCTCCAGGTGGGCTCAGTCTAATCATATGAGCCTTTAAAAGCAGATAACTTTCTCTGGCTGGAGTGAGAGATATAATGCACAAGGCATGTCAGAAAGATTCCAAGCTTTGGAAGTGTTTAGCACAGGGTTACTGGTTCTGAGATGTAGGGGGCCACATTCTAGGACTGAAGAGAAGCCTCTAGAAGCTGAAGTCAGCCCCCAGCTAATAGCCAGCAAGGAAACATGAACTCAAAGCTAAATTCCTCAGGTACTGAATTCAACAACTGGATGAGCTTGGAAGTAGATTCTTTCCCAGAGCTTCCATAAGGGAACATGGCTCCTCCAATACCTTGAATGTGAAATTAGGAGCAGGGGACACATCTAAGCCTATGCTCCAATTTCTGATTCATGGAAACGGCTAAATCTGTGATTTTTTTTTTTTTTTTTTATAGTAGCAAGGAAAAACTGACACGGCCCTCCACGTCTGGTGTTACAATTTTCCAAATGATTTCAGATGACTCTTTTTGCAACATTTCACAATAACTCACAAACCACAATCCCTCTGATATTGACTTCCACAAGCAAACTTGAGTTATCTTTTCAAGGTAAAGTGCCATATTTATTGTCTTTATATATTTCTTTATCATTTAACACATGTAAAACTGCCAACAATTTTACTAGATTTTTCTCTTTGTGTGTGTCACTGATAAGGTTTTTTAATTTTGTGCATAAACCTATTTTTCCTCAAAAGTGTTGTGGTTTTTATTGCACAGTGTTGCATCACATTATGATTGTTAGGAACACATGTGTTTATATATATATATATATATATGGATGAGAGATGTCTTTTCCCCTCCATTCATCTTAAGTATATCAGGCAGGCCCTATAAATTAGATTGACAAAGGTCAGATTATTAAGAGAAGAAACAAACAGACTTATTAACATGTGTATTACATGTAAATATAGAACACATTGATAAACAATTCAAAGGGGTGGTTAGAACTTGAGTTTACATAACATTTTAGCAAAGAATTATAATTTTGTACATAAATGACAAGGTAAAAAAAGGGGACTTTGGTCTTCTAGGAAGGGCAAATTGTAGAGAAGCTAATAGAAAAGGGCTAGTTTTAGCGAAATTTGTTATGTAAATTCCTCTGGTGCCATCTCCAGACTGATAAAGATGATTTGGAGTAGTCTCCACAATTAATCTTTGTCTTTCTTGAAAGAGATGGTGGGGGACTAGTTTATAACTTTATGCCCTGCTTTTAGGAAAATATGGAAGGGGCAGAGAGCTATTTTTGTATTGCTTCTTATTCATTGCTGTTAGCTCAAATTAATCCTCATGCAAAGTGGAATATTTTAGGATGGCATAGTTTGTTTGCCTTAAGATTCCTCTAGTTTCTGTGTATTATCTTTGAATTATGGATCTGTTCATCCTAAACTGAAGTTCTGTAGTACCAGTTTCAGGACATAATTACTCTATGTAAAGTCTCTTGCCTCTAGCATCATAGATGCCCCTGCTTTGAAATGATATTGTTTTACTCTCCACTTTTTTTTTTGAAAATGCCTACTTACCCTTCTCAGGGTAATATGTCATATCTTAGAGAAGCTGTCCTTCAACCTGTAAGAGTTGGGTGACTTCTATGAGCTTTCAGAATATCCAATACTATCCTGGTAATGACTCAACTCACATTTAAGTTGTCTGCATGTTTTCTTATATCCCTAGTGGATTACAAGCTTTAAGAAGAAAGATAACACATCAGTTTTCTTTTTCATGTTGGTGTACCAACACTCTGGCTTAGTGCCTAACATAACAGATATGCAATTGATATGTGTTGAATAAATTTGAATACACAGTTGAAAATACAAACACGTCAATCTTATGTTCATTCTTCTCACAATGTATATAACTGAGGAGAGAGCATAATATTTTTCTTAAATTCCCTTTTGTATGGATTTTAGAATTTTTTAATAAAAATGTACATATGAGCCATAGTATAAACGTGTGACTTAAGTCTGTGGCATGGAGCAAAATCATCATGGAGAGATACAACCTAGAGTTAGAAATGTTCCTTATTTCTTTAGTTCAGAATTCAAGTACAATATTTTCTGAAGCTTTATAATTGCTAAATATTGTTTAAGATAAAATTAGCTCCCTAATTTGGCTTAGTAGCTCTTCTAAGTTGGCTGTGATGATAATGAGGCATACCTCAATTTATGAGCAATCTAAGCAGCATGGCTTACTCAACCCGCAAATTACTTACAAAATATATGAAATGTTTACAGCCCACATGGAAAGTACTATATTTAAAATGTTCTGGGGTCACATTAAAAATGATTGAGTGGTTTTAGAACTCTATCGGCCTTGTAGTTTGTTGCAGGAGAGAAAAGTCAGTTAAAGTGCTTGGTATTTTGCAAATAGTTTTTAGTTTCACTGTGACTAGGGGCTAGAAGAGATAGAGAAAATCATGATAGATAGACTAGTCCAATCTTTGTACCATCATAGTGTATTTCAACGATATTTTCATAGAATTTGTATGAGAGTTAGTATTTGTATTAATTTTATCTTCGGTGAATCACAAATTGAGAACTTCTCAGTAGCTAAAAGTAAGAATAAAAGGGACAACAGAAGAAAGGGCCCTTGTCCTTAGGGAATTTATACATAATCTTCAAGGGACAGAACAAGGTCTGGAAAGGAGAGCAGCCAAGAAAAAACAGGGCACAACTGGGAGCTAAACCACGTGGCCAACTCAGCAGCATTTCTGCATTGGAGAGAAGAGAACGTGAACACTGAGGACTGGGATACTCTGACAGAACACTGCTAGGGGATCTCTTCGCTCAGATAAAAAACATGGAGCCAGTGGTTTGTGACTTGGGCAACTGTTCAGTGAGAACCCAAATGAGTTAGTTAGCTTACTTTGCATACACCAAACAACCAGCTGCTCATAAAAAAAAACTTTCAGCCATTACTGACCTTGATTAGATTTAAGGCTAGAGCCAAGGAATGAAAAGTGGGATTCCTGCTTCCCAATTCCCCATACCACTCCTTCTCTCTAGATCCTGGCTGTGGAAGAAGTTCTGCTTAGCCACTGACTACAGGAAATAAATGCAACCTTTTAGGTACGTGATAGCAACAGCCATAAATAAGGGCAAGCACACTTATACCTGCAAGTAAATGGAGTTGCACAGATGGTACAAGGGAACCTTTCTCTAGGTCTTGAGCCAGATCCCATTACTCTCTGTTTCATATAATGGCTCTGTGCAGTAACTGTGGACCAACACAGTGCACAGATGGAAGAGAGAGTTAGAGGGCTATTGAACATGTGAATTTTCCCAGTGTGTCACAATTACAGAAACATCTGTGCTAAATATTTTCAAGCTGATCCACTATAAAAATTGGCAATGTTCAATAGCACTCAATGTCTTCTTTCCCCTAGTGAGAAAGCGGTTTAATGATTGCATTTGGGACTACAGCATAAGGCATGTACCTATGCTGATTGCTTGCTGTTTAAAGGGGCCTCATTTGCATTTTGCTGTTTGTAATGTTCTTTCTTTATCCCGCCTCCTTTCTTTTCCGCTTGCAAATATAAACTGAAAGGGAAATCAAACCACTTACTGCACTTGTCATTGAAATGTTTCCCAGGGCTCAGTTAATGGAATGGCCTGGTCAGGGGCAAGGAAAAGAGGAGATAGAAAGTCTCTTGACAGTAATTGTAGATTGTGCTGCTTGTTAATTCTGATTATATTGAAAGGGATGTATGGCTGCCTCAGCATTTGCTCACATACATGCTCCACCAACCCAGAATTTACTAAATATATGTATATATATAGTATGTATATATATAAAATGTGTATATATACACATATATATTTTTTTACTTCTGTGACTTTTACCTTTAAGAAGTTTGCAATTCTAGGTAGTGCTTAACAAATTTTAATGTGCATAAGAATTGCCAGGAATTTTTGCTGAGTAAAGATTCTGATTTAGTACACCTAAAATAAGACAAAGATTTGTCATTTCCAGCAAGCTCCCAGGTAACGCTTGTGCTGTTGGCTTAAGGACCACACATGACATGGCAAAGTCCTAGGCTCTGAGATTGCAAGAGCATCATTTGCTCTTTTCACTAACCAGAAATTTTGAATGTTCCTCATAAACACTTTAAACCAAAACCAAAAATATCTGACAGAGCCCTGTCTTGCAATAATGTCCATTTTCAATGTGTTGCAAATTTACATTTACTCATCAAACGCCATTTCACAAGCCTGTATTGTGCACCTATTAAATTTTAGCTTTATTTTCTGAAACTAAATTTAGTTGAAGAAAAGAGTCATGCAGGCAAATTATTGGAAAGCAATGGAAAGAGATAGCATGGAACAGACGATAGAGAATGAGTTTGGGAATCAGACAGAACTGGCTGCTCCACTACCAAAGTATGTAACTCTGTGCTAGTTACTAATTACCCTAATAAATAAAATGGACATAATAATCTTGTTGTTACAAATATATAGGATAATACTTACCACATCATGGTTATGTGCTAAAAATTAGTCTGATACCCTATTTTGATATATGAAAATAAAAAGACAAAAAGACTACATGTACTACAAAGATGTCAGTTGCTATAAAAATAAATATGATGGCTTCATCTCTAAGGAGCTTATGATTACACAGAAGAGATAAAAACAAGAGGACAGGTAGAATGTGATAAATTCTATAAGATAAATTTTAAGAAGATGTTATGAAAATCAAGTAAATTGGCTTTAGTGGCAATTGAATTAAAACAAAGGATAGGTGGCTTTGCAGTAGGACATGGATGAAAAAGCATGTTTTATGCAGAAAGGATGGCAAAAAATACACTGTAAGGCACCTGTGGAAAATGTTTGACTGGGGATAGGCTTTGTTGAATGGAAACAGCAGAGTAGGATGCATAGGGATGTGGAACAGAGCCTGAGAGTTGGAACTTTACTCCAGGAGCTATGGTACATTAGTAAAACAATGAAATGCCCAGTGTAACCATGGAATTAGAAATACTCATTTACATGAATAAGTGGAAGTTCAAGCTAGAATAGAAGAAGACCTAGGCTACTTCCTTACCTGTGTGTTCATAGGTAAGTGTGAGGATAGAGCAGGTAGGTGAAGGAAAAGGCACTAGTGATGAAACGGGAGACAAGAAAGGCACTCACAAGTAAGAAACAATAAAGAAATTGCAGGTAAGTACAAGCAGGTAAGCAGAGAATTCAAAAGTTAGTGATGGGTAGAGGCAATGGAAGATCCAGAATCAGGCCTACCATTGATAGGACATACCAAAGGGCAGGAGTTTTTTAAATATATTTTATTGATTATTCTATTACAGTTGTCCCATTTTTTTTTCTTCCCCTTTATCTCCCTCCACCTTTGCGCTCCCTCTCCCACCAGCATTCTCCCCTCTTCGTTCATGTCCATGGTTTGTACACATAAGTTCTTTGGTTTCTCCATTTCCTATACCCAAGGAGCAGGTTTTAAAGTTGTATTTGCATAGCATGGAAAGGTTACTTAGAAGACATATTTACTAAAGGTAGCTTCAATAGCTACTTAAGCTTTCAAAGGGTCTAATCTCATCTCCCAAAACTTTTTTGGCTGCATTGTGTTTATTAGAGACCATAGGATATTCATTTCTTTGGATATTATGCAATATTCTTTTTAAAAAATAAATGATTTACCTGAGCTCTTTTAGATATTTATGTTCCTAAATAGAGAAAATGCACTATGTTTAGTTATTTCCCTCTGTCAATTCTATCTTTCCCCCATCTCTTGCTCCATTAAGGATAGTATATTATTTAAAAAGAAGAAAACTGTACAACAGCAAACTCTATAAAATTTTATCCTAGCATTGTAATCTTAATTTTATTCTAAAATAAATAATTAAACAATTATGCTGTGGGGCAATGAATAATCTTATACCAAGTACTCACTAAAAAAAGGTGTGGCAGACACCAGCCAGCAGTGTCCACGTCATTATGGATGAATTAAAACATACATACAGACTACTGAGTTTGGTGGAGGATGACAGCATGGCTTTTCTCTCAAGAGGAGCAAAAACTGCAGCCTCCACCATGACAGGCCTTTATTCTAAAAACTTCCCCTCACATTCCAAGATGGTTCTCCTTCACTATCCCCGTCACAACAAAGGAACCAATGCCTCTCATTACATCACAGAAAAAGGATATTAGCAAATGAATAGGCAGTTGGTTACACTGGTCCCAAGGTTTAGTACTTGCAGGGTGAGGGGATTTTAGTGAAGAGCAAGCCTCAGAATAGTCTAGGTACATTGCAAATCTGTTTACTCACGAAAGAACCTATCTGTGGGCGTGGGTCCTATGCATCTCAGAGTGGGAGCTGGGCCCACACCATGCAGAAGGTTCTGCCCCAGAAAGGTCCACAGCCCTGGAGAGTGTGGCTCAGTTGGTCAGAGTGTCATCCTATAAACAGGAAGGTCATAGGTTCAATTCCTGTCAGGGCACATGACTCGGTTGTGGGCTTGATGCTCGGTTGGGGCACATACAGGAGGTAACCAATTGATGTTTTTCTCTCGCTTTGATGTTTCCCTCTATTACCCCTTCCTCCCTTTCATTCTCTCTAAAATTAATAAGCATAACCTTCGGTGAGGATTAAGAAAAAGGTCCACAAATGTGAAGAACAGGAGCTAGTTAAAAAGCACCTCCTGTGCATGTCATATACAATGTTAGCCATTAACACATCTAATCTCATTTACTATCACAGCAGCTTAGCAAAGAAGAGGCTTTCTTTGCCATTTTACACTTAGAGAAACAAACTATCAAGAAGCGTGACCAGTACAGCTGTTAACTTGAAGAGCCAGGTCTCAAATGGAATGTGTCATGCCTCAGCCTTAATTCTGCTCAGTATACTTTAATGTAGAAGAGAAAAAGTCTCTTCCCCTACCTATCTTAGGTTTTTCAAAGGGGGCCCTGTACATTAGATTGACACAAAGCAGATTAATGATAAAAAAACCTAAATATTTATTTAACTTTCATAAGGAAATAAAGATGTAAAGAAATATTTAAACAAGTGTTTTTATACTAGGTTTGATGAATGTTAGCAAGTTGTGGAAAAATGTGACACATACAAGCTAAAGGCAGCAAAGTGGGGGCATTTAGAACAACTTGTTTACTTAGATCCTGTTAGGCTTCTCTTTGCCTTTGGAAATAAGGATGTTCCTTCCCCTGGTATAGAAAAGGCACCTCTCATATGAGGGTCTTATGACCTGCCTGCTTCAAGGGAGTTGAAAGTGGTTAGGTTCTTTCTTTTACCTGCTATTTTTCTTCTGCTCGAAATATTCAATATACCCAATATATTTTCCTACTTTGTAGGTTCCCTTTTCATTTGGCTGATGTTTTCTTTAGCCATGTAGAAGCTTTTTAATTTGATGTAGTCCCATTTGTTTATTCTTTCCTTTAGATCACTTAGTCTAGAGGACAGATCGGTGAAAATATTGCTGCATGGAATATCTGAAATTTTCCTGCCAATGTTCTCCTCTAGGACTTTTATGGTATTATGACTTATATTTAATTCTTTTATCTATCTTAAGCTTATTTTTGTGCATGGTGTAAGTTGGTGGTTGAGTTTCTTTTTTTCTTTTTTTTTTTTTTTTTTTGCATGTAGCTGTCCAGATCTCCCAACACCATTTGTTGAAGAGGTTATTTTTACTCCATTTTATGCTCCTTCCCCCTTTGTCAAATATTAATTGACCGTAGAAAAATAGGTTTACTTCTGGGTTTTCTACTCTTTTCCATTGATCTATGATCTCACCTATAACTGGAACCCAACCAATAAAACAGACAAGTGAGCAAAATAGAACCAGAAATATGGAAATAAAGAACAAACTGATAGTGACCAGAAGAAAGAAAGGAGAGGGATACCAGAGGAAAGAAGGAGAAGGGTCAAGTTTGAGGAACATGTATAAAAGGCTGAGTTACAAAGTCAATAGGGTGGGAGGGAGGGCTGAATGTGGGAGGTAGGGGGTGGGTAGGACAGGGCAGAGTAATGGGGAAAAAATGGGGACAACTGTAATTGAACAACGATAAAAAATAATACCAAATGGTCTTCATAACAATGAAGAACTTTCAAAAACCAAGCTGACACAAGCCTATGTGATGATTGTATACTGATCAATGAACTGTGATATAAATTTTGTAGAAATTACCAAAAAAAATCAATGTGCCAAAGTACCATATTTTTGAGTAACATGTCCTGAACTCCATCAATAACTTAGATCTTTCTTTTAAACAGCCAACATAGAAGAATTCTGTGCCTAGCTGATGGCTTTGAAAGGGCCAAATTGAGTTACTGCTACTGGCAGAAAACACAGGTCTGTAACATTTATAGACCAGAATGAACATGGGAAGTATAGAATCTTAATTCTGATGGAAATTCCAAGATGAAAATGAGAAGCACCTAAGGCAGAGAACTTTAATGACAAATTTCCAGCTAGATCCCTGGAGACATGCACACTACAAAGTAGGCAAAAAATACCCCTGTTCTAGAACAATTACATTCAATAAAATAAATTGTTACAGCCACAATTAGAGAGAATATTGTAAAAGTTTACCTCTTTTTTTGTTGCTGTTAAAGGTTTTCCTAAGAGAAGAAAATGTTTTGATCCAATGGACCATATTGGAGCAATGCTAATTTTTTTCATTTTATTTTTAGTTTGAAATGGCCAATGTCATATAATGAGTTTATGTGTGTTAAGGAAAGAAAAAAATGTCTGTGTGTGTATATGTATGTATATATGTGTGTTTGTGTATATATATAAAATATCTCACTAAACCTGGAAAGTAAATAAATGGAAAAATAAGTAGAATAAGGAGAATATGCTTAAATATAGAGTTCTCAATTGTGGTCTGATCTTGAGAAAATGTATGTAAAATATTTTTTAATTGTGAACTCCTGTAAAGATTTTTTAAAAATTTGTATGACTATTTTAGTATTTTTCATGGAGTCTCTACTTGTATTACCCCTGAGTACTTCCAAAGTTGAAAATGAGTATGAAGAACTACAAACATTAGAAATTGGTGAAATGAAAAAGATGAGTAATTAAAGTCAGAGGGAAATTTAGAATTTAAGGTCTTGGAGGCCAATTACAGTTTTGTGCTTTTTTTGTAATAGAGACATCAAAAAACCAAAGTGGAATAGTAAAGTGGTTAAAACAGATTTTGTTCAGGAATTATTGTGATATGGAAAGAAGTGTTAGTATGGAACTGGGCTCCATTCAAAATGCAGCAAAGTGAGGATCAATAGCCAAGGAATTCTTGCTAAACTGATCTAATAGGATTCTCCCTGAAGGCAGGCCAAGGTGATCAAATATTACCTAGGGGATGGTAGAGGATGAAGAATTTGATCAGATGTCTTAAGTGTTCAGATATTGTTCATGAGTGGTTTTCTCCAAGCTGCTTAGCACTATTTTTGCTGAAACTGAGTGATGAAATGATAGACAGAGAAGTGCAAGATCTAGGCAAAGTCAAAAACAGGGTTCAGAGAAGAATGACTAAAATTTTGGTTAAAAGAGAGTCTTTCTCAGAGGTAAAATACATCAAAACTGAGTAGCTCCAGAAAACTTAAGTTTTGCTAGTGGGAAAAGTCAGCACTTTTGCTGTGTGGATAATGTGGTAAGCAGATGACAAGGAACAGGTGAGAAAGAATAGCGAATACTAAATCAGACAGGTAGACTTTGTTTAAGAGATGAATAAAAGGTAGTGTTAAGAATTGCATTTGAGAGTATAACTACTGAATTAAAAAAAAAGAGTAAGCATGAGTAGTCTTTAAATCCATCTTACTAGAAAACACTAAGGAACTATGGTAAAATTTAGATTTTATAATCAGACAGACCTGTCTTCTAAATACTGGAGTACCTCTTACTTAGTGAATTTGACTGTCACAAACACTGAGCTTCAGTTTTTTTTTTTTTTTTTTTTGGGGGGGGTTCATTTAGAAATTGCATGGAGAAATGTACCTAGCATAGTAGCTGTCACATAGTATGTGCTCCATAAATGCATTCCTTTCCTCTCCCCAACACCCTAATTTTTTTCATCCTGTACATTGATTTTAATACATATTTTCTCAGCTTATTCTAAATGAATTGTCTACCACTTTATTTGGTGGGTAATAACATTAATATTAATATATTATACTAAAGATATATAATCAGCTTAACTTTAAATATTCTGGAATTAATTTGAGAAACAAATTACAATTTTTTAAATCATTTCAAGTGTATTTTCTATTTTAATTTCTATCTGTCAAGTAGGTTGCTGGATCATAGGCTGGACTTTATCATCCAAAAGTTCATATATATTTCCACCATAAGGCTCCAAAAAATTCTATGTCTTCTTTAGCAACTCTTCACATGAATATTTTCCAAAAAAAAAAAAAAAAACTATTTACTAAAATTCTGCTGTATCTGAGGAACTGTGACTGACACAGCTCAAGAATCAAAACTAAATAAGGCAGCTCCGAGGTGGAAGAGAGGTATGTAGAAGCTTCACTGACCTCCTCCCAGGACCAATCTGGATTTATAACTAAATCATACAGAATTTATCCAGAGTAACCAACTGAACACTAGCTGGAGAGAAGCAAAAATATAGGCCAATACCCCTGATGAGCATAGATGCTAAAATCCTCAACAAAATATTAGCAAACTGAACACAGAAATGCATCAAAAAGATCATACATAATCATCAAGTGGGATTTATTCTGGGAATGCAAGTTTGGTACAACATTCTCAAATCAACAAATGTGATTCACCACATGGACAAAATGAAGGATAAAAACCACATGATCATATCAATAGATGCAGAAAAAGCATTTGATAAAATCCAGCACCCATTTATGATCAAAACTCTCAGCAACATGGGAGTAGAGGGAACATACCTAAACATAATAAATGCCCAAATGACAAACCCACTGCCAGCATCCTACTCAACGGGCAAAAACTTACATAGGGAACAAGACAGAGATGTCTGCTTTCACCTCTTTTTCAGCATAGTACTGGAAGTCCTAGCCACAAGCAATCAAATAAGAAGAAATAAAAGGCATCCAAAATGGAAAGGAGGAAGTACAACTGTCTTTATTTGTATATGACATGAATCTGCACATGGAGCACCCCAAATTTTCCACCAATAAACTACTAGAATAAAAGAATTCAGCAAAGTAGCAGGACACAAAATTAATATCAAGAAATTGGTGGCATTTTCATATACCAATAATGAATTAACAGAAAGGGAAATTAAGAAAATCTTATTTACAGTTGCTTCAAAAAGAATAAAGTACCTAGGAATAAACATAACTAAGAATATAAAGACCTGTACATAGAAAATTATAAGACACTGAAGAAAAGAATCAAGGAAGATACAAACAAGTGGAAGCACACACCATGTTCATAGACAGGAAAAACTGACACCGTTAAAATGTCCATACTACCCAAATAAGTTTTTACACAGCAAGTAAATCATCAAAAAACAAAAATGCAACCCACAGAATGGAAGAACATATTCACTGACACATCTCATAAGGGGTTATATCCAAAATTTGTAAATTACTTAATAAAACTCAACACCAAAAAAAAAAAAAAAAAAAACCCACCAATTAAAAAGTAAATAAAGTACCTGAATAAAAACTTCTCCAGAGAAGACATACAGATGGCAAATAGGCATATAAAAAGATACTCAGCATCACTAATCATCAGAGAAATGCAAATTAAAACCACAATGATATACCATCTTGCACCCTTTGGAATGACTATCATCAATAAATTAACAAACGTGCTGGCAAAAATGTGGAGAAAGGGGAGCACTTTTGTACTGTTGGTGCGAATGCAGACTCGTGCAGCCATTGTGAAAGCAGTATGGAGAGTCCGCAAAAAATTAAAAATGGATCTGCCTCTTGACCCAGCAATTCCACTTCTGAGAGTATCTCTGAAGGAATGCAAAACAGTGATTCAAAAGGACATGAGTATATTTATGTTCATTGCAGTGTTATTTACAACAGCCAGGATATGGAAGCAGCCCAAATGTCCATCAATACGTAAGTGGATAAAACAATTATGGGACATTTAAACAATGGAATTCTACTCAGTCATAAAAAAGGAGAAAGTTTTACCCTTTGTAACAGTGTGGATGGACCTAGAGAATATTATATTAAGTGAAATAATCCAGTCAGAGAAAGACAAATGCCATATGATTTTACTCATATGTGGAATCTAATAAACAAAGTGAATTAACAACCAAAACAAAGACAGACTTATAAATAGAGAGCATATGACAGCTAGTAGTTGGGGGTGAGGAGGTTAGGGGGTGGAGGGATTGGGCAAAAAGGAAAAAGGCCTCATGGACATGGACAACAGTGTGGTGATTGCTTGGTGAAAGAGAGTTTAAGAGGACTAAATGGTAATGGAAAAAATACAATAAATTTTTTAAAAAAACTAAATAAGAATAGGTCTTTGACACAAGGAATATCCTCACGTTGCTTCACTTTGTAAGGGAGAAAGAGAAGTTCTATTTTCTCCTCCTGCATTAGAATACTTTTCAAGTGTAACTAAATCAGTAAGTGCAGGAAAAAAAGAGAACTTTTGTATCTCTTCTACTTGATTATCAGTTGTTTCACTCAATTATCAGTTGATTTACCAGAGTAATTTGCTTTGGAAATTTACTTTGAACATCCAAGTATTCTTACTCCCATGTGGAATTACAGATAATACTCATTGGAGAAACAAATACCTGGTTATAGTTTCTGAGTGTCAGGCAAAATACCCTGGAACGGAGGAGACTATAGTGTGCCACACACTCTAGTAATTCCAAATATTTAGCATCTTCAAATAGTGGCCGAGTCCTAGGAGATTATGGTCAAATCTGGCCTATGGTGGATTTTGCCTTAGAGAGATAATAGATGTTTTTATTCTCCTTCTAGTGAGAAATTGGATAGGAGGCCTCCCAAATTTAAAGGGAAAGTTATCATTGACATGCTGCTTCAAGTGTGATGTGGAGGTTTTTGTTTTATTGACAAGTCAATTCCTTAATCATCTTAACATTCTTTGCTCTTCTCTGAACATTTGTCTAGTTGTCAACCTCTTTGAGCGCACTGAGTGAATGGAATGGAATACAGTATCTTTAATGGAAACTTCCCTAGGGCTAAATAAAAATATACCCAACACCATGGTGTTTGACCCTCTTGGAGGTGTAGTGCAGTCCAAGTTAATATTAAATTTTTCATCTAACTTATCATCGTCCTATAGAGTATTTGTGATATTGTGATTTATAATAAAAATGCAGATTTGGTCTTTTTCCTGGTTTAGGGGCCAGAGCTCCTAAAACCCTTGAAATTTCCTAAGTAAAGGCAGCAATAAAGGCTTATTTGTTAATTTGGGGAAAGAAAAATAATTTGGCCTTTACTCTTTTTGGTTCTTGGCTGAGACCCTGCCTTGTAATAAAAGACAGATTAACAGGAGAAAAGCAAACGGATCTTTAATAATACGTATACCACTTCTATACACGGGAGATAACTGGGACATTTTGTAAGGAAATACCAAGTCCAGCTAAAGGTAAAGAAGATGTTGGGGGTGGGGGTAGCCATTTATGGGGATTATCAGGCAAAGCACAGGTATGATTACTAAGGAGATTTAAGTCCATACTGTCTCCATTAATTTCTTGACTTCTCTTCTTCCTGGTACAGGGAGGAAGTCACACTTCTACGTACATGTAAATGGCACTTACAAAAGAGTAACTTCTACTTAGTTTTCAGAGCTTTACCTACATCTGCTATTTCTTAAAAATAAACAGCCTAAAATAATCCTTATGCCCAAGAGACACACTTTGGGGTAACAAATTCTGCTCCTTTTTATTATCTTAATGAGTTATCGTTTGGACTGCCCCTAAGAATGGGGGCTGGTTTCTGGGAGAAGCAATCGTGTGATTAGAAGGTAGGAGCACTTGCTCCGAACCTCCTGACCTCTGGGGAGGGTAGCTGGCTGGACTTCAATCAATCACCAATGACCATTGCCTTAATCCATCATGCCAAATTAATGAAGCCTTCTTAGTAGCTCAAAATAGGGGTGGGGTTGAAGAGCTTCTGGGGTTGTAAACACCTGAGATTCAAGGAGAGCTGCATGCTCAGAGAGCATGGGAGCTATGCACCCCTTTTCCAAACATTGCTATACACATCACTTCATCTGATCCTTTAATATCCTTTGCAATAAACCAGTAATCTAGTGTGTAAACCACTTTCCTGAGTTTTGTGAGCCTCTCTAGCAAATTTAGAGAAACCAAGGAGAGGGCTGGGGAAACCTCTGATTTATAGGCAGTCAGTTAGAAGTGCAGGTAACAAATATGGACTTTTAAGTGGTGTTTGAAGCGGAGGACAGTCTGTGGCGCTAGTCCTTAATCTGCAGGATTTGATACTGTCTGGGTAGATGGTGCCAGAATTGAGTTGATTTGTAGGACACCCAACCGATGTCAGAGAATTACTTGATGATGTGGGGAAATCCCCACATATATTGGAATTGGTAATCAGAATCTTGCTAATGAATCAATTAAGCAGTTAGTTGTGTGGATTCATGTAGTTAAGAGACATGGCTATGCCTAAATTCTAGGATCAGTGTGTCTAAAGACCATAATCTTTATTATGCATAAACAGATGTCTATGAAAAAGAAAGAAGAATAATTAAAGTTTGCAAGCCAGTCCACCAATCCCTGGTGAATAGTCATTTTCCAATGCCTGTCTCGAAGTTTTTCTTTTCTACCAACTGTAATAACTGCCAACTTGTAAGAGGATGCAGCTATTGCCTCCCCATGGCAACAGATCCACACCCTGAGTGACGGGGGTTCCATATTGACACCTGGAAAATGTCCCAAATAACTCCAAAAAGCACCTGGAGTTTAATTTCACATCTTAAAATCCAGAAGGAGTCTTTTGTATAATTTCTCACACGTTAAAGTGAGGCTATTTATATACCATGCAACTGATGGTGACAACCGAGCTCAGCAGAGAGTATTTGAAAGATTCAATAAACTTAGCTTCCCTGGAAATGGCATGCTAATGTCTTTAAAAAGATTTGAATGATTTGCCTAAAATAGCGAGGAACTTTAAGACATCCTTTCATTTAAAATAATGATAACAGAATGGCATCTAGTCACCTTAACAACAAGAAGGGGAAGGTAGGAATAATTTGCCTACAAAAGACCTCAAACTTTCCATGTCAAAGTGTAAGTAAATGCTAGGGAACAAGTGAACCATACATAAGTATTCCTCTTGCAGAATAGTTATCTTTTAACCAAAGCAGGAGAACCATATTTCTTTCTCCCTAATGACAAGTCTTTATCACTAAAAATAGCATACTGAAAACTGACAAAGTGGAGTGTTTTTGAATAAGCCTGAATTATAGATAGTGACCTGAATAGGAGCAATGAATGTGATTCAAAGCTGTGCACATTAGCAGTCGCTGCCAGGACGGAGTAATCCCTAGGTTGCCTAATTGGTGTGTGTGTGCACACACACGTGTGTAAATGCAAAATTTTATTTGAGAGA
This sequence comes from Anoura caudifer, assembly GCA_004027475.1. Taxonomy (NCBI): domain Eukaryota; kingdom Metazoa; phylum Chordata; class Mammalia; order Chiroptera; family Phyllostomidae; genus Anoura; species Anoura caudifer. The sequence goes on along the minus strand of PVKU01001175.1, from coordinate 140,319 downwards.
GATGATTTCTCTTGCTTTAGCCGGCAATTTAGAGTCACATTTTTAATCTAGTGACATACATTTCTCTTTAGATTCTGCATTAGATTTTTCTAAAAATGGAAATTAACGCTTTGATAGATTTTCATAAAACTGGAAATTAATATTCTCTTTGTATAATTCCCATGTATAGGATAAGTCTTTCTCTTCCATCTTGTTTTCAAAGAGAAAATTAAACATATTTGTTTTTCCCATACAATAACCTTTACTTAACATTCTTTATTTACAAAAACAAAGGCTTTATGACCATGATGATGTTTTGTTCTCAGTTTGACAGACCAAATGTTACTCAAAGGTTTTTGATTGCTTGAGCCTGGCTGAAGACCTCACTGAAAGGGCCAGCACAGTATATTGACTTCTCACCTCCTCCCAACATGAGTGATATGGCCTCTCTCGCTCTTTCTTGTCTGAATGGTTATGCCTGTCAATGGGCTCTGCTGGCCTCCAGCAGGGGATGCACAGTCTGCCTCACTCCCAGCTCCTGGTGCTTTGGGGCAGGACAGATGCTGGAAATCCCCAAAGAAAGAGCAAGGGAAGTGCCTCAAAGCTGCAGATCAGATCTTGTTCTTGTTGTGCCAAAAGGAAATCAGGATTTCAATGCCCCCTCCAGTTACTGTGAAACATTTGTAAGTTGTCATTTTTCTTTTAATCAATCTTAAAAATTCATTTAATAAAATGTTCTCATTGTGGCAGATAGTCAATTTCACCTTCACCTTTTCTTCTATGAATGCCAGGGAGAATAATGGAATAGTCGGGGTCTATAAGCAGTCTCTGTGCATTCCCCCTTTCTGTGTTATATACTACAGTGGAACTTCATTACTCATATATCAGTCTCTGTAAAGGAAAACGTTCATTCAGTCCCATTTCTTAAGGAAGTTAACATCTTTTTTTTTTTTTTTTTTTAAGAGAACGAAGACTATCTGCTCTCTGTCCCTTGGAAGAAATTTACCATCCACTGGATTACCCACTGGAACTCTATACTTTAGCCCAGATATCCTCAAGAAGGGATGATTTTGCCCCCTTAAGGGACATTTGGCCATGTGAGATGTTTTTCATTGTCACAGTGGGAGAGAGGTTGCTATTGGCATCTAGTAGGTAGATGCCAGGATGCTGCTAAATATCCCTCAGTGAATAGGAAATCCCCACACTACAAGGAATTATCCAGCTTCCAATGTTAATAGTGCTGCGGTTTAAAGAATCCTGTTTTAGATTAACTGATCTATGGAACCTGGAAAAAAATCTTGCCCATTCCTTCATGTGTCCTTCATGATGTCATTCCACTCCTAATTGCGGAGTGCCATCCACCAATCCAGTTCCCTTCTTTACATTCTCATTTCCCCAGGTACAACACAAGGTCCACTGCTAATCATGTATGTGTAGGGCCCTTAGGCTGCCTATATGCTCCATTGAGCCACATCCCTAAATAGATAATAAGTTTAAAAATCCATATTTTAAAAATATGTATTGGATATACTTGCAAATAGTGATTGTTTAATGATTGAATTGGATTGAGGCAAACTGAACTTCTATACTGCAAAAAGAAAACATTTCCTGAATAACATAATAATTCTGCATTTAATGTTTTTATTTGGGGGAGGCTTATTAAAAGAGAAACCACCTCACTAAAAATAAAAGAAAAAGAAAAAGAAAAGAAGCTGGAATATATAATATTTTCTGTATCCCATCCCACAATTCTTCAATAAAATGTTAGCATATTTCCTCCCTTTTTATAGTTTTTTCATAGACATGAAAGCATATATGTTTCAATTTCTGTGTTGGTAAGACAGTCACAAAATCCTGGATGTTAGCAATAAAATGCCTTAAAATTACCTAGTCTAAATCCATTAGTTTAAGATACTGAAGCCCAGAGTAATTAATAATTATAACAGACTTAAGTAATGCAGTTGTTTAAGTACCATTATAATGTCCCCTCAGGGGTGTCAAACTCATTTTCACTGGGAGCCACATCAGCCTCGGGTTGCCTTCAAAGGGCCGAATGTAATTTCAGGACTGTGTAAATGTAACTGCTCTCTAACTAGGGGCTAGGAGCTCTGCACAGCCGCCAGGTAGAAACAAGGTGGAGGGCTGGATTCGGCCTGCAGGCCTTGTGTTTGCCACCTGGGCCTTAACAGATAAAGACACTGAGATGTGGAAATGTTAAATAAGTTGTCAAAGATCATTGAGCTCATCAGAGATAGAGATGTTCTTCCAACTCAGGGCAAGGAGCTTCAGTGTTTATGTTTTAAGCTCTATTTTACAGTATTTCTCTATTAAAAGTTTTCCCATGGTCAAACAACACTTTAGGAAGAGAACTAGAATAAAAATTCAGATCTTCTCTCTCCAGATCTAGTATGCACACCATCCTGCAATACTGCCTCTGTTTATTGGAATAATTCTATATAAAAAAATAAAATGGACATTTTCCCTTAAAACAAAACAGCTATATAGAATCAAACTTCTATTTGTATAATAAGGCATGTTTATGCTTATTGGATTAACCCCTAATAGAGTTGATCACCACAGTACCTTATAAAGAACAGTCAATAATTAAAAAATAGATTAAAATATTTTTTCTAATAATGTTTTGGTTTTGTATCTTAAAAACTATATATTTGGCAACTGCAAATTTCAGAAAGAGAAGTGCATATCTAAAATGCTAAATTTCTAGATTGAAATTGAAAAAATATATTTATCCTTTATAAATGTAAAATAGTTCAGCATCTTGCAGACAATATATTTAGAATACTGACTACAAGTGCTGTTATTTGTACTTATTGAATAATACAAGTAAAAAACTTTGATTTTCCCTATAACTAACTTAACTATTGAAATCCTTTCATTAAGTATTCCATAGAGTTGTTTCCTTAGAGCACTTAATCCTATAGCATTCTTTGTGAAGAAACATATTCTTAAGGTAAAAAGTTTAGCGAACTGAAAAATATCTTATTTTTGGAGAATCCATATGAATATGAAACATTGCAAGGTTTTGTAAGTCTTAGTTTAATCCACCATTTACCAACTTAACTTTGCTAAAACTTTTTCTTTACATAATATTCCCCATTTGCATGTTGTTGATAGCACAGTTTCAGAAATATTAGTGTAGTATAGAATGTGAACAGTAGAGGCAGATCACAGACTAAGAGTCAAGCTGTATAAGAAGGGCAGTGTGGGAAACTAACCTCATTCATATTTCCACTCGATAAAGGAAGCCCTGGTGCACAGTATCTGATAGGAAGCCTCCACTTCAGCATTCTGAAAAACAGCCAAACTACAAGCACAGGAAACAGTTTATCATATTACAAACTCCTTAGTCTATCATTGGATGACATCCATCATCTGATCAGGTCCAAATTTACCGTTGACATCGTAATATTTAATTCAGGCCTTATTATCCTAATTCTTACTTATTCCAAATATGACATACGCTTTATTGATGAAATCATCCCAAATCCATCAAATCTCTCTCCTTCTTATTGATCTACCACATATTTTAGCATTTGATTTGTCTTTTTCCAAATTATTTCACTCAAATTCTTTTCTATGTTAATTATTTCCCTTCCAAACTCACATACAATTCCCCTGCGCATTTATAGAAAATGTTGGGACAAGGATGAAGAAACATATGACTACCTGTCACTCCAGCCCCAATACTAAGTGTAAAACAAGTATTCTACATATACTGTCCAAGCAAACCAATTAGGCACGCTTAGGCAATAGACTAAGTATATCATTTTAATAAGGGGGCTCCAGTATTTTTTCTAGTGACAAAGGCAGCCAAGATTGCTGAATAACTTGACTAGTTTTGAAAGCAGAGTTAAATTCTTCTGGTTCTAACTACTCAAATATTTTATGAACTTTAGAAAATAAAGGTGTCCTTGGATTGAACGTTTCTAGGAGAGAAACTACATGAAACAGTGATCTGCTGCTTATTCCTCAGATATGCATTTAGTGCAGCGGTTTCATGTTGGGACTGCAACCCAAAGCTGCTTGGGTTCGAATCTCCACCACGGGACTTAGGCAAATCATTAAACTTCTTTGAGTTTCACAGAGCCTTCTCAGTTTGGGTAGACCCTCAAGTATCAGGTCTCTGAAAAAATATGTCAGGAAAGGAAAATTTATATTATTTTTAATAAACAGTTACATAGTCATATGGCAGACAGTGTTCCAAGCACTTTACAAATGTTGCCTCAGCTTATCGTTACTGAAAACCTTACATTTGTAGCATTAAAATCCCCATTTTACAGGTGAGGAAACTTGGACGCAGGTAGGACAAGGTAGGGTCTGGGATCCAGCTTAGGCCTCCTTACTGCAGGAAACTTCCACCTTGTCGTAGCCAAAGAAATGTGAAAAACACTGTTTTGAATAGTTAAATATGTTTCTCTACAACAAAAACATATAAAGCCTTTTTTCTAACTATTATGATTTATTCTCTACAATGTTTCATTAAAGAGTTCAATGATTTGTTCTTAGAAGTTATATAGCCAAAGGCAACCAAGTGTAATATGAAGAATTGGTCTGAAGTCCTTGCACTTGAAGGCCATACAAAGTATCTTGCTTCAGGGAAATAAGAAGAAAAATTAACAAACAGACAAAAAGAAAACAAACAACAACAACAACAAAAAACGTAACCTCCATAGGCACCAGAATCTCAACAGAAAATAACAGTTAGTGAAATTGTAGGTGTTAATATGAAAAACAGATCTTGTGCAAATATTAAAATTGACCCTTAGAAATTTGTATGCATGATTTTATTATAAATGATAAAATACACATTATGCCTCAGTTACAAACTTTTCATACTAAAAGTTCTCTAACATGGATTGCTTTAATATTAATTATGAAGTGAAAATGTTTAGGAACCTCAGATTGGAGATGTTAACCTTTTTAATACACTGATATGCATTGGTGAATCCTCAAGAAATGCAAATAGTAATCAGTGTTTCTCAGTTTCACTGCAGAATTGAAAAAAAAATTTCTTTTAAGAATTCTTTCAAAGTCTCTGGAGGAAGAAAAAAAATAGCAGCTTAAATCATATAGCTTTGGCTTCTATAAAACAGCTTCATTAACATATTAGAAAAAATAACTATAAATGACTTGATTTCAAAGATGCTAAATGTCAGCTTTAAGCAAATTATACTAAAAGAAAAACATTTTGAAGTGAAAAATTCAGATATTTTAGAAATATTTTAAAATGCCAGTAATAAAAGCATTGATGGATATAACTTTAAACATCAGTCTACTTGAACTTATTTAAGATTCTGGGGCACATTCCACAATTCTAAGCACTGTTATCCACTCTGGATAGTGTTATCCACTTAGGTGGAGTTTCCCTCCCACCTAAGTCCCTTTAGAATGTCAGCTGAAAGAGATATTTCCACTTTCTCTTGTAAACCATTATAGTTATTATTCCTATTAGGCAATTGATCCATTAACTTTCAAAAGTGAAGCATTTCAATACTGGATAAAATATTTGCTCTTATATAATCTCATTAGGAGATCCTTGGAGCCTTGTGAATGATATTATCTACATGAATACTGATTTAGTAATTGCATGTTCTGCTAAGGCTTAGCTTGGAAAATAATAGATAACACACCACTATAATTATAAACATGTTCAAAATCCTTTATAGTTTACAAAGTGCCTTCTCAAATTTTATCTCCAGTCTTTGTGAGACAAAAGAGGTATCAATGTCTTCATTTTGGAGATAAAAAATTAAGTGCCATAAAATAAGAAAATTACTAAAATTCATACAAATAGAACTTAGTAAAAATAAGATTTTTTATTGTAAATATCCTATACTTAATGTTGTTCCATGATTTGTGCAAAAAATAAATTAGAATTTAAAATACCTTTTTTTTTCATTTTAAGGAAGGGTTATTTCTAAGTACTTATTCAATACAAAAAAAGTATTAACACAAGAATGGATATGAACCTTTCACACATTTTATTTCTTTGTCAGCTTGTTTTTAAATAAACAGACTAGGATGAGTAGAGTTTTCAAATTTGCTGTCTTGCAGTGGGTTCCAGCATTTCTGACAGGGTTTGTGGGGTTTTTTGCAGTAAAACACTTGCTTTCTACCTGCATCCATGCATCTGAATTCTTAATGTAAAGCAGGAAGAAGGGAAAAAGAGGAAAGATGAAAGGAAAAAGAGAGAGAAGGAGGAAGGGAGGATGGGAAGGAAGGAAGGAAGGAAAAAAAAAAAAACCGTAGAAATGCAGGAACCTATCCTTGTCCTAAATAGGGAAATGCATTAACTGCATGTGGAGAACAGGGCCTGAAGCCATGTTTAGAGCATGCGCAGTACAGCAGTGACGCAGCAATAATACAGCCCCTCATCATGCACAGTGTGGCAGGCAACACGTGCTTATCTGAAGGGTAACGCCACACTCTCAGATCATGCGCAGTAGAGCGACATAAACCATACGCCTATCAGGGCTGACATAAATACGTGCCTCTCAAAGCTGATGCCTACAACGTGTGCCTATCAGGACTGAGGAAACTGACATGTGCTTATAAACAATGAGAAAAACATATTTATGAGAAATTGCGCAAAATCAACATGACTTTGCAACAAAAAATCATGAAAGCAGAGGACTTCAGATAGTGCGCCATGCAGCCTGAGAGTGAGTCACTCTGTGACGTCCTGCACATTCCACCTCAGGAGGGAAAGAGCTCAGCTGTGCTTCCTTCCGTCTTCTGACTGCTTTTCAACACGCTGACCACCCAGCGTGGTTGCGCCCCCGAACCAGGACCTGATTTCAACTCTTGAAACTCAGGTTCGTTATCCCCCAGTTCTCTTGTGTGATGTTATTGCTGATTGTTTCTGAGTACTAATTGTTACTAGGTTAGTGTGGATTTGGATTGAGTCTGCATTAATACAAGCTGAGTGACTCTGCATCAATAAAAGCTGAATAAATAGCGTAATCACTTGTGTTGGCTCCCTGTTATTTCTTGGTGCTAGTGTCACCTGTAGGACTGGTGGTGTTACAGCCGGCTAGGCACTTTTGATTCTTAAGGCCCAGGTCAGATGACCAGAGCAGGAATTGACGCCTGGCTTATAGGAAAGACTATACTGCTAACTATATGCTTGGGACATTATGTCCTCCTTTGTTACCCCTTTCTCCCAGCCTGCCCCCACCTCATCCCCCAAATCACCATCATGCACTATGTGAATCTCCCTCATTTGAATTTTGTTCCTGGATATGTGAGTTTATTTTAATAGTTCAGAGTTTAGAGAATCAGTTTTGCTGTGCAATTGTTGTGCTCGTTCCCTGGCATACGTGATGTTTCATACAAGAAAAGTAATTTCTGTGACAAAGATATTTGTAGCTATTAGTAAAATGAACTATACTTCAGGGAATTTATAGGAAAGGGCACTTAATTAAGGGTTTGGGACTACACGATTCATGGTTCTTAAACAAGCTCTTGGCAAGGTGCTTGATTTTGTTGCCATGGTAGGCCATATGATATTTCTTCATTAAATAAGTGTATTTTTCACAAGATGCTTGATTACTTCTTAGTAGATAAAGACAGTGGCAAACAGTATCTTCTATTTTCATTTCTTAGATCAATCATCCTATGTCTCTTTATCATGAATGTCAACATAAAGTAAAAAATATCCAGTGATGTCCAATATGACAGAGTATATGAGCTAGTCAAACCCAAAATAGAAGCTTTCCTGAGATATTAAATAAGTGCCTTGTTTAATTTCAAATGCAGATTTCTTGGAGTCACATTGTTTCACATATAAAACATTATACTTGTTTTCTTATGCTGAGGTTACTCCTTTGCCATACAGTTGGGTGGTTCAGAGGACAGGCCCTGGCACTTAACTGCCTGAGTGTGCAGCTTGGTTTCCCCACTTGGAGAAATCATAAACCTTAGGCAAGTTACTTAAGCTTTATCAGCTTCAGTTTCCTTAGTTCTTATATTGCAATAATAAGAGTAATGTCTACTTTTTAATGAGGTATGAAGAGGCAAATGAACAAATGCATGTAAAATGCCTTGGTACCTAGTATATAATTAGTAATAAATGTTAGTTTTTTAATTAAAATGCATGCAGCTAAGTTCAATACATGACTATAAGTTCTACAAAGGGGGATCTATGAAACAATACATCTTGAGATCACATAATTATCAGGGAGGCTTGGCTTCCCATTTCCTTCAAATACACCTTCTCATGGTGTAAATACTTTTCATCAAGAAAAGAAACAATGATAGCCTAACTGGAAAACAATTTCTAAAACGTAACAGTACCTTATTCCTCAGACAACAATATATAGACAGCAAAAAGAAGATGAAATATTTAGGGACAAGTCTGGCTCTTTTGAACATCTCCAAATATGTTGATCAAGGAATCTACAGAGTAAAAAGTAATTATCATAAAGTATAATAAATTGTGATTGAAACGTAGATAAATCTTTAGTAACATAAAAATAAGGGCACTACATCTAGTATGGGGTGCTTGGCCCAGAGGAGTTTTAAGGAAAACTATAAAGAAAATAAAGGTAAGAGTATGTGGAATCTTTGGAAAAGTCAATACATTTCAATCTTGCTGGAGTAGAGAGATGATATGGGGCAATAGGAGAGTTGAAGTAGGAAAAAGAAATCTCCTGAACCAAAATACATGTGTTCCAGGGTTTGGACACTGTCTTGAGGGCAATGATCTTATTTACATTTTATGAAGAAAGGATACTGGAGATAGGAGAATAGGCAGAAATGAGTTTTAAAACAGAATTGGCAAGATCAGTTAAGAGGCAGAAGCAATAATCCAGAAAATAAATAACAATTTGATAAAGGAGTAATCAGTAGATGATAATAGGGTTGGAAAGAAATAGATTTCCTTGCTGTTTGAAAGGCTGGAAAGCTAGGAGACTGTGGTCATCATTGATCCTGCCTATTTGACATCAGGAGCAAAGAAGTTCAAAACAATGAGGTTCTGGGAGGGGCCATGTGAATAAATGGCTGGATTAAAATGGGAAAGATAATCATTGCAGATGAAAATGTCAAGACATTGAGGATCAGGATATTGGTGACATAGAAGTTACCTAGGATAGTAGAAGGGCTTAGTGAGAAGAGGAGGATCACTAGTCAGATGCTATTTTGTTTTTCAAAAGGAATGCAGAAAAGGTGATTAAAGTGTCAGTGGTTGAGAATAAGATAAAGGAATAATATTGTTTTATATCAAGTGCATGTGGAAATTTTGCACATGCATAAAGGATGATGGTATGAATGAGAGAATATAAAGCAAAGAGGATATCTAATGTATCTTTTCAATTCTGGAGAAAGAAGGGATAAAACAACAAGTTTACTTCATATGAGTAGGTTTAAAATTAGTTCTCCTAGTTAATCATTTACTCTGAGCAACCATTCCCCTATATCACCCCAACCAACGCAGACAGATTCATTCCTACAACACCTCTCACACCCCCACTATGCAAGGTTGGAGATGGAGGGAATGAATGAACTGAATGGGAATTTGTTGCAAATAAAGTGGGAACCCAGATAACTCAATGGATAGGGAGGGGCAACCCCTCACCTTGTTTGCTAGCTGTTGATACTGGTTTTATTTGTGGATGTTGTATTTAACATTGACCTCAGTAAGACATTGTACAACCCAAGTTCATTGCCTCTGAAGACCCCCAACATTTCATTTTGTTTATAATTTTGTACCATTTCAGATCATATTGTATTATCCTTTAAAGGTCCCCTCTTTTTTTGATGCTATGAAACTGATTTCCTCATTGCATGAGTCTTCTAATGTATTTGCTTGTTGTTTTGAATTCAGGGTAGATTGTGAAGGTAAAACTTTACAGAGTTTTATGATTTTATTTTAAATTCAATTTTCTGAAGTCAAAGCACTAGTGTTTTACTAACAATTTCAGTTAGCAAATTCAACTTATAATTCTAGAAAATTAATCAAATTTAAAGGGAGTTTGAATACAACTGGGTCACATTTAAAAAGATAGTTAAACATTTTAAACAGAATTTATAAATAAGCAATATTTTAGATTCATTTTAAGCATTTTGATTTTTTGTCAAAAAGCGTTATCAAATATTAGACATATTTTTTAAAATCTAATATACCAACTTACGAATATACAATCCAAGCTTGTATAAATGTTCATAATATACTGCACATAAACAGCAAGATTTCTACTTAGAAATCACCATTCTGAATCAATTACTCAATAACAGTTTAAATAGATTGACAAGGCTGTCACTCAAACATGCCAAATTCTATTAAATTTCACCTATACAAAAAAAGAAATGATGTATAGGTTCCATTCCAAGATAAGAATACCTTGCTTTACCTCTTTTAAAAATACACCTATATCTGTACTTTATTCTAAATCCCCCTAGAGTTTAAATATGCATACACACCAAAAAAATGCACACATGGAAAAAGCAACATATGGCCAGATGTTTGGGCTGATCTTGATCTGTGAACTTCAGAAATCCAGTTCTATTTTCACCACTTGAAACCATGTGAACTATCCCAAAACTTTTCAGTATTTTCCTGTCATTTTATTGAATGCAATCTCATTGGCAACCTTGATCAGACAGATAGACTTCACTTAGAGTTGTGATATTAATAATTACATAATCCCATGAGGGATGTGATGCTATGGTTTTATAGCCCTGACTCCTTTCTGTTCAATATAAAATCACCTGACCCTGCTCTCTACCCATAGATGTCTGTAGCTTCCACCATGGGTTATAACCAAGATAAACACAAATCTTTTAAACAAATACTAAAGATACTTGTGTTTAATAAAACCATAAGATAAAATATCTCTCTAACCACTGCTAACAATTTTTTGAACTCAGTGGAATCCTGCCTTGTTCCATCCTTCATATTTTCAGAACTGTAAAACTCCTATGGATATTAGCATTTAACTCACTCATTGCTACAGCAAAATATACAGTCAATAAGTTGGTAACTCACAGATCTTTTTCTTCAGTCCAGAATTCTTTTCTAAGATCCTTGCCCTATACTGAACCACATAGTCAATATTTCCACTTTGATGCTTTCAGTACCTCAAATAAAATTTATCCCAAACTGAACTCATTACCCTTGTCTTAATCTTGCCACTTCTAGGGTTCCCAATTCAATAAGTGTCACTACTGTTCACCACATTGCTCAAGACAGAAACCTAATAGTAATTCACAGCACATTCTCCCTCCTCTGCTCATGCATAATCAACCTTTTTTCAATGCTATCCCCTAAGCATATTTAAATCTCCAATTTTCTCTCTTCCTATTTAAACTGATCTCTCAGCCTCAACTGTTGTTTCTTGCAAATCTCACCTCTGACAGTATTAAATGCTCTTTTCTAAAAAGTGCATCTGATCATAAAAGTCCTGGGCTGGATTGGAAAAATCTTATCTTCCTCTACAATTGAAATTTGGAATCTACATGTTTATCTTTTGAATTTGGGTTGGTTATGTGACTTGCTCTGACCAACGGGCCATTAGCAAGCACATCAGTATCAGAATCTAGAAAAACACTTACACAACAGAATTTGCTTCTCAGATCTTATAATACTTCCACCTCCATGGGAGAAAACTTGGCTTAGTCTGATGGTAGGTGAGGGGACATTTGAAGCAGAGTCAACCCATGCCACTGCAGCTTTCTATAGCAACTAGCCTCCGGTCAATCTAGGATCTAAACAAAGATGCATGAATAAGACTAGAAGAGACCAGGGAAGATACTGCTCTACTGAGACCAGCTCAAATAGCCAGTTCACAAAGTTGTGAGCTAATTAACGACTGCTTCAAGCCACTAACTTGTGGGATGGTTTGTTTCTCATCAAAATCTTATTAGTTCAAGTGCCTTGACTGAAACTTATTAATTACTTCCCAATACCCTTTAAAATATGCAACAAACTTATGAAGGAAGAGGAAAAGAGATGCAGAAATTTTTTAAGAGTACTCAAATGGCTGAATAAGCCCCCCCCCCCATTTAGCAATAGCTATAAACTGAAAGATTCAAGAGGCTGAGCAAACCTCAAACAAGACAAAATCCAAAGAATTCCAAAATGAGAAATGTAATCAAACTTCTGAAAACTGAAGACAGAGAAAAAATCTTGAAGACAGTAAAAAAGAAATGGCAGGTTCTTTATAGAAGGAAAATTTTAGAATTCAGAGGACTTCTTATTAGGAAGCTTAGATGTCAGAAGACAGTGGCCTAGCATTTTTTTAAATGCTGAAAGTGAATTCCCAACCCAGACTACTATGTCTAGTGAGACTCTCCTCCAGAAGGGAGAAATCAAAACATTCCCATAAAGGTAAATTTTAAAAATCTATTTTACCAGCAGACCTATCCTAAATCATGAATAAAGGAAGCTCTCTAAACAGAAAGGAAGCAATAATTGAAGAAATTTTGGAACATCAAGGGGAAAAAGAAAAACTTATAACATGGTAAGCAAACATATGGGTAACTAGAAAAGATCTTTTTTCTTGAGTCTTCTGAATTATCTTTGAAGGGTGATACAAAAATTGCAATGCTTTTAAAATATGATAAAAGTATGTAGACAAAATATTTAATTATATTATAAGTGTGGGAAAGTAAGAAGATGATTTTTCTATACTTCATTTGAACTTGTAAAATCACAACACCATTGGAATATGATAACTTATGTATATATAATGTAGTAGCTAGAGCAACCACTAAGAAATTTATACAGAGTAGACAAAGAGTATAACTTTCTTACTTTTACTTTCTTATTTTCTAACTTTCTTACTTTTTTCTTATAACTTTCTTTCTTATTCTAATAGTAAAAACTACTATTTGATTTATCTAAAAACACTTTAGACAAATCAAAATGATATTCTAAAATATGTTTATGTAATCAATAGGAAGCAGAAAAATTAAAGCAGGGAGATAAAAAAAAAACAGAGAGAAAACAAAATAGTGGATTTAAGCCCCAAGATATAAATTATGTCATGAAATGTAAATATCTAATTGTATTAATGAAAAGACAGAGATGGGCAGAATACATTAAAAAGCATGCCCCAGCTGTGTGCTATCTTCAAGCAACTCACTTTAAATACAATGATACCAGTGGTCTGTAAAAAAAGCACAGGAAAAGATATATCCTTGAAACATTAATGAAAAAAAGCAAGATAAGCTATATGAATTTTAGATAAATTAGATTTCAGAGCAGAGAAAATTACTGAGACAGAAAAGGACATTATATAATGATAAAGGATCATCCCACCAAGAAGTCATAGTGATCCCAAATGTGTATACACCAAAAAACAGAGCAGCAAAAGGTGTGAAGAAAATGTTATAGAACTAAAAGAAGACTTCAACACACCTTTTAAAACAAGTGATAGAACGATGAAATATAACAGTAGCAAGACTATAGAAGGAACTCAACAATACCATCAACTAATAAGATCTAATTCACACTTATAGACCACTTCTCTCATTATCAGAATATACTTTTTTTAGAGCTCTAGAAACACATACCAAAATAGGTCACATACTATGCCAGCAAACAAACCTTAGCAAATTAAAAAAATTTGAAATCATACACAGTGTGTTCTCTGAGCAAAATGGAATCAAACTAGAAATCAATAATGCTATTATTGTACTAATAAAAATTAAAAAAAAAAAACAGAAAACTCTTCAAACACTTGGAGACTAAACAAAACTCTTCTAAATAATCCATAAATCAAGTAAAAAATCTCAAAGGAAATAAAAAATACATTTAGCTGAATAAAAATGAAAATTCAATATTTCAAAATTTGTGAGATACAGTGTTAGCTACTTTATCAGTGCTAGGAGGGAAATTTATAGTAATAAATGCATATCCTGGATAAGAGGAAAACTGTCAAATCAATAATCTAAGTTCCCATTTCAAAAAGCTGAAAAAAGAAAAAGAACAAGATAAACTCAAAGCATGCAGAGGAAAGGAATAATACTGATGACAGCAGATATTAATAAAATTGAAGGACAGTAGTGAAAATCAATTAGACATAACTGTTTATTTGGAAATGCCATTAAAATTGACAAGCCCTAGGAAGACTGACAAAGAATAAAAGAGAGAAGACACAAATCATCAATATCAGGAATAAAATAACAGAGATATCAGTACAAACCCTGGAGACATCAAAAAGCTAATAAGGTAATACTATAAACAACTCTCTATATATAAATTGGAAAACTTAGATTAACCAGGCCAATTCTCAAAAAATCTCAACCACAGCCCACCAAATAGTTTATTTAAATGGTTCTATAATTATAAAGAACATTTTATTCATAATTAAAAACTCTTAAAAAAAGAAATCTTGGGGTCAGTATGGTTTCACTGAAGAAGTCTACCTTTTTTTAGAGAAGAATTAACACCAATTTTATGCAATCTCTTTCATCTTATGAAAGAGGAGGAAACACTTCTCAATTCATTGTATGAAGCTAATGTTACTCTTATACCGCAACTAGTAAAAGATAGTACAAAATAAAAAGGAAAAGACAGATCAATAGCCCTGATTAATATAAATGCAAAACCCATTAACAAAAATACTAGCATATAAAATTTATCAATATATAATAAAAGGATAATATACCATGAGCGAGTAGAATTTATGCTAGAAATGCCGGCCACTTTCAAAAGTCAAAAATTACTCTTGTAATTTGTAATTCTATGTATTATTAACAGGCTGAAGAAGAAACATCGCAACATATCTATTAATGCAAGAAAAAGCATTTGACAAAACTCCAAGGAATAAAAGGAAATATTTTCTACTTAATAAAGATCATCTACAGAATATCTACAGATAACAATATATTTAAAGGTGAAAGAAGACTGATTATTTTTCTTTAAGATCAGGGGCAATACTAGAATATCCACTCTTCTTTATATAGTGCTTAATTTTTAGCCAGTATAATAAGGCAAGAAAGGCATTACCATTTATAGACAAGGAAAACATGAACACCAAAATGGAAAAACTAATATACCATTTAAAATCATTAAAAATTAAGAAAAAAAAATCAGTGTAAATCTAAGAAACATCTATAGGTTTTGTTTGCTGAAAATTACAAAATACTGATGAAAAAAAGCCAGAGGTAATCCATATAAATGGAGAGTCATGGCATGAATTTTTGGCAAGTTTCAATATAATAAAGATGTGAATTGTCTTCAAATTCATATATAGGCTTAATATAATCCTATCATTCCTAGCAATATATTTTATAAATATAGACATATTTTTAAAAATTTTATATAGGAAAGTGAAGATAAATCTGAATTTTTTAAAGGAAAACATAAAGAAATCTGTCTACTTAATTTCAAGATTTACTAATAGCTACAGTAATCAAGATAGTGCGTTATTGGCAGAAGGATAGACACATAGTCAATGTAATAAAACTTAGAGAACAGAAATTAACCTACACAAGTGTTTCTAACTGATTATTGGACAAAGGTGTAAAAAATCTATTCAATAGAGGGAACAGCCTTTTCAACAACTGATATTAGAGTAGTTAGACATCTAAGACAGAAAACAAATGAACAAACAAAATCCCTCAACTTAAATCTCTCACATCAAGGATCATGGACTGAACTTTACTGACAGTGACCAGAGGGGAGAGGGGAGGAGGATAATGGGGGAAAGGAGGGGAAGGGGCAAACAAAGGAACACAAATGGAGGACTCAGTGGGCATGGACAATGGGGGGAGGTTGACTGTGGGTGTGGGGGTGGGGCAGGGGAGAGCAGCAGAGGAAAAGGTGGGACAACGATAACTGAACAACAATTAAAAAATAAATTAAAAATTCTCAATTAAAAACACAAAGCTATAAAACTTTTAGAAAAATATGAAAAACTTTTCAGTTTCTAGGAATAGGCAGAGAGTTCTTAGATTTGACATTAAAAGCATGATCCATAAAAGGAAAAAAATGATGTTAGACTTATCTTTGTTTTTTCTTTGCTTTGTTAAAAAACACTTTTAAAAGAATGAAGAGTCAAGATACAGACTAGGAGAAAAAAAATCAAACTACATGTTTCTATATAGAATATACAAAACCTCTTAAAACATACATTTAGATAAACAACCTAATTAGAGAATAAAGAAAAGACGTGAACAGATATTACATATATAAAGAATAATGAGATAGTAAATAAGCACATGAAAAGATGTTCAATTATCATTGACCATTTGGGAGATGCTGATTATAACCACAGTGAGTTCTCTTTCTCTCTCTCGACACACCTGTCAGATGGATAAAATAAAAATAGCAACAATGCCAGCTGTTGCTGAAGACCTGGAGAAACAGGGTCACTCACACACTCTGGAAAGTGATTGGGCAGTCTTAAAAAATTAAACTGTGACATTTCAATACCAGGGAAGACTATTTGACCATTAAAAAAAAGGAATAAACTATTGACATATGCAAAACTCTGCATGTATCTCTAGAAAATCCCATCTAGTATGAAAAGCCAATCACCAAAGTTACATGTTTTATGATTCATTTATGTAACATTTTTGAAATGTCAACATTTAGAAATGGAGACCAGATTAGTGGGTGCCAGAGATTAATAAGGGGGCCGGGTAGGAAGGAAGTAGATGGGAGTAAAGGAGGCAATATGAGGAATCTTTGTGATGGCAATTCTCTGAGTCTTCACTGTATTTAAGTCCATATCCTGAAGGTGAAATGTACTATAGTTTCTCAAGATGTTATCATTGGACAAATTGGGGGAAAGGATACTTGGGACCCCTTTGTTTTCTTTCTTACAGCAGCATGTGAATCTATAATTACCTCAAAACAAAAAGTGTCATTATAAAAGGTTTCAGGAAAGTCTAACTCCATGATGCACTGCATTTGCAGCCTTTTATATCACACTGAATTTCAATTTCTAGCATTTTAAACCCTAAAATTTTGTGATTTAGTTGTATAATTATGGTCTTCCACTATTGATAGTAAGCTCCATGGGGGGAACAACTATTTCTACTCTACTGACCGTTGCACTTTCAATGTTATGCCTAATGCAGAGAAGGCCCTCAATAAATATTTATTATTTGGTTATCAATTGCCATTTAATCAAATTGTGAAGTCATTATATCATTGCCTTCCTCCTGTATTCAAAAACATCCCTTTGGCCCTGGCTGCTGTGGCTTAGTGGTTGAGTGCCAGGCTGCCAATCAAAGGGTCGCTGGTTTGATTCCCAGTCAGAGGGCATGCCTGGGTTACAGGTCAGGTCCCCACCGGGGGGCACATGAGAGGCAACCACACATTGATGTTTCTCTTCCTCTCTTTCTCCTTCCTTTCCCCTCTCTCTAAAAATAAATAAATAAAATATTTAAAGAAAAAAATCCCTTTGCCTACAGATAATGGTCAGACTTTCTGAGTAATCCAGAGCAATAAAAATCTTTCTCTCTTCACTGCCCAATAGACAACCCTATTTTCACAGGGTTCTTCTCCCCATTATACCCCAAATGCAGTTTTGATCTTAGAGGCCCTTGAACAAGTTTTTTCTTTCTTTTCTGAAATGATAATAAACCTCCAGTCTATTTATGCAAATCCTCCAATCCTTTAAGGCTCAGAACAAATCCCACCTCATCTGTGAGACCAGTTTCCACTGATCTCTTCCTCAGAGAATTCTGCTACATGATAATGTAAATTATCATAAGTGATTTCTTTCCTTGCTTTCCTGGTTTACCAGTTGTCTGTTTCTTCATGATGACTGTGTAGAGAGTATGTGGATAACTATGGAGAGAGTTCTGATCTGAGGATAATGATACATTGTATCAGACAGTTAATATAAAAGATTTATTACTAGTTCAGGGCTTTCCCAATCTCCAAGTTTCAAGTAAGGAAGATCTATTTCTCAGCCTTTACCACAGAGGATATGAAAGAGGAAGTATGGGTATTACCCTGGTAGGGATGGGAGACAGAACAACTTCCATAAAGCCTAAGACTTGGTTAATGTTGTCTTTTCTTCCTCTTTTATACAGGAGGATGGGTATAAGAGTGTTTAATATGTCATTCTATAAGGACTTGTAGCACCAAAAACATCGCTCTTGTATTCAGGAATAGTTTGTGACAAAAAGGTATGGTCCCAGTTTATCATCTGGAATTTGATATGGGCTGACCTGCAGGGACTTCCAATGACGCCAAAGCTTGGGAAAGTCATATATAACACCCACAGTGTGCTGTGCTGTACTAGTTATCTGTCGCTGTTTAACAAATCACTCCAAAACTTGGCACTTATAAAACAAATATGTGTTACCATAGTGTTGTAGTTCAAACACCCAGGCCAAGCCTAGCTAAGCATCCTTGGCTCAGGGTCTCTCATGGAGTGGCAGTATTCAAGCTGTCAGCAAGGAACGCGGTCTCTACTGAACATTTGTGATCTCTACTGGGGTTGGTTCACTTCCAAGCTTGTTCACGGGGACTCTGCTCACTGTGGATTGATCGTCGGAATTAGAGAAATGCCTGCAGGTTCTGCACTCTTCGCTGGCTGTTGACTTCAGTTCTCCCTCTGTTCCTGGCCACATGGATACTCAGTATGGCACTTGACTTCCCCTAGAGTACGCAGTCCCCAAAGAGGGAAGGGGCAGAGGAGGGAAGAAGGGAGTGAGGGAGGAGGGAAAAAGAGAGATGAAATCTCCCCCCTCCCTCATACCACCCTTAGAAATCATCTTAGAAACTGTCTATCACATATTGGAATCCTAGTTGGGTTGGGATTTCTGACAAGCTCCCAGAAGATGATGAAAATAGCTGGCGACTGAACCAGCTTGCTGCTCATGAAAAAATAGCTCAGGAAGACAAAGAGAATTCATGATACTTTCATATAGAAGCATCCCCTGTGCTAGAGGGCTGCGGAAGAATGTTCAAGAACTTTCCAATGTTCCACAAGATAGTTTGCATTATTGGCTACCAGCACCAGAGGCAACACAGGGTGACATGAAAGCACCAGATGTCAGAGGCCACAAAGAAATGATAATGAATAAGCCATACAACTTCACATAACCTCAACCTCAAAAGCAGATGCCCCTTTCTTACTGTTTTTCTTGTTTTCAGAAAAAGAGCAAAAATAGGAAGAAACTCAGAAAGAAAACTTTGAATTGTGAACAATGACTGGCAGAATGATACTTAAATTTGACTTAATATTTCCTGAGAGAATCTAATATTTTATTAGCTGGGGTACAATAAAATTTGCCAGATTGGTCTAAAAACAATTTTCCCTATACTGAGCAGGAAAGGGGGCATTATCAATCTTATTTATTAAAAAAATTAAGTAAGTTTTTGATGATTCAAATTAGCTGGAGTGACTCTTCAGTCTAGTACATGCTTCTGGTAATTATTTTCACTGCACTGTATCTTAACTGAATGACTGACATCTTTATATATTTTATCCCTAGTTAAGCTTATGGATATTAGACATGCAAAATAATCTTACATGTACTCTCACCCCCCTCTGTGTTATGATATATACATATGCATTATGGTCTAGTAAAGGCTGTGGTCAGAATAGAGTAAAAGTGCATTTGTTTAAAAACTATCATAAATTATTTGACACAGTCCTCCATTCTCTCTACTTGGAGTGGGTTCATCTCTTTACATTACTAAGAGCATTGGGGATTAATTCAGGCTAAGAGCTGCCACATTTACTAGCAACTCAGGTCAACTCATAAATGCTGTTAGATGATTATATCCTACTGTTTTTAGTCTAGAAATTATTTTTTTACTTATCTGTTGCTGTGTAACAATTTACTCCCAAACTTAGAAGCTTAAAACAGTAATTATTGTTTGAAATATTTAGTTGACAAATATTCATCAATGTCCATACAGTGTTGTGGGTCAGAAATCAGGATGACTGTCTCTAGCTCATGTGAAGGCTTATTTGAAAGTAGAGAAATTTCCTTCCAGTTTCACCCATGTGGTTATCAGTAGGTCTCAGCTTAGAGCTGCCTTATAGTATGGAGCTAGATGTTTCCAGATTAAGTGACCCAAGAAAAAAAACCTAGAGAGAATGCCCAGAGCACAGCCACAGTGTTTTTATAACCAAATCCCAGAAGCAACATCCATCCCACAAATTCTGCCATATTCTATTCATTAGAAGCAGGTTAATAAGTTCATTCTATATTTAAGAGGAGGTAATCATGCAAGAGCATGTATATCAAGAGGCAGTGGTGACTAGAGACTATCTTAGCATCTGTCTACCACAAATTTCTTCCAGGAAGTGATGCCTACAGTGCAACAAGTTAGAAAAATTAAACTGATAAATGCCATATTTTGCCATGTATAATGCACACTTTTTGCTCAAATTTTTGAGGGAAAAATAAGGATGCTCATTATATATTGTTAGTACCTGAAATACCTTGTATCCATTCTTGTGTTTTCAAATTATTTGTTACATAAAATTTCTTGTACCACAATCTGTTAAAAATAAATGTTAAAATTCCTTTTTAATACAAAACAAGTATCTAAATATAAATACACAAAAAATGAATTAAAATTACAGTGAAAGATTTTTTACTGAAAGTTTGAACCAAAAATGTGGGTATGCATTATACACGACAGAACACAGTATCTGGTTTTACTCTGGTCTGTTCAAACACACAACCTGGAGAACCAGCTAATACTATAACCAAGCCACTCCTAGTCATGTCCTATGTGATCTCATATTTCATATTCAACTGAAAACCTAAACAGCCATAAGAAAAGATGAAATACTACTATTTGCAACATATGGATGGACCTTGAGAATATCTTGCTAATCAAAATAAGGCAGACAGAAAAAGTCAAGAACTATATTTCACTCATATGTGGGATATAAAACTGAAAGCAACAAATGAACAAACAAGAAAAGCAAAAGAACAAAACACAACAACATGGTGGTTACCAGAGGGAAGGTGGGTGAGGGGTAGGAAAAGATGAAAGCGGATCAAAGGTGACAGAAGAAGATTTGACTTTGGGTGGTGGGCACACAGTGCAATATACAGATATCACAGAATGGTACACTTGAAGCTTATGTGATTTTATTAATCAATGTCACCCAATTAATTTAATTTAAAAAGAAAAGAAAAACTATCCCTCTGTCTTCCTTTCTAAGGATGAATTTCTAGTATTATAAATTGTGTCACCTCTATACATGCTCACATGTGCCTGTGTTGTTTATCACTAAAATTGCATTAATAAAAATAAGAAAGACAGACACATAAAATTTTCCTGTGTACCACATGCCATTCTAAGCACTTTATATTTTCAACTATTCTTTGCCACAACCCTGAGAGAGGAGATATATTTTCACACACATTTTACAAGGGAGAAAAGAAAGGCACAGAGATACTAAGGCTCTGGTTCAAAATCACACAATTAGTAAGAACGGGAGTTTGTCTGGGGACCCAGGAAGACTCCATTAAACTACTTTACTCTTCTGCCAGGACAGAAGGGGATTCTGCACTGGGAGCAGAGACTGCTGTTGACCTCAGCCAGGCTCTTTGTTCTGGTTTGTTAAATGTAAACGTGTTCTTGGTTCAACTCTCCTTTGGCTGCAAAAATGAAATCATCCAACAACCTTCTCATCATTCCTGCTACATCTCAGAACTTCTTCCCAGGGTGACCATCTGGTATTTGTCTAGCATCCACTTCTGTTCTTCCATGACTACACACCAATTTCCCTGCCATCATTCTGTGCGGTTTGGTGGGACTAATTGCTTCCCACCTTCAAGGACAAGGGCACTCACATTATTCAGGAGAGCCAGCCTGATATGCCACGCTATGTATCCAAGGGTGGAGATGGAACACAAGCCACCTGACTCCATTTCAGGAACTTGTGGCAACTATGGAGGAAAAAGTACTTTCTCACCTTGGAAGGAGGTATAAAGAAGAACTTGGAGCTGTTACCTCTTTATTTAAAGAGAGGCTGCCTGAGAATGAAGCCAAAGGAAGAGAAAAGCATAACTGAGTTATGAACAGAGTGAAATTCAACATTCTGTAGTATTTGAGCACCAGGTCAGGGCTTAATGGGAAGCATCTCCTCTAAAGTTAATACATTTCCTTTAATGCTTAGGCTTTTTAAAATTCATTTCTTTTTTAAATTGAATTTATTCAGGTGACATTGCTTCACAAAACCATAGGTTTAAATAGGTTTCAAGTGTACAGCTCAACAAAACATCATCTGCACATTGTTTCACGCACCTATTGCGCCAAGCAAAGTCTCTTTCCATCCCCATCTTGCACCCCACATTGGCCCACTTTCACCTACTCACCACCCTTATTAGTTTCTGTACCTGGTAATCCTTAGCTAATAAATTTAGCGAAAAAGGTATGCTTTCTGAAACCCAATGATTAATTAGATTCCATTTTGATTAACATAACATACAATTTCCAAACCTTCATTGTCACCCCATCATAACCTATGGCCTCTCTAAATACTGATCCTAATTATTTAATATGAGAAACATCTTTCTTCCAAACAATATGTTTTTTTTATCTCTTTAATACTTCTACTGGTCTGCCTCCATCTGTTATATGTACTTTTTAAACTGTCTTCTGTCCTTTCACAAAACCCATCTCTGCATTTTCCAAAATCTTCTCTTTTGATCAGTGTTCTCGAAAATGAAGTAAATGATAAAAATAACCAAATCAACCCAGGTTGATTGTCTTATTCTCATTCTAAAGCACACAGTCCAGGCATAGTGACAGTAGCTATGAGTAAGTTCTTGAAGAAATGTATCAACTCCACTTACTGGAACTGATTACTTCGATGTCTCAGATAGTATGGAAGCAATGGGAGAAAATACCCGCACACCGTAGGCGTTCTCAGGCTTAGCATTCAGGCTCGGTGACTGAGCGCTCTGAGATGGTGATTCAGCTGCTCCTGTTGCCACGCCTGGTGATGAGAGTCCCTCTGCGCCTGTGATGCTCCTGCTCCAACGAGCCGAGCTCTTGCCTCCAGGTGAGAATTAACTTCCAGGAGAATCATGTTTCTGGGTGTCAAGTGAGCCGTGCGAAAGTCCTGAGACTCTAAGCTGAGCGCAGGAGAGGAACCAAGAGTCAGTGCCCGGAATTCATTATCCTGCTCCATTGTTTCTGGTACAGTGGATCCTGTCTTCCTGGTGGAGTACCACGTGCTCTAATCCCAACTATGTGCTCACAGAGGCTGAATATTTCCCTTTCTAATTTTGTTTTTAATGTTTTGTGTATTCATTTTTTATGATCTGAAACACGTCTTGCACTTGTTTGCACACATCACCAAATTACACTTTCTTTACAAGGGAAGGTATTTTGTTTTCATTTTCATCTTTAAATATTTTTACCTCAATATATATGCTCAGTTGATCTTTTTTTGATTCCCAAATAAACTGTAAGAGCAGTTCTAGTGCTGGAAATAACATGGCTAAAAAGATGTCTTCTCACTCTATTCATGCAGTATTGGTTCTTATACTGGATAAACTAATAGGAAAGCGCAGTTCGTGTTACCCATGCTCACATCACACACACTGAGATACAATGTAGCAAGGAAACTGGTGTGTGCACTGGTGCCTTGCCATCACATGGGCCGGTGTGTGAGTTAGTTCTCACGGATTCACGCAAACATCTGTTTCCTACCTCCCTTGGAATCCTTCTTTAACAAAGATATGCTAAACTCCACTGACTGCTTCCTCAAAGGATAAACAGGATGTAGCTGATGAATATTAAAAAATAATGTTAGGGAATTCAAAAATTATTGCTTGGCATTTAAAGAAATAGTTCATATTTCTGAAGTTATGTTCAATAATCAAAGATATTATTTTCTTTTTATTTCATATGAATCATTTTTCTTTTTGTCCTTATAATAATATATTTCTTTATTTTTTAAAGATTTGATTTATTATTTTTAGAGGGGGGAAAGGAGGGAGAAAGAGAGGGAGAGAAATATCAGTGTGTGGTTGTCTCTCGTGTGCCCCCTGCTGGGGACCTTGCTGGCAACCCAACGTGCCTCAACTAGAATCAAACTGGCAACCCTTTGGTTTGTAGGCGGGAAGTCAATTCACTAAGCCACACCTGTCAAGTGATAATACAGTGAAACTTCAGTATAAAGTAAATAGTTTGAATTCTTGGACAAAGAATCCCAGATCCAGATTAGATTTTAGCCTACCATGAATAGGCTATATGACCCAAAGCCAAATTTATGAAAACTGTTTAAGCCTCAGTTCATTCAACTCTAAATGACTGTAATAATCTTTGCAGCTAGTTAACCATTGGAAATAACTACAGTGAGTAACAGGTGCCCAACAAACGTAGCCACTACAGTCCTGGTCTTTTAAAATGAATAGTTTAGTTATCAAATAATAATATCAACCAATTAAGTAGTTTTTCAACAATTTAAGAATTTTATGCATGTAATATGATTTCAAAATGCATTCATGCTACTGCTCTGATATGCAGAGAACATGTAACTACTTTATTTTGATTATAACTGATATTAAGCTATATTATGACATGCCTGGATTGATCCAGACACTGGGCTAAATATTCTGGGGTGGGCTTCACTCTGACACATTTATCCTTTTGTGAAACTCATGCCCGTTCTTTTGTAGTTTACAGTTACAAAAGAAAAAAATCTTCTAAGATTTCTTTTCTGCCTTATCTTTCTTGTGCTCCTTTACTGATTCCACTTTATCCACTCAACCATGAAATCCTGGTTCTTCAAGACTTTTTTTCCTCCTACTACACTTTCTTCCAATTTCATGTATTCACTAAGTTTTGCTTAGCAACTATTTACTAACCATTCCTTCCAACCCATTCCTCTTGTCTTGACCCCAGACCCTTATGCCTCTACTGAAAATTTAACCTGGATATTTTTAAATGACACAAATGCAGTATGCCCTATAACGTAACACATGATCCATTCCCCGAAACTTCTCCTGCTCCTCCCACTTGCCCAGTTCTGTAAATTTCTCCAGCATGTGTTTGATAGTTCTTGCCAGAAAACCAGGAGTCATTCTTGACCTGTTCTTCTCTTACAACACCTACATCCAATCAAATGGCAAGTTCACTTCCTTCTCATTCCACTGCTGTTCTCACTGTGAACTCTATTATATTCTCTCACGTAGATTATGGAAAAGATTCATTATTCTCCCCAAGTATTTTTAAGAAATGTTTTCTTTTGAATTTTGGAATATAAAAGATGCGCATTCTTGCGGAAGAGAGTAGGAAAACAAATAAACTATCTTCTATTTTTCCAAAATAAATATGGGTGCAATAGAGAAACGGTACCTCAGTTTTCTGTCACATGTGGAGTCAAGGTTTCTTCATCAGATTGTAGCCTGTGGTCAAAGGAATGAAGCTTCTCTTACCATCCTTCTGGCCAGTGGGCTAGTTCTCCTTAAAGTATGAGAGCATGTGTCATTGTAAATCACAATCGTAATTCATTTTTCATCTTCATCGGTTTTATGAAGTAGGATGTTCTTGGCAGGTTTTGACAATAGGGTTATCTATCAAAGTTAAATTTTATGGCATTAGGGCTTTTGATTTGTTATGGATCAGGAGAGAGCTGGGGGAGGCTGAGTCACTATCTGCTGGACGGATGCATCCCTAATCTCAAATGCATCTCCCCGTTTTACTGACACATTATCCTCCCAGTCCTCCTTCCAATTGCAAGTGAGTGTCAGTCTGTAACAGCAAATGATGAGCTGATTGGCTTAAATTGAATTGATTAATTTGGTGACTTACATCTGTTTCTTTAATATTACTAATATTATTATTGGCTAATAGCTAAGTAGCATTTCCTATATGCTAGTCACACTTTTTGCACATTAACTTATTTAATACTCATACAAACCCTACAAAGCAAGCACCTTCTTTATACTTATTGTATAAAATAGAAAGTTGAGGCACCAAACAGCTTAGTGACTTTACCAACAATTAGTATGTGGGAGAACTTGAAACCAGAACAGGCTACCTGGCCAAAGAGCTCAAGCTCTTCAGTACATAATGGTGAACCTTTAATATTCCTCCATTTGATATGCTTTTCACAGGCATTCATATGTCACTTTTGCTAACATTTACACTTAAATACATACCTCCTAAAACACAAGTGTTTCTGGTAAAAAAAAATAGATGCAATTTGTAGATATTAAGTTACAGAGTTTATGTCATTACATAGGTTCTTCAATTATTTCTTTGCAGAGCTATCAGTTACTCAGCACTATTTTCCCAATGTGACTTAGAGAGAGAATGTAAAATATATATCTTCGAAACTATGCCTATCTATCTACTTGTCTATATATTATATATATGTGTGTGTATAGTAATATACACATATATATAGTACTTTAAGGCATATAAATAGAATTTCCTTCAAGTTACTCTATTTAAATCATTTTTATCTTTTATCTTCCCCAGACTTTAAAATTGCAGCCTTGGAAAGGAGGGATTATTAAATAAATGACCAGATTTGATGAATAGAAGAAAGTCTTTCTTTAGCTGAGTGTTCATAACTGACTTAGAAATATTAGAAGAGCCAAGTGCCACATTCAAAATGTAAATAAATCACTCATAGTCATCTCCAGTGTCCTGAATGCTGGTGATTTTTAAAAACTCAACCAAAAAAAATGATACTGAAATAAATAAATCATATCTTTAACTTTTTTCAACATTAATGTTAATTGGGAATATCTACTAATAATCTCTGCTTAAACAGGAATTAAAATTGAGTGATACAATAGATTTATCATGTTCACTGGCCTTAACTAATGATTGAGTGAGTAATGCAGCCATAGGTTACTCATTTATGAGCAAGGCTATGCGAGTAGTCAGTCAGTCTAAAGGGAAAAGAATAGATATTCAGTCCGACTGACCTCTTTCTCCTGCAATATATGCACATACACTAGCTTAATAGAATATAAAAAGTATTGTTCCAGTCTCTTGCCTGTAAGACTGGAAGTGAGAATGCAGCAAATTCACTTATTTGCAGTGATCCAAAAGCAGTCCTTAGCCTAAGGCCTGAAATGACAGCAAGGAAAGCATCTTTGTATTTCAAATACTATTCTAGGGGCTTCAGGGATCAGATAATTAGTAGTATATAAAATAGACAAGTTTTTTCCATTCCTTTAAATGTTTTAATGCTATGATTGCATGGAGGTAAATAATATTTAGTAAATGCTATAATGAAGCAACTGTATTTGAAATTATTTTTTAAAGGTTAACTTATTATTCTAGCAGTCTTGATCAGTGTCAAATGACTTCCAGGCCGTGATCATGAGAAAAATCTGTGATCTTTATATAAGTGACTATTTAATTTACTGCATTTCATAAAAGATTTGGGGACTAAGGGATAATGTGAAATGTGATAAAAACTAGTCATGCCTCCTGGATCTTGAGAAGGAGGCACTCAGATTTTTGAGTATATAAGAATTCAGGAAATCAAAATAAAAAACAAAACAAAAGAGTTCTTAGAAGCTATGAAGTCCACCCAAGAGTGTACATTAGTAACTGCATATTGTTGAACAGTGTTAAGAGAACAAGAAAAGGCAATATCGTGCTAACCTCTACATTGCTACAAGTAATACACATATTATAATATACACAGCAATATACATATTGTGGGCTTGATATATCAATTCTTTCTCAACAGGAATGCAGACTTCTAAAATGGGTAAGGAGGATCTCTCAGTGTTATCCTAGGATACCTATAGTAGGTCACTGGCATTAAGTATAGTTCCAAGAGCTAACAAGAGAAGCCTAGCGGGTGAGAGGCACTGGATCATGCACTATGTGGATGCAGGTAGAGTCAGAAAAACAAGTAGTTCATAATTTAGAAGTTCAGTTTCTGGTCAGTTTAGTTATTTTTATGAACCATCTAACTTGAACAACTTAAAAACTTAAAAATCTTTAAAAAAAATCTCTAATCATGCATGTAAATGTCAAATAGATATAAAATATAATATTATATCCTATGGGTATACTAAGGCACTGCTAGGGGATTGTCATTAGTTAGTTATATGTTTATTCCTTAACAAATTTCAAAATGCCAGAGAAAAAAGGGAGTTAAACAAGGTTATAATAAGGAATTATCAGGCATCCTTTACAAGACAAAGTAAGAGTGGTGCATGATAATAATTCAGGAATATTTTGGCTCTTTGTCTTGAAATAAGGTAAGAAATGATTAGGACAGTTGGAAAACAGTGGGTGTTTCATGATAGCTAAAAGCAAGGATATTTACAATATAGTAGACATGGATTTAAGTTTGAGCTTCAGTTCTTATCTTGAGACTGTGAACCAGTTAACTAATCTCTTTGGGCTTCAGTGTTGTCATCTGCAAAATGGGAATAAAATACAGCATCACTTCATGGAGGGGAACAATGAACGGAGTCTTTGGTAGAAGTATCAGTTATCATTTGCATTACCTTTATTTCATGTTCCCAGGCATCTGACACCTTTGGTTCCCTTACCGCCTCCCCCACATGTGATACTCCTCATTTCTTGTTTAGATTAAAGTTACCGTACTGCACATGTTTAGGAGAGCCAGACATACTGTCTTCCTTGTGATTGATGCTCCCAGGGTCTATAAATCAGAATGTAAATATATTCTCAGGGAATTCAAAGAAGTAACTGTCTGATTAAATAATTTTCATGCTAATGAGGTGGAGATGCACTTGATATGATTCTCCCCACACGTGACATCATTACAATGGTCTTGATAGATCTATTTGAAACTCCATTATGTTTCTACCTCCAAATTTGAAACTTTGCAAAATGTTATTCTATGGTAGTCAATATTTAATCTTTCTCTAATGCTCAACATAAAACTTTAGCCCTAGGCAATTAGCCTGTCCAAAATAGTTTTACCCTACTCTGTGCATGCCTGCACATGATTTGACTGATGTTATTATTAACTGAGGAGCTCTTCCATTCCCATGTGATTCTTATCCATTGTTTTCTCATTCCGCTTGTTCATGAGTTGCTTCTGATTATGTTGATTTATAGTTAGCAAATATCCTGTTGGTATTCTCAGATAGTTTGTTTGAGTTTAGCTGTTCCGTTTCCAAGTTTGGGGGAAAGCCAAAGACAATCCATTCAGGAAAACCACCAAAAAGAGAACAATTTGTATAAATTGCAGTTATGCTGAAATTCACTTATGTACCAAGACTACCTCACTGATGTGTCAGAATAAAACAAGGTTTCAATAAGCTCACAGCATTTTTTGTAACAATATACCATCAGTTCATTAAGAAACTAAGAACTCTTATGGCTGTATTGCTCAAGGCTTTTATTTTTCAGAATTCTCGTTCTTAATCATTGACTTCTTGTGACTAAGTATTCCAGGGTTAAAATCTTGGAACCCAAGAAAACAACCTTTAATTAGCAAATCAGAAGCATTAAAAAACAAGTGAAATGGAACTAAATATCATCTAGCATCAAAATGAATGACAAGACTACTCACTGATCCAGATAATATGTCTTTCTGGAATTACTTATTGCTTGAAAACCTGTATTACAGAAACCCTCAAAATTTCCTTAATCTTCTCAATTAAACAATATTTTAAGGTAGACTCTGTTATACAACTTTATAACATTGTCATAATGAGTAAATTATAGAAACTGAAGTCAACCTTTCCGGTTACCAATATTTGTTTCTTTTCCCCTGACAGGGCAAAACAACGCAATAGTCCCATCCGGCCTCTGCTTTGAGTTCAAAGACCAGGATCTCTGAGAGATGCCTGGAAGTCTTTACATCAGTCAGTTCTGCATATGGCTCTTCCTGTTTCAGAAACCTAGGAGGCAAAGGATGAGCTGCACCCATTGCCATCTGCACGCATGCACACACATGCACACTCAGAATATTCAATAGTGGAACAAAGTAATAATGCCTACTATATACAGTATAATACATAACTGTCCAGTATAACTGGATATTTGATATCTGATTCTTGCCATCTCTTTCACGTGCCTATGTCCATTTCTTTAGATTTAATTGTAGATACTTTGAGTTTATAAGGCTTCTGTTGAAAGTCACACCTAACCTCTTTTCCTGAGCAATTGTTAGAGCTACCTGGATGGTTTTCCTGAATTCTATGTGGCTCTTTCATGAGTTTTAACTAAGGCTTCAATGGGCAAAGTCTTAAGTTTTTCTTCTCTAGGCTGTCACTCAAAGGATCCCGAGTTTTATCTGTATTCATTTGATAAGAATCAATAACGTTACTCAACCCTGAAAGTCCCTGAATTTCTGAACTGTCAAAATGCTCTCTTATTCCTGCTTGTAAAGGAGCCAATTTTTTTGTTTGTTTTCTGAGATCACTTCTGCTATATTGCCTTAAAAAAATCCAATAGAAACTAATTTATGTTACAAGGAATCTCTTTCCCTGTATTTTTTAACCTAAAGTAATAAGCTCATTAGGGATATTATCTATCTTTTACTTTATTGCAGGAAATTGTAATTTTCAACACGTTTTCTCACAGTATAATATTCATAAGCATGTTTCTAGCTTCACAAAACAATTTTTTTTCACTGTCTGTAGCCTGATTTCCTAAGCCAGTATCACATACTATCGATTTTGTTGTTATTGTAGCATCCCACTTCTATCATTGATTTCTGTACTTTTCAGGATACCTACGTAGGTTATGCTCAGTTATAAACTCTCCGCTCAGGGGAGGAACAGCCAGCCCTGAGGATGCACAATGGAACAACACAATCAGGCTCTGGTTCTGGACCTCAGCTGATGTCAGATCCTGGCCCCAGGGTTCCTTGCCAGAAGCCTGCATGACTATCCAGGGCCCTTTGCGATCTTGCAAAGCTGTAGATTTACAGCCTGGGCAAGTGCATTTCAATCTTCCATTCTGGCTTGGGTGGCCCCTCCCTGCACATGGCTGGGCCTTTGGAGGGAGGTACTGCCACTGCCACATTGTGACTCTGAGTGCGGCTTGTGGACAAGCCATCCAAGAGCACTGGGGTGAGCCAGACTCCTTATGAAGGAAACTGGGCCTCGGGGCCCCCAGCACCTTGGGCACCCAGGTGTTTCTAAGCCCATGACTGCACTTGCAGGCACATAGATCCTCTGGGATCCAGGGAGATCAGGCTTCCTCTGGGAAGAGTGGTGGTGGCTGCAGCACCTCTGGCCTGATCTGACCATTCTCTAAGCGGTACCTGAGAGTCAGCCGGTTCCAGCCCATCCTCTCCTCTCCCTGCCCCTCGAGGTCAGAACCCCTTTACTCCCCTTAGATATCCTAAGTCACGTAGCATACCCTGTGGGTTCCTACTGTGCCCTAAAAAGGTCTTTGTTTTCATAGGAAAAATTTAAGTTGAAATATAATTGACATGCAGCATTGCACTAGTTTCAGGTGTACGACATAAGGATTCCACATTGGCGTCTATTGTGGAATGGTCACTGCCATAAATCCAGTGCAGACGCCTCACCACACATAGTCACAATTTTTTTCTTATGAAAAGAACTTTTAAGACCTACTCTCTGAAACTTTCAAATATGCAGTTCAGTGCTACTTTTGCTAGTCACCACACTGCACATTACCTCCCAGGAGTTATTTATTCTATAACTGGAAGTTTATACCTTTGGAGCATCTTTGTCCATTTCACTCAACCCCCACCCTGCCTCTGTCAACCACCAATCTGTTTCTAGCTTGATGAGTTCATTGTTGGTTTTTCGTTTTTAGGTTGTACATATATGGGAGATCATACAATATTTGTCTTTCTCTGACTTATTTCATTTCATATAATGCCCTAAAGGTCCATCCATATTATTGTGCATGGCAAGATTTCCCTCTTTGTTTATAAGTCCTAACTATGGGTGGTTTACTAGATAGATAGATAGATAGATAGATAGATAGATAGATAGATAGATAGATAATTCCTCATGCATCTTGGTTTGGCTAACACTCTAACTCATGTTTTCTTCACTCCAGAACATTGACAACTATTGACATTCATAGTCCACTGACCTAACAAGTAGCATGGCAGTACCTGAGATCCACAGAGTAAGGAAACCCAGTCTTCTGCAGAGAAGACCACATGGGCAGGGAAGCCCTAATTGTGAAAGACAATACAAGTTACCCCAGCCACCATGTCTAATGGGCCTAGCTTCATTTAGTAGCCCAGAATCCACTTGTTATACCTCAGAGATCACATTTTAAGAGACATCTTAGTATGTGAGAGATATCTTAAGATATAGTTGGGGCTATATAAATAGAAAATGCATCCCTGGCTGATGTGGTTTAGTGGATTGCATGCTGGCCTGTGAACCAAAGGTTGCCAGTTCAGTTCCCAGTCAAGGAACATGCCTGGGTTGTGGGCCAGGTCCCCAGTAGGGGGCACTTGAGAGAAAAAAACACATCAATATTTTCTCCCTCTCTTTCTCTTTCCCTTCCCCCTCTCTAAAAATAAATAAATAAAATCTTTTAAAAAATCAAAATGCAAGACAAACTTCTGCTGCAGAGGCCTTAAAAAATCATGTGTTGTCTCTGGATCTTAGCATCTCTCATAAAACTGCCTAGTGGGTGTGTGTGAATCACCACCCTGCTTTTTGTATCATGCTCTGCTGGTTCTATCATGATGAGTTGCATACTATTTGATTTGCTCTAATGCATCCTGCCTTTCCCAAAATGGTAATAGCCACTGTGAGTTACACAGCGGAGTTCTGTAGCCACAGAAACAAGAAGACCTACCAGGACTTTGCCTTTGCATAAAAGGAAGTTTGGAAATACAATCTTTATATTGGTAGGTCTCCCACAAAGCAATGCCTCCTGTTTCTGAAATTCCTTGTTCAAGGTACATAACATGCCTGTAATCTACCTTTCCAGTCACAGGTATACCTATCACAAATTAGAACCTTACTTTCATAAGTACAAATAAAATGAAGATAATATATGTTTCTGTATCTTATGTGTAAAATAAAATGTAAGAGACTCACCTTGCATTTTTCTCTTTTTTTCTCTAAAAGAATGTAATTGTGTAATCTAATGCACTGCCTGCTTCACGAGTCAGCAGCTCACAAGGCCTCACTGTGCCTGGAATCACTCTAGTTCCCCAGAAGGCCTCAGGAAATTAATATTCAGATGATGAATTTAAAAATTATTTTAAAGCTCCTGTACCAAGCCCAGTTGTGTATTGGATTTTTAAATAGTAATTTAACCAATAGGATTTTCACTGTTTGCTTTTCAGTATGTGATTATTTCTTGCCCATTTCAACTTCACACTTCTACTTTTCTCCCATCAAGTTATAAGCAATTTCCTGTGTCATAAGCTCCAATATTTTTAATCTTCAATCCCTTCATTTTTTCCTACCACCTTGCCTCCACTGTAAATTGCACAGGAAAACTTTAAATGTTTAAAGAGAGGAAGATATTTGAATACCACGTGATTCTAGAAAGCATGCATTAACAGAACTACTGCAGTTATTTCGTTTCTGAAAGGAGGTGTTATTCACAATACACAATATCTGTCAAAAGATAATGTTTCAAGATTAGACTTTAAATCCTTACATTTAGAGTAAGATGGAAATTGTTTTGATATCTTTTCTTCGACCAAAACCACAATAGATTGGTGAGAAGGTGGATAAGAGTTAAAAGTAGAGGCATAATTGGGGAGTTTTCAGACATGTAAGAAAAAGGAGCTTGCCAGGGACTTCATTTTGCCCCACACAGAAAGGAAATGAGACCTTAATAAGTAATTTCCACCATCAGTGGAATTGAGTATTGAGGTAAAACCACAGAAGCATCAGTACCTGCCTGACCAAAATGTCTATGTTCTCTAAGTCTCATGCATGCTTTAGACTATATTTAATGTACTCTGAAACAGTGAGACATGGAAAAACAAATGAGCTCCTGTTAAAATCCTGAACCAGCAGCACATACTCATGTATTTTAATGACTAATTCCCAGTGGAGTTTATCAACTCCCAAGTTTATTTTTGAGCATACAAGCAGAGTAATATTAGGATGCAAAAATGATTTCTCATATGTATTTGAAGTTTTTTGTCTTTAATAAAGACACAATAACAGTCCAATGGCAACTGCAAATTACCATGTGATTGACATTTGATGTCATTGTGCCTTGTCAAAGTTCAGGATAGACTCTACCCATTATTAAAATTCATGATCTTTTATCCATGAAAGGAAAACATTTTAACAATTGAAACTACTTTTATAGAGTTCAGATATTCGAAAATGAACAGTGTTGCTTTATTAAAGCATTTTTAAAGGATAAAACTACAACTTTTAAATATATTGAAATGTCAACTTACATGCTGTATCAATTAGACAAGGCAAGGTCATGCTGAAGTAACCACAGTGTCTTAATGTCTCAACACAGCAAAGGATTAATTATCACTCCAGATACATGCTTGTTGTGGGTTAACGAGGGGCCTTTGCACAGTTTGCCCCTGGTGGGGGGCCCCGGTTGATGGAGAGCCTCTATGTGAAACTTTGGTGGGTCCTTAGAAAAGAGAAAACCAATTTGGAGG
Organism: Anoura caudifer; assembly: GCA_004027475.1. Taxonomy (NCBI): domain Eukaryota; kingdom Metazoa; phylum Chordata; class Mammalia; order Chiroptera; family Phyllostomidae; genus Anoura; species Anoura caudifer. Next base: position 105,874 of record PVKU01001175.1, on the reverse strand, counting down.
TGCTCACATAGCAATTACGCGCGCTGGCACCACTCGTTGGCCAGCCCTAGGCACACAGGCCCATCACCCACAGCAAGGCAGGAGTGCACAGTGGGCCTAACAGGAGGGAAGCCTGAGCTACTTGGCAAACGGCACAAATAACTAACTCCCACGTGAACACCGTAAGCTTTAACAGGCAGAATTTCAGGGGATAGGACGCTTTTTTTAAGTGAACAGAATGAAGAGAAGTTCCAAGGAAATGCTTTCCTGGTTAAGAGCAGTGAAGCCTTACAGTTGATTTTTACTCTCTGGTTAAACACAACAATGAAAAACATTACACCATTTAATATGTGGAAACCTACCTTCACCTCTCCTGGTTTGCCCTTTGCTTCCATCATTGGCTAAGTTGTCCCTGGCAATGGGAGAAACTTAGGAAAGCACGTCAGTTCTTTTAAGTTTTTAGGACACTATCTGCGTCTTTATGTTAAAAGCTGAACTGTAGACAATCCCAAATATTCAGAAGACCTTGAAAGGGATTAGGGAAAAGAATGGATTTTTCTAAGGTGAGACATTAAATTAAATCCTAAAATACAGGGGACAGTGAGGACCCTTTGGTCTAACAACATTGTTCTGCAAAACTATCCTATAGCCATGGCGGTAAATCAGCCGTGCAGACCCTGGAACCTCAGGTAGCCCTGCAGTCTCCCATTCACTGCCTCACCGAGGGACACAGGGGCTGCCTAGCTCTGGGTGCTGTGTTAAACAGTTTAACTTATTCTTCCCCTCCCCAGACCTCTCCCTTCTGATGTGCAAATGTGCCAAAGTGTCAGATGTGGTTAAGGCAGAGATATATGGGATATGATGTGAGATTGAAAATTTTAATATTTATAAAATAGCAAGTATGGTGATACAAAATTGAACATAAATAAGAGCACTCAGAAATATATAATAAATGTATAAGTGTGGGAGATGATAAAATCTAAATATGAATGAAAAACTGAACATGTGAAAAAATAAACATCACTGGTGTCAAAGCATATCAAGTCAAAATTAATCATTTTATTTTAAAAGGATTTAAAACTCATCACTAATGATGATTACTTCAAGCGTGAGAACATAGCAGGGAACTTTGAGCTTGAACCCTGCTCAGACTGAATGTGTGCTTTGGGGTGTGTTCAGAGCCTTCAAATGAATCATTTGATACATCTCTAAACAAATTCTGAGATACCGTATGAAAATAAGTGTCTGTTTAACCTAGATGGCTGGAGACAATAATTTGTGATTTTCATTTCCTGAAACCTTGCATGTAGAAAATTATCTGCATATTATTAGTAACCCAACTTTAAGTTTATCAGTATTTTTTGAGTGTTTGGGGCTTCATTAAGAATTAATAAAGACAAAGAAATATTTGCCACTGGCAATTGGAATTCTATAGAAATAGTAAAATATCTGCATATGTTAAATTTCTCTATACTTTCTGAGAGCTTGCAATAAAAAAGACATATTTTTTTCAAATCTTTAAAAAGTTTCATCATGTTTTCTAACTGGAGAAAGTTACCCTTTCTTTGGATGGTCTGGTAGGAGAGAGCACTGCAAGAGGAATTATGTTAGGTGGACAAGGTTGGCACAGGGAACTCTGTGTCCAAAGTTGCAAAACACAAAAAATTAATAGACTGACCAGAGGTAAGAATGAAACAAAATTCAAGGTGAACATGCCTGATAAGATAATGCAAATGTTCATCAAAGAATGGAGTGAGGTCCAAAGTTAGTATCTCCTAAAGAAATAGGAGCCAGGAAGGTGGAAACCAGGAAAAGGAGAGATAAGAAGGAGAATTAGAGGCAGTTACCTCTTTGCTGGCTTAAATGGGCTCACAAGTGCAGGACGCAGAGCTGGCTGGGCAGAAGGAGTCCACAAAACCAAGACTGCATGTTATATGCCTCCTCAGAAGAAGGTTCTGCCTCTCTGCTCACTGGGAATTGGCACCTTAATAATCTATAGAACCAAGGGCTTTGATATGCATCTCAAATAAGGTAAAATGTGTTATATAAGCTTGCCCTTCAAGGTAGCCACTGCATCGTGGGGACAGGTGGTCATCCTGCTGAGATAGCCCTTTCGTGTCCCTCTCCTCTGCAACGGTGTCCAGACCCCAGTGCACACCCGTGGGCAGACATGGGACACAGCCATCCTACATTCAGCTATGGAGAAGAGTGATGCCAGCTTTTATTTACACTCTGGAACAGAAAGATGCTTAGTTTAGTCATATGGCACCTTGAATAGGGGAGAAAGAAAGGCTAAATCCTCCTGGATTAGGGCAAAAAAAAAGTGAGAATTTTTTCCCTCTCACAACTAAGTTTTATTAATTCTCTGACAGGACTACTTATTCTCCATGCATATTATGTTACACTATTTCACACTAAAATTACTGCAACTTTATCAATTCAAGCAGGATTGAGAATATGAAATATTAATAAGGTTACCACTCATCTAATTTTCAAAGTAATGGCCTATATATAGGGCAGAAACCTAGGCCCAGAATAGCTTTGGGCTTCTGAGCAGTAGGGAAGGACTCACAGAGCGATGATATAATGACTCAGATTATAAAATGGATGTGATCACATAAAATTCTAAAAAGAGGTAAAAAAAGAATTTTTATTTCTAGAACATATATGTTCAGGGCAAATTAGAAGTCAAGGAAAAGTAAGGTGGTAGATTTGGTGTGACTGATTCCAAGGCCAACGTGTGTGCTGGAATGAGGACTGGGTATGGTACAACCTTGACTCAAGTGGAGATTTTATCACCCTGTGTGAACTTGGACAAAGTAATAACATGGAGCTTCAGTATTTTCATCAATGAAGTGGACTAAGAAGAGAGATGCTCACCACACAGGGATGTTGTCATGAACAAGCAATACTAAAAGTGTGGAAAATGTTTAGAAACTTTGCAGATATATACATTCTATTGTTATTCAGATGGAAATTATTGTATTTCTCTGTATAAAGTCTTAAATTTTTAAAGATTAATGCCACCATTAATTCATTTATTCAATTATTCAGCAACTATTTTTTGTGCACATACTATGGCCATTGTTTTATGTTTTCAACTTACATTTGGGTGTTTTTGAATAGAACTTTAATAATGTATGGAAAATGGCATTTACAAAAAATTTAAAGAACGTAGGTTCTGAAATCTGACAAACCTGGGTTAAAACTCTGGATATATGCCCTATAATCTATGGAGAATGTAGGTAAATTGTCTATATGCAGTATTCCTAGTTTTTATCAAATGTAAAAAGATAGTAATAAAAGTATCTACTGCAAAAGATTATCCTGAGTATTAAATGCAAAATCATGTGAAGCTCTTAGAACAACATCTCACATGTGAGTGTTATTCAGTAAATCCTTGCTATGATTTTTTAAATAAAAATTATTGTTAAGTTGTAGCATTAAGCACAAGCTATGAGATGTATGTATAGAAATGCCTGTGGGTCTATGCAAGTTATGTTTTTAGAAGTTAATTTTAACTTCATTGTACTTCATATAATATATCTGAGAAATCAAATACTACATTTGTCCTTTTCATCATTAATTGTGCTCACATTACAGTTTTTCTCTAGAGACAGTCCAATATTACTTACATTTTATCTCATATGCAGTCATTCTGTGAGAAAAAATAGTGATAGAAAAAATAATGATTTTTCTCATTTTACAATGTAAAAAATAATGAGCTTTATCATTTTACAGTGTTTCTTTTATTGTATTTTCTTGACATTAATCATTATTTGTGTACTTAGTTTTTCTCCTAACAACATTTCCCATCTCCATCCCCACCAGATGTTCGCATTAAGGAAGGTATTGTTGGGTCTGAGTCTTCTCTTCCTTGCATTAAGTGCACAGACTATTCTACAATATCACCAGGAAAAGTCCTATATTTAAATAATATGAAGAACATGGGCTTTGCAGTCTGGCAGACTCTGAGTTCGATCATTTTAGACCTGTAATCTTAAACTGCTAATGTAATACTTGGATTGACAGATAGGTGGATTTTAAAATATGGCCACTGTCATGGTGTATGATGGTTCCTGGTGACAACAGGTAACCAAAGAGGCCGTTCAGTCCCCAGAGATGACACAGAAATCTCATCTTCACTGGTTCCTGAAGGATGCTGTCTTGACCACTCCCTTGGGAAGTAACTGAATCCATGTTGAAAAGAATGAACAATAACATGAAGATGATTTAGGACCATTGATTTGAAGATTATTTGTTGGCTAATTAAGGCACTTCAGGGGTCAGGACGCCACATATACGGAAGGATGCTTTTATTATTGGTAAAGTCAGCTTTCAATCATTTAAAGAAAGTGGTAAGTCGCATATTTGTATGGGTAGCTAACTTCCTTTAAATACATTTGTTTGATTAATATTAAGGTACATTTACATTCCTGAACAAATTTTGTTTGAATAAGTGGAAGAGAGTTTAACTAATTGTAGATGTTACTATAAAACTTGATTCACAATAAAAAATTTGTTATAGATAACCCACCTATATGAGATTAACATAGATAATTGATCATTGTAACAACTCAATGATATTTTATTACTCATATTACCATTAAGAAATCAGGTCATCATGCCCAAATGTCTCAGAAGATTAAAAAATTATCAAATATTCAAATGTCATTTAAAGATTATATATTTAATGTAAATATAAGGTCACATATTTCCAAGTACTTGGAGAAAAATGTTGTGTAGAGTTTTAATGTTTTTAGTGATTCTTTGTCAATATTTAGACCATTGATATTGTTGTCCTTGCAGTACTTTGTAATATTTATTTTTTAGTTTTTAATTCCTTTTGTTTTGAGGAACTGTTATTTTCCTCTGTAATTGTGCCTGCTTCTAAAAGCTTCTTTCCACCTTTTGGAAGTGTCCTTTACAATATGATAAATTTAATAATAATTTTGTAAAAATTTAATATGCCTAAATATAAAAAGACATGATCAGGTACCGAATGAAGACCTAAGAAGTAGCATACTTTATTTCAAGGTCAGATATTACTAAGTTATTTAAGGGAATACATATTTGTTTTTTAAAAAATATATTCCTATATCTTTCCTTCAAGTGTTCAGTTCCCTCAAAGATTTATGAACACTTTTACTGAATGCAGCAATTCTATACCTAAAGTTCTGCTACAGTATTTATTTTATCCTCAGAGATGTACCTCTATAATCTAAAAGCATTTAACACTCTGCTTTTTCAGTGTTTTATTTTTCATTTTATTTTTTATTTTTTAATTTAATCTTTATTGTATTTTTCCATTAGTATTTAGTCCCCTTATATGCCCCTACCTCCAAAAAACACCACACTGTTGTCCATGCCCATGAGTCTTTTTTCCTTTTTGCTCAATCCCTCCACACCCTCCACTTCTCCCAACTAGCTATCATCCTGCTCTGCATCTATGAGTTTGTCCCCATTTTGCTTGTTAGTTTAGTTTGTTCATTAGAATACACAAATGAGTGAAATCATATTTGTCTTTCTCTGATTGGCCTGTATCACTTAGCATAATGTTCTCCAGGTCCATCCATACTGTTGCAAAGGATAAAATTTTCTTCTTCTTTACAGCTAAGTAGTATTGCATTGTGTAATATCCCATAGTTGTTTTATCCACTCATCTACTAATGGACACTTGGGCTGCTTCTGTATCTTGGTGATTATAAATGGGGAAGGGATATAAAAGACCTGTACTCTAAAATTATAAAATAATGAAGAAAGAAATTGAAGAAGATACAAATAAGTGGAAGAAATACCATCCATGTTCATGGATAGGAAGAAGTAACATCATTAAAATGTCTATACTACCCAAAGCAATCTATACATTTGCCACAATTCCTATGAAGATTCTGATGATGTATTTCACAGAACTAGAACAAATATTTCAAAATTTATATGGAACCACAAAAGGCCCCACATAGTAATAGTGATCCTGAGAAAGATGAACAAAGCTGGAGGAATCACACTGCCTAATTTCAAACTACGCTATAAGGTCATAGTAATCAAAACAGCATGATACTGACATAAAATGATACTGACACATAGATCAATGGAACAGAACAGAGAACCCAGAAATAAACCCACACCTTTATAATCAATTAATATTCAACAGAGGAAACAAGCACATACAATGGGCTAAAGATAGTTTATTTAATAAATGGTGTTGGGAAAACTGGACAGATTTGTGCAGAAAAATAAAACTAGAGCACCTTCTTATAAAGACACAAGAATAAATTCAAAATGGATCAGCACTTGCAGGTGTGGCTCAGTGGACTGAGTGCCAGCCTGCGAACCAAAGGGTGTCAATTTTAATTCCCAGTCAGGGCACATGCGTGGGTTGTGGGTCAGGTCCCCAGTAGGGGGTACATGAGAGGCAACCACACATTGGTGTTTCTCTCTCTCTCTCACTGCCTTACCCTCTCTCTAAAAAATAAAATAAAAATAAAGACTTTTAAAAAGTGGATCAAACAATAAATAAAAATAAAACCATAAAATCCAAGAAGAAAACAGGCTGCAAAATCTTGGACATAGCTCATTGCTATATTTTATCACATATCTTTCCCCAGGCAAGGGAAACAAAAGAAAAAATAAATGGGAGTACATCAAGCTAAAATGTTTTATATACCAAAGAAGAACGTCAACAAAATAAAAAGACAACCCACAGAATGGGAGAACATATTTGTTGATACATCTGATAAGGGGTTAATATCCAAAATTTATAAAGAACTTACAAAACTCAACACCAAAAAACCAAACTCGATTAAAAAGTGGGCAAAGGACCTGAGTAGACACTTCTTCAAAGAGGACATACAGATGGCCAGTAAACATATGAAAAGATACTCAATTCCACTAATCATCAGCAAGATGCAAATTAAAACTACATTGAGATATCACCTCATACCTGTCAGAATGGCTATCATTAATCAATCAACAAACAACAGTGCCGGCAAGGACATGGAGAAAGGAGGTTGGTAGAAATGCAGATTGGTGTAGCCACTGTGGAAAGCAGTACAGAGATACTTCAAAAAATCAAAAATGGAACTGCCTTTCCCCCAACAAATACTCCTTTTTATTTATTTTTTATTTTGTTTTTCTCACCTTTAACAGGAACCTAATCAACAAAACAAACAAACAAGCATGATATAACCAAAGACACTGTCGAGAACCAAAGACAAATTGAGAACAAGAGAGGAGAGGGGCCGGAATTTCAAGGGAAAAGGGGAAGGGTTTAGAGCAATGAATACTCCTTTTTAAAAAGCAGGCATCTGAATTAATGAAGAGAGAGTTTAAATAACATAATGAAGTTCACAGAGTTAATTACTACAGTTATAACCTGGCATTTTTAAGGCCATCTTGGTCCTCACAAGGTCCATCTCTGTATATGCTAAGACCATATTAGGCCATGGAAAAGAGAAGTCTGCAGCACAAAACTAGGATTCCTAAACTTAGTTTGTAGCTTGTTTTAACTCTCTATCGCATTTCTAATGGATTCTTTGTAGATCCTCTGCTATTGCACCTCCAACATGACACGACACTGGGTAGATCCTGTGAGTCTGGCCTTAGTTCCCTGGATTAAATCAAAACGTCTCCCCTAACTCTGTGATCAGTTAACCCCACTGCAATCTCACTTGGAATTGGTTTTTATTTCACCCATATGGTTGAGCTTTTTTTCTGGATTCCCATTGCAGGTGGGGCCTAACCTTTTGGCTAGAATGGAATGAAGCCCATCTTTTCCAACTGTCATGTTAGTGCTATGTCATCTTCATTGTCCACTGTCTGTTGCTGGTTTTCACCTGATAGGACAGGTCAAGTAAATATAAGAAAGTGAACCAAAACTGAAAACCTGGCCATGTGCTAGGGAAACAGGATCTGAAGTGAGTTTGGATCCTGTCAATGCTTAAGCATTAGGTATAAACAGCATGATCCATCCTTTAGGGTTCGCTTCCTCGCTAGCCTGGCCCCTGGCTTTGGGTGTGCTCTGCCTTTTGGGTTCAGTTTTTAAGGAGAATTTTATAGTGGTTCGCAAAATCCTAACAGATGAAAACTATTCATTCTTTCTGGCTTGTCACTATTGCCTCAAACAAAGAGCTTAATACAGTCAATTGCACTCAAAAGGCAGGACTAGAAATCCAGGAAAGCCCAGGGTTGTGCATAGGGAAGGATGGAACCCTGAAATAACACTCAACTGATACCGAGCCTTCACTTTCCTGTCTTCTTAGGTGGCGGAGGAGTTATTTGTTAACCTTGTGCTTGCCTGGACTTGGATTGCGTAAATCATATTAAAAAATAGGTATCCACCGAATGCATAAATATCCCCCCTACACAGGCATACACACAAAAGTGTATGCATGCGTACACACTGATAAAAACAGAAATACTGTGTTCAAGAGATCATTTTTTTATTTCTCTGAGGCGTGTTTCATGTAAATAGAGGTAGGAGGAAAATGTGAATTTGATTGAATGCTTCAGAAAAAGTGTTAGCTCTGCCTCATTTCCTAAAGATCTTAAATGCAGACCCTCAAGTGCCGCTTTCGATTGCAGAACGTTGGCCTGGACCCTCCTTAACCTGCTCCCTTCTCCATTTCACAGGGAGATCCAATTTATGCGGAGCCCAGCAGGAAGCAGGCCCTTTGTCCTTGCTGCTTTGCCAGTACGTTAATAAACAATCTGTAAAACTAATCTGCTTTCAAATCATTCTGACAATTTGTCACCTTACAACAGGCTGCCATTAGAGAAATCCTACCTAGTCACAACTTGAGGTATTTTGTACCTACAATCTTAAAATATGAAAGTTACTGTGATGTTTAAAATCAATGAAATATATGGCTAAAGTAAACCCCAGAGTTCTTTTAAAAGACTGATTTGAAAATATTGAAATAAATGCAACAAAAGAAACAGCTGTAATTCATATTTAGATATTTCTACTGGCATCATGTATGATAATACTGGATTTTTAAAGCTTAGTAAAATGGAGAAAAGATATTAGAAAAGAAAACTTAAAATAAGAAAGGATGTAAGAGTTGACATTAGTACATATCAATTTCTAATCTCTATCTAATCTAATTTTCTATGGTGCTTTATTTTACTTTATTTTTTTATTTGAAGACTCAAATAAGCAGCCTGAAATGATGAAGCTGATTAGTAATTACACAGTGATCTCTTGTAAAAACTAGAAGCACAGGTCTGAATCTTTTTTTTTCTTACACAAAGGAGGATTGTCTAAATAAAATTTTAAAGAGAAAAAAACTGGTTGTGTAGTTTTATAAAGTGGACTTATTTTACAAAGAAAGAGAATCTGTTTTGAATTAGAATTTTCACAGTTAAAATATTTAGGAGCAGTAAATTTCGGTCATACCTCCCGATGCCAGGAGGCCCTCCCAACAGTGAGGAGTACACTCACAGCAGATACAAACACTTGCTTTGGGGTACGGGAAGTTAGTATTGAAATTCCATTTCAGCTTTTTTTCTGAACAGGAGGAAGATATTAAGCTTCATTTTAATTTAACTAATGTACTGAACTTGATGCTTTTAACTAATCTGGTTGTCAGAAAGTCACTTATCACCTCTACACTCAAGTTTTGCCAAGAGAAAGAAGATTCTGAGGAGTGGAGGTGTTGGCAGAACCCACAGGCCCAGCCATTCCCCTCCAGTGCCCTCGGCACCTTGCAGATTACATACGTAATTTATGTGGATTTATAATTGTATAAGCCTATATCATGGTATCTTCACAATACTTTGTAATAAGATAAGGAGCGATGATGTAAAGTTATGTACGGCAATATTTTAAATTTAGTGGTTAGTAGCATCCACTGGAGAGAAGAAAGCTTTTCTTCAACCTCTTAGGGTCCCTGGTTTGGAAAATTGAACTGACAAAACAGATTAACAAGAGAAAAGCATACACATTTTATTGAACTTTTACATGTAAATGGGAGCCTTCACAAGAGAATAAATTCCTAAAGAAGTCACCAGAGCAAGATGCTTTTATACCTTTTACATAAAAAAAGAAGAAAGAAAGAAAGAAAGAAAGAAAGAAAGAAAGAAAGAAAGAAAGAAAGAAAGAAAGAAAGAACAATTGACAAGACAAAAGGAGAAGTAACTAGGGAAATTAGGGTTAGTTTAAGGAGGCTTGTTGCGCAGAGTTCTTGGTCCCAAGTTCCCTGTCTCTGATGATGAGCAGGTCTTCCCTTCTCCTGGTAGGAGAGGAGCTTTTACATAGGAATTTTATGATCTGTTTCAGGGAAGAAGCGTGAGGGGAAGTTCACAGTGACTTTCTTCTTTCTGCTTTTAAAATAAAATTCCTTCAGCTTAAGATATTTAATATGCCAAAATGCTCTGTTGAAGGGTGCCATATTTAGGTGTCACATGGGTTCCAGAATATACTTTAGAAAAAAATTAACACAATTAGTCTCTTTAACGTAAAAACTCTGTTTTAAAATTGTGAGAAAGAAACTTTCAAAAACATCCATGCTACAAAGAGCAATTTGAAAACAGTTGTTTGAAGATGTTTGCCTACGTAGGTTATTACTTTCCAAAATTGGCCTAAGAGAGCCATCTACGTACATATCAGTATGAAACAACTGAAAAGCAGATTTTTAAATTTGTTTCACCGTATCCCAAATGAGAAGTTTCAGGGGGCTTAAATAATTTGATCAAAATATAACCATTTTACCTCTCCTAACTTGTTTGAATAAAGAATTTGTAGACTTCAGGAAAGATAGAAATTGACAAGCTGAATTTTAACAAAACTCAGTAATTGCTTAGAGAGCTGAAAAATTTTTTTTAAAAAGTATGATTTCATAAGCGTAGCTGATGACTTCTTTTTGTATTTGGATCTTTGTATCTTTGTAGTGTTGTCTTTTTCAGCTGTGAGAGCCATGAAAATCGAATGAATTAATTTACAACCAGAAATTTTGTCCAGTTGTATCACAAAATATTATAGCAACAGTTTCCAGAAAAATGAGATAGAGTAAATAATATTGCTGACACTGAAAGTCATTATTATTAGCTTTCAATGAGCAGTTTTAGTATGAAAAAAATTGGAATAATAAAGTGATACATAAAATAAATATTGAATATTGCTTAATTCTTTCATATTTTGATATTTCTATTTTGGAATATAGCATACATAAAATAATAAGTAGAACACACCTGTTATTATTAAATAAATATGTATGTACATATTAGAGTTTCAAAACATTTTAAATACTGAAGAATGTTTGACACTTCTTTCAGAATGCAGCTGGGCCACTATCTGCACATGCAGAATTGAGAATGCATTGTACTACTAAATTAAAAGATGTTATGTTCAAATATTAGTAAAAATATTAAACCACTACTCGTACATTTTGATGAAGTATATTTCTGTAATAAAAAGAAAGAAATGAGAAATTCTAAGATTATTCCATTGTGTCACGTAAATCTCTTGCATATTACTTTTTATTCATTCATTTAGCATATGTTTATTTTGCACCCACTGCATGAAAGGCACTGTTCTGGGCCCTGAGGACTTAGTATCGGTGAACAAGACGAGCTTCTATCCTGGAGGCAGGGCATCCAGACTCAAAAGTACAAACAGAAATGCCAGAGATGAGCTGGGATGGTATGCAGATCGTGAAAATATTGAACTATTTCTGTACTTCATGGTAAGTATTTCCTCAAGCTCACCTTCCTCCTTCATCCTGGATCTCCTACCAGGGGTGTCACTAAGTTGGCGTCTCTGGGCCACACTGGAAGAAAAAGAATTGTCTTGGGCCACATGTGAAATGGACCAACACTAACACAGACCAAACAAACCTCATAATATTTCAAGTAAATTTATGATTTTGTGTTGGGCTGCATTCACAGCCATCCTGGGCAGTATGTGGCCCGTGGGCCACAGGCTGGACACACCTACACTTAGATCCTCCCAGGGACCCCCAGGCTTCCTCTTGATCTAGGCACTGAAGAATTAATGTGCAGCCCATAGGAATTTGGCGAGCACCCACTCTTATTGATGGGGTTGGCATCCTGTGCTATCTCTGGGAGTTAAATATCTTGACTTTTATTCCAGGGTAAATATTTACACAGGGTGATATTCGATAAAATGAAAGCAGAATAAGGGATAGAGAGTCCAGGAGCAAAGCAGATGTTTTTTGGGTAAAGTGGTTAGGAAAGACTCTGGTTGTTAGGTAACACTTGAGCCAGAGAGGTGAAGGAACAGAGAGAAGGAGTGAGCCACAAATATGTATGACTGAAGATAGGTGATAGACAGCAAACACAAAGGCTAGAGCTTTGAAACTGAACACTTGATATGGTTATTTGTCACAATCAGAAATTTGAAGAGCCATTTCAATTTTATAAGAACAATCAGAAATGTGGGTTCAGGTATTGAATGAATGACATATTTTCCCTCTCATCAGTCAAGCCTAATCTGAATGGTAATTCTATATAGAACTTTTGAAATAAGTCTTGAGTGGACCTAGCATTTATTTTATGTTTTCTAGAAGCCTAAACTTAAATTCAGAAGGCCAGGGTCTCTATTGAAATATTTGATATTTTCCTATGGCATCCCTTACATAATTTCCTCCTTGGTAAAACATAGAGCTATTTAAAATTACCCAATCGAGTATGTTTAAGTCCATTCATTTAATAAACATATACTGACCACTAACAATTAGGATCTCTGCTTTCTGGGAGTTAACAGTTTATTTGGGGAGGCAGATGTGTAAATGAATAAAACAGAGTAAAAAGTGATAAATCTAAAATGTACATTTAGCATGCTGAGTAACGAATTTCTCCTTATTTTTTCACATAATTAAAGATTTATTTTCTTGTCACTTTTTCGTTATTTTCAACAGAAGGTAAATCTGATAATTAATGCAATGCACCAACCTCATATTTTATTATCTTAAAATTACCTTGAACACCAAGTCAAATCATTCACAGTTAATGAGAAAAAAGAGAAGAGACATATGCTTGGTTGAAATTGCTTAACTTTGTAACCCTAATTTGATTTACTATGTTTTGTTCAGTTCCAAGAGAGATAGGTGTAATGAAATTGAAGAGTGTACAGACTCTAATCTGCCATGGTGATCTCAAACTAGCCAGACGTTTTCAAGGCCTGATTTTACCTGCACGGCCACTGGTGCTACCGACAGGTGGGCCATTCCTCATTTTCCCCTTCCCTCTTTCTTTTGCTTTCTTTTCAATGGTCGTGTCCTCTAACATGGCAGAACCCACTTATCATTTGCACTGTGTGGTAGAATAAGAAGGAGGTTTGAACAATTTTTACCACATCCATCATCATCTTGGATATTTGCTGAGTGACACACAGCACTCCATTTTCATGCCAGCCCTTTTTCTCCCCTCCAGTTGAGACATGATTACCTGGGCTTTACAATTTTCTTGGTATCTTTCGCACTTAACTTTTATCAAAAATGTGTTGTTTCCCAGAACTTCAATTCACTCTCTGGCTAATGGAAAAGGAAAATAAAATACAGTTCCTTTGAGGTAAATGAGTGGTTGCTTCATAGTTTTTCATTACACTGTCCTAACTCTACATATTGGAAAAATCCCTCATAAAGTCCCCTTTTATCTGTGGGTTTGCTTTCTGCAGCTGTAGTTACTAATGGTCAACTGTGGTCTGAAAACATTAAATGAAAATTCTGGAAAAAATTTATATTTGAAATTGCCTGTCATTCTGAGTACTTTACTTCATCTAATCATATTGGCATTGCATCATCTTACATCGTCACAAGAAGGGTAAGTAGAGTACAATAAGATATTTTGAGAGAGAAAGAAAGAGAGATACCACATTCACATAACTTTTATTGTACTATTGCAATAATTATCCTATTTCATTATTAATTATTGTTGTTCATCTGTTACTATGACTGATTTATAAATTAAACTTTACCATAGGTATATATAGATAGGAGAGTACATAAAAGCTTCAGTACTATCCAAGGTTTTAGACATCCACTGAGAGTCTTAGAATATATCCCCCTCAGAGAAGACAGATATTTGTATACCTTTGGCTGGAGAGAGAAGAGGGGGAAAATATGTTTTCTATTTGAAGCAAATTTTGGCTGACCACATGAAGTGGTACCTTCTCATACCCCTACATCCACAGTAATTCCAAATTATTCTCTGAATAAATTTCCTTTGAAGTAGATTCCCTAGAACTACTGTTATGAAAGTGGGGTCAGGATTAGCAGCCTCTGGGAACTGATAGAATGTAAGCACCAAGGCCCCACCTGAGACCTACTGAATGAGACACTGAGGATGGGGTCAGGCATCTGAGAGTTTTTTGCTTGTTTGGTTGTGTTTTTTTTAACTTTTTAATTTTTATCTAAGTTATTAGAGTGACTGGTTAAAACAATTACATAGGTTTCATATATTCAATTCTAAAATATATCTTCTGTATATTTTAGTGTGTGTTCACCATGCAAATTAGTCTCCATTTGTCACCATGTATCACCCCTCTACCTCCTTCCACCTCTCCCCACCCCCTTTCCCTCTGGTAATCACCGTACTGCTATCTCTTTCTGTGAATTTTTGTTTGTTTGTTTGTTTGTTTTGCTTAATACCTTCACCTTTACCAGAAACACTAATTCAAAAGATGTATGCACCCCTATGTTCTTTGTGTTATTTACAATAGCCAAGATTTGGAATAAGCCAGAGTGCCCATCAGAAGATGAGTAGATAAAAAAGCTTTGATACATTTACACAGCAGAATACTACTCAGCAGTAAAAGAGAAGGAAAATCTTATCTTTTGTGACAGCATGGACGAACTTAAAGAGGACTATGCTAAGTGAAATCAGTCAGTCAGAGAAAGACAAATACTATATGATGCCACTTACCTGTAGAATCTAATAAACAAAATAGACAAACAAGAAGGAAAGAAACTCATAGAAATCTGAGTTTTAACAAGGTTTCAGAGGATTCTAATACACACTGAAGTTTGAGAACCATTGAGCTAGATTACAGAAAGTAAGTAAGCAGGCAGGTATGTGTGCTATCTGCTTTCCTGGTGACTGTGCCACGTCATCATCTGTAGAATAAATAACTTTAAATTACTCTCCAGTTAGAAGAACTAATGATATCCCTTACAAACTTTATCTTGGATCCTTTAGACTCATCACAGAGGGTCATCAGGTAAACTACAATTAAAAGAGCATAATATTCTTTACATTTTAAAATAAAACTAAATGTAACCTATTCATTATGGTGTACAATGACTGGTGAATAAAACCTATATTATAATGCATAATTTTGGAATTTAGTTTTAAATTTTTTTAAATTTGAATTAATGGTATGTTTTCTTAGACCCTAATATAAGAAGTTTATACCAAGCTGGTATGGCTCAGTGGATTGAGTGCCTGCCTGTGAACCACAGTGTTGGCAGTTCGATTCCCTGTCAGGGCACATGCCTGGGTTTCAGGCCACGACTCCAGTAGGGGACATGGAAGAGGCAACCACACATTGCTGTTTCACTCTTTCTCCTTTCCTTCCCCTCTATAAAAATAAATAAAATCTTTTTTAAAAAACAGAAGTTTAGAATGCATTTCTATTTGTTGTAGTTCTCAGGAAATTAACAATTAAATTTAATGTTATTGAAAAGTAAGCAAAAAAGATTTAAACTATATATTATAAGCAGTCATTAAATAACCTTTTAAAAATACATGAATCTAATTTTTGTAAAAATTAGGAAATACAGTCTAGAGAAAGATTGTATTCTATATATACATATATCTTTACTTACATATGTTAATATATAAAAACATATAAGCAGTCCAGGCTGGTGTGGCTCAGTTGGTTGGAGCATCATCCAGTAACCAAAGGTTACAGATTAGTTTCCCTGTCAGGACACATACCTAAGCTGCAGGTTTGATTCCCAGTCCGGGCACATATGTGAAAGCAATAGATTAATGTTTTTCTCTTGCATCAATATTTCTCTCTCTTTTCCTCTGTGCCTTCCTTTCTCTAAAAACAATGAAAAATGTCCTTGGGTGAGTATTACAATAATAATTATATATACATATATAAAAACCAAATATATATGAAGATAGATAGATACACACATACATAGATATCTGCATTTAAAAAAAAAGACCAGAAACTTGAGGCCAAGAGGATTTTGTTCTTTTTTCTTTTTCTGGAATAATTGTTCTTTATTATTGTAACAAGCTTTACTGTTATTCATTTCATTCATAAAGGTGGTACTTGGCAGTCCCATTCTAAGATGACACCCCAACCACCTTCTTCCTACACCACTCAGCCCTTCACAGCTCTGCAGCACATGGCTGCCTCATACAACCATTTAGAGAGCATATCTGCTCTTCCCAAATGCAGACATACCAAGAGAGGGGCATAGACAGTATCATTCA
Source organism: Anoura caudifer (assembly GCA_004027475.1). Lineage (NCBI taxonomy): Eukaryota > Metazoa > Chordata > Mammalia > Chiroptera > Phyllostomidae > Anoura > Anoura caudifer. The sequence continues at coordinate 89,485 of PVKU01001175.1, read as the reverse complement.
TCCATGTACTTCCCAATACATAGCATAATGCCTGGCATTTAGAAGATTTTCAATATATACTGTGGACAAAATATATGTGGAAGAAAGGAATGATTTTATTCTTTTGTGAGAAGAAAGAAAAGATATAAGGAGATACTGGTGAAAATTAAATGTTACACAAGAAAGTGTTTAAAAATAAGGAAAAGATGTGGCATAATTTTAGTATGGAATAGAAGTATCCTATTGAGCATTTGCTTTTCATTGGCCATTTAATTATTCATTTAAAAAGTAACTGTAAGATTTTAAATTTGAAAGGTACAATTCTTGTTTCTTGTGCTCTGTGCCAGGTCGACAACTAATAGATATTCGATAGCACTCAGAACCTTCTGTGCTGGAAGGACCATACATTAGCCAGAAAGAGCTGAGTTTCTCCTAAAAGGGTTTTCACAATGGGCCCTTTTCTATCTTGGAAGAATGTAACAGTGCTTTGAGAGCCTTTCTCTGGTACAACGACGTTCTCCCCTGTGAAATGACGACAGCGATTTGAAGAAAGTCCAACACAACTATACTGCGTACCTACATGGAGCCAAGGTGTGTAGAATGTTAGGTGGTGAAAGCTGGCATCCGAAGGACTCCAGTTTAACCAAACCTTCATATCTGAACATAAGATACCAATAGAGTGAGCAGATGTAATGATCATGCATATATAATATTTAGGAGAAAAATATAAGGTGAGGTGTTATCTCTTTGTTGGAGGAAAATGTAATAGGGTATTCATTAACACTATTCTATAATATAAATAAGGCAAATTATTTAAAGAGTTCTAAAAATATATTAAACAAGGGACAAAATAAAAATTATATGTTTTGTATTCTAAGGAAATATACACATGATTTTTATGAAAAATATTAACTGCTTTGATATGGCAATAAAAAAAGTTATTGGAAAAATTCAAGAAAGAAACTTGAAAATGTCATAGTAAAATTTTAAATTACATTAGCAATACTTTGCAAGAATTAACCATTAAAGGAAAAAAACTAAACCTGTGATGTCGGAAGCACGTTCGAGAAACTTATCCGAGATTCTGAGGAAAAGGTCACAAAAATGATGGAAGACCTGAGAGAATGTGATAATGAAGTGACAAAAGAGATCCCGCACCCAGATGGTCTACATTCCTGAAGAAAATACAGCACAAGTGGAAAGAACTTAATAGTCAAAAGAGAATAGAAAAAGATTTTCCAGGGCCAACATGTGAGAACACGGGTCATGGAAACACAGCATGCACCAGATAAAATTAAGTAAGGGATAATAAAAAAATCTGGGCAAAAGATTTTTTAAAAAGCTATCAGGAGTCGTTCAACCATGGTTTGGTTAAGAGAAGGATTATTGCAGAGTTGTGATAATAAATACAAACCATAAGATACAATGTAATTGAATTGGAGGAAACTTTATAACAGATTGTCAAAAGCCAAAGATAGTTAACAAAGCAAAATGTATTTTCAATGCCATTTTTACAAATTAGTTGTGCTTACAAGAGAAAATTATTCCATGAAAACATTAATAGTGACTTTTCTGTGATGAGTAATGAGAACACATTTCCCTTATTTTGTTCTTCTCTATACTTATTAAATGTATAACAAGATATATGTTGCATGTGTAATAAGAGTAAACAGTAAACTTAAAATAAATTGTCAGTTTGAATACTGTGCAAAATACCCCCTAGAGGGGAGAGTTGTTTTAATCCAGGTGAGAACTGACAAAAGCTGCAGGAAAGGGAAATGAGTTGGTTATATAGTTTATAGCTGTTTTGAGAGGAAAAACATCACGTGGCTGTGACCTTTAACTCATGTCTGTTATTTGTTATTCTATGCAATTTGTTCTTGTTATTGTCCGTATCACATTTGATAAAAGAAAGGTAAATAGTATTATTAGTCGAATAAAAGAAAACCTTTGATGTATTGTAAAGAGTGGGTGGACCAAAAACTTAGTTTGGTTTTCTTTTTCTGTAATATGGCTCTAGTAGCACTTGGTTGTCTTTAACTTCATTCAAAAACAATTTTGTTAGATTATATTGTAACAGCTGTCATATCAGCATGTATTAAAAAACTTATCAAAATTAAGAATTTTTGTGTAGCCATTTTAATATTGAAGAGGAAGGAAAATATGCAACTTCTTCACCATATTATGCTTTATTATTTCAAGAAAGGTAAAAATGCAACTGAAATGCAGAAAAAATTATATAATGTGTGGAGAAGATGATGTGACTAATAAAATGCGCCAAAAGTGGTTTGCTCTTTTGAATTAGTGTTTTGGGTTCCATCAGATATATTCCCAGAAGTGGGATCACTGGGTCAAAAGGCAGATCTACTTTTAATTTTTTGAGGTATCTCCACACTGCTTTCCACAGCGGCTGCACCAATCTGCATTCCCACTCACAGTGCAAAAGGGTTTCTCTTTCTTCACATTGTTGCCAGCACTTGTTTTTTGTTGAGTTACTGATGACAGCCATCCTGACAGGTGCGAAGTGGTTTAATTTGCATTTCTCTGATGATTAGTGACTTTGAGCATCTTTTCATATGTCTACTGGCCATCTGTATGTCCTCTTTGGAGAAGTATCTATTCAGGTCCTTTGCCCATTTTTTTAATCAAATTGGTTTTTTTTTAGTGTTGAGTTTTGTAAATTCTTTATAAATTTTGGATATTAACCCCTTATCAGATGTATCAACAAATATGTTCTCCCATTCTGTGGGTTGTCTTTTTATTTTGTTGATGTCCTCCTCCCATATACAAAACATTTTAGCTTGATGTGGCCCTATTTGTTTATTTTTTCTTTTGTTTCCCTTGCCTGGGGAGATATATGTGATAAAATATTGTAATGAGTCATGCCCATGATTTTGCAGCCTATGTTTTCTTCTAGGATTTTTGTTGTTTTGGGTTTAACATTTATGTCGTTGATCCATTTTGAATTTATTCATGTGTGTAGTGTAAGAAAATGGTCTAGTTTCATTTTTCTGCACATATCTGTCCAATTTTTCCAACACCATTTACTGAATAAACTATCTTTAGCCCATTGTATGAGCTTGCTTCCTCTGTGGAATATTAATTGATTATAAAGGTATAGGTTTATTTCTGGGCTATCTATTCAGTTCTATTGATCTATATGTTTGTTTTTATGTTAATACCATGCTGTTTTGATATACTATGACCCTATAGTATAGTTTGATACTTAGTACCGTGATTCCCCCAACTTCATCTTCTTTCTCAGGTTCACCATTGCTAAGTGGGGCCTTCTGTAGTTCCATAAAAAATTTTAAAATATTTGTTTTAGTTCTGTGAAATATGTCATTGGAATCTTAATAGGAATTGCAGTAAAGGTATTAATTGCCTTAGGTAGTATGGACATTTTAATGATGTTACTTCTTCCTATATGTGGACACAGTATGTGCTTCCACTTATTTGTACCTTCTTCAATTTCTTTCTTCAGTATTTTATAATTTTCTAAGTACAGGTCTTTTACATACCCCCCACCATTTATAATTGCCAAAATATGGAAGCAACCCAAGTGTCCATCAGTAAATGAGTGGCTAAAACAACTGTGGGACTTTTATACAATGGAATACTACTTGGCTTTAAAAAAGAAGAAAGTGTTTTACCCTTTGCAACAGTATGGATGGAACTGGAGATCATTATGCTAAGTGAAATAAGCCTGTCAGAGAAAGACAATACCATATGATTTCACTCATCTGTGGAATCTAACGAAGAAACTAAACTCACAAGCAAAATGGAGCCGTAGATACAAAGCAGGATGGTAGCTAAGCTGAGGAGAGAGTAATGGGTGGAAGGATTGAGCAAAAGAGGAAAAGGACTCGTGGACATGGACAACAGTGTGGTGATTGCAGAGGTGGAGGCAGGTATAAGGGGATTAAATTGTAATGGAAATAATACAAAAAAGAAAATTAAAAAATTGGTTTGCAAAGTTTTGTGCTGGAGATTTCTCACTGGAGGCTGCTCCATGGTCAGGCAGACCAGTTGAAGTCAACAACAATCAAATCAAGACATTAATGGAGAACAATCAATTGTATACCACATGGGACATAGCTGGCATACTCAAAAAAATCAATAAAATTATTGGCGAAAATGAAAAATCTGTCTTTTGTTGTATGGAAAAAACTAAACTGACTTTTGGCCAACCCAGTCTGTACTTGGTCAGTAATATAATGTGCTTAATGTGTATGTAAATATTAGATTAGTATGTAACCAAAAAAATATCATTTAACATAGACCAGTAAACTTTATACTTCTCATGTGACCCATCAGTTACTATCTTGAAATTTTAAAATGAATTTCTTTTTTTATAATTTTCACTTGGATAACAGAAATTCATATTTAAATGACTTCGCAGATATCATCCCAAAACAGTCATACCATTGCACATCTCACATGCCTTAGTATTTTTTTTTTCAGATGCAAAGAACGTCAGGCCCTTAGCAAGCTAACACAGCACGGAAAACTTTAAAGCTGGGGTGTAAAAAGTGATATTTGCAAATCTAGAAATAGACAAGTCTGTGAATAACCCTAACGGTCACAGCAACCCTCAGTTACATGGTAGTTTGGTCGATGCCATTATAATTGGGTAAAGTCAATGTTAAGATAAATTCAGTACCTATTGTAAGTCCACAATGCCAAAGAAGGATTCTAGGAAACAAAGGATGAAGATCACGTTTCATATTTTGAAGTTTTCCAAAATGACAAGGATGTAAAATGAAAATCATTAACTCCTTATTTGCTTATTTCTTGGAGCAAATTCAGTTAGAAAAGTTGCCTGACACATTGAGCAGTTCATAAAAGAGTTGTTATATTAGAAAATGCAATGAAATTTTAGCCGAGGTTTGGGGAATTTAATTTCACTTTATTTCCATCTTACACATTTATTTTTTAAAAAATTAGGTGTATTTTTATTGACAGTCCAAGGTCTTTACATCCTAAGACTCTACAAAAGCTTTCATTTTCTCTTTCAGTGTTTCCTTTCCCCTTTTACCCATTAAATTGTCATTGAAAATTAATTTGGTCAATGAAGAGAAACAATTTTCTAATTCAGAAAGTATGAACTCAGTTACACTTTTCAAAAGTCATCTATCACTCTTGAATGAACAAACATTTCAGGTGTTAAATGAAATAGTGTCTCGTTACTCACTATGCCCATTTCAAATTTAGATGTGAGACCGAAAATAAGTAGAGTTAACTCAATGTGTAATCTTTAAATCATTGGATATATTTTATTTTCTTAACAAATATATTTGATAAACCACCTGATAATACATGATATCAGATTTGGCTGGTCTGCAGTATGTTTGCATACTGAGAGATTTTTTCATATATATCTAAAAAGACTATTAAAATGCATTGAGGGAATATAGTCCTTAGTATTGTTGCTATAAAAATATATTAACATCTAAAACCAAAGAAAAACTATATTTCTCAGGCAGTTATTCTGTATTCTTTGGCTTTCTTAGTCTTTAGTGGCAGAGTTGAATCACTTTTTGCAGGTACATTGGTAGATTGAGAAGGAAGGAGGAAAAGCAGAATCTGCTACCACTGATACATCTACATCCATCAGCGACTGGTCCAGTGGTAAATACAAGTAAATACCAGAAGTCCTCAGGTATTCATGCATGTGTTCATGTGATTATATAAAACCTCCAACCTCTTCTTTCCTCGTTCTTTTGATTGACATTGGCAATTATTGACTAATAATTCAGACTTTAGTCATCCTGGCTTCCAAGTTCCGATATATTGCATCAAGAAATACAGTGGGTGGGAATGCTATTATGTCTAACTTGCACAAAGAAGCAAATTAAGAATCCACATCTTCAAGATGCCGTAATTTAGGAAAATATAAATTCATATTTTTGTATGCTTACGGACCTCAGAAAAAAGCAAGTTAGAGGCCAGCCAAAATTTTTGAAAAATAAAACGGATAAGCAACATACGACTGTTCAGACATTTACAACATAAAACATGATAATGAACATAGAAACACCATACAAACAGGCAATATAATTTTTATGTTATCATACTAGTTCAAGAACTATATGGCAATTCTTTGTCTTGTCTCTCCTGACTGTATTCATTAACTAGCATTAACTATTCACTAACTAGCAGTGATATTGTAAAGTGCATAGAATTTGTGAAACCTTGCCTGAATTGAGAATCTGAAAGTGAGTCAGCTAAGAGTTGTTGTAATTAATGCCTAAGTGAATAATGCTAGTGAAATGCATGTGTCTTTTAGACTAAGTGTGCTCAGGTGCGTCACAACACAGCTACAGCAGGTGTGGTATTTGATCTCTACTAAGTGGGAGCACATTTAGTTCTGATTCTAAATTAAGTGTGAGATTTTGATAAGGCAATTTAAAATATCACTAAGACCATCAGTAATTTACAAGGGGGACCCAAAAAACAGAATTTATTTATAAAAAAATGTGCGTTTATTTTTATACGTTTAAACTTCAGTCATCTTCAAAGTACTCTCTATTTGATGCAATGAACTTACCAAGACATTTATACTATTGCTCTAAACAGTTTTTGAACTTGCCAATTTGATGCCTATTAGTGCTTCTGCCATTTTTTTTGTGTCACCTCTTCCACATCAGCAAAATGTTTCCATTACAAGACATTATTTGGTCCAGGGAAACAAACAAAAAAATTGCTTGGAGTGAGATTGGGAGAACAGGGAGCGTGGGGAAAGGGGGTCCGGCTGGTTTTGGTCAAAAACTGCTGAACTTTCAGTGCAGTGTAGGCAGATGTGCTTGTAAATCACCCATCATGAAATGGGCTAACATGTTGAAAGTCTTCAATAAAAACTCACTGAAGCCCAACACAGCCTCTCACAGCGATACCAGCTGGAACACTGATACAGATGGGTTTCTAGAACACTCACCTAGCGGGGGAAAGATTTACTACAAAGATCCTTCCCTCTAGAAGGTAATTCTGGTTTTGTGTGTGTGGGGGGGGTGCCCCTCCCCCCATTGGTGATATTTACTACCAACAGTATGCCTGGCAGGGTTTTATGCAAAAGAATCTGCATTGAACAAGAGAGAAGCAGCTATTATAAGGGTTAGATATGGCCCCAGTCACTGCCAGTGACTCAGCAGCCATCCCTTGAACTCCTCAGGCCCTTACCCACCATCTCTCCATCCAACCAACTCCCACTTTCTAAATGTTGTTTCCACTGAGAAAAGGAAATTCTTTTGTATCTGCTGTCCAGAACCTCCACCCTTCCGACCCCTGTGCTGATGCAAGTCAGGGTGAGATTGGACTGGCTGAGGATACCAGCTGAAGGTTCATGGGGTTAAGTGCTTGGGTTCACTGAAGCTTAAGTGAGGATTTACTCACGATGAGTAGAATTTCCCTTCTGTCCCTTGTCCCAAGTTTAAAAACCTTACAGCTTATAAAATGTAACCATTGGGTCTGCTTTTAACTTGGACTAGTGTAACTCCATGCAATAAACTGAAATGAGCCATTCTGTCTAGTCTTGAAGTCTCTCATTTAAAAAAGGGTCAAGCTGTAGGTTCCGGGCAATGTCCAGCCTGAAAAAAAGCAATCACGTGACCGTCCAGCCACACCCAGAACCTCACGATCAGAGATGGCTGTGTCTATCTAGAAGCTCATGGCTCTCTCCCTGAAGAGCTCCCTTCCCTAACAGAACGTCACCAGCTAAACCGTCTTTAGGGAAGCGGAGGAGAGGATTGTGGTAAGCTAGCTGTGCCACTAGAGGAAGCCTTTGGTAATCAAACTTCCAGGTGGGTGGAGCTTAGCAGCCACATTCCCTCCAGTGAAGGGATAGGACATTGATTTGCCACCTAAGTCTTTTGACCAGATATATCCTAGCTAATCAATGTCCAAACACCAAAGTATGAGACCAACCTTTCATCAGAGTTAAGTTACTCTGATAAGCTAACTAGTTAAACTGATGTGTCAGTCATGTAGCTTAGCTGTTACTAGTAACAGCTGTACAATGCCATGCTGGGTAACAACTAATTTCTGCTTCTGTCCCCTTCAGTTTCTTTTTTAAGGTTATGCAATGTATTTAAAACCTTATTTACATAAAACTTGTTTTCTGGAAAAAGTGCGTTAGATTTGACTTTGGGAGAAAAGCAGATAATAAAAAACAAAAGAGGTAATCACTGTAGGCAATTTTAAATAGTGACTAGTGCTCTGAAGAAAGCAAATTGGAGTAACGATGAAGAGTTATTTGAGGAGGGGAAAACATTACCTAATGTTATGTTTCCGATGTGGATTTTGATCTGAAACAGAAAGTTGGTTTAGCTTTTTTCTCTGCCGTGCACCCTATATTTTAAAAATATTTCTAACACATGGGGAAGGACTCTCATCGTCACAGAATCTGGGTAGAATGTTATATTAAACTTTACCAGAGTCACGTGAAATAGATTTATCACCACTCTTTCTCAGAGGAGAAAACTGAGACCGAGAGCAGTGCAGTGGCCTGTCACAGGGTTACACAGGCAAAACTGGGATTTGGACCAGGTGTCTGACTCCTAAGTTTGCATTCTTTCCGGTATTCCACATTCATCATTCTATTCCACATGGATCATTATTCACAGTACTTTGGACAACGGGCCTATTTTTTTTTTAATTTGACATTGTTGTTACCTTATCCAGGCCCCTCCCCTGGCTGCTCTGAGTAATGATGGATAACTTCACATAACTGTACCCCTTCTCCAGAGGTTTGCTGATCAAACCAAGCTGTCTTGCTTGGAAATGTCTGGAATTTTTTAGTCTCCTCTTTTCTCAGGAGGCCCATGGCTCATTATGGAATGATATAAGATACAGAAGGCCAATCCTCTTGCTTCATGAGACAACAACTGTGGGGTGTCCCTCACACTCCAGAGCTACCCTGGGATCAGCTAAGGAAGACCTCATCTGATGGCATATTTGCTTGGGTCCTTTCCCTGCTTCCTATCCTACTTCCCTCGCTTACTTACAGTTTCTCCTGAGAGTTCTCCGTCAATAAATCATTGCGAAAGAATTTAAGTCTCAGGCTCTGCTTCTAGGAAGCCTGACCTAAGACATTTATTCAACAAATATTTATTGAACACCCACTCTGTGTCAGGTTTTGAGCTAAACTCCAGAGATTCAGAAATCAATATCCTGTGTTTCTTCCTTTCTGGGATTGGGATGGTGGAGGGACAGTTTGTAGACAGCTAATGAAATATGAAAAAGACCATAATAGAGGAGTTCTATCAAAAAATATGTCACAAGATCAAAGAAAAAAGAGTAGCTAGCTCTGCTTGAAGTGGAAAGGGAGGAGATAATGAAAGACTTTGCAAAGATCATAAATGATAAATAGGAATTCATTAAGCTGATAAGTGTAGGAAGAGTTTAAAGGGAAGATGGGCAGTCCTGTTGAAAGATTCAATTAATGAAAGAACAAAGCAAGACTGAGGGGCTCTCATTTTGTCTGCCTAAATAGGTAAAATGCGGTTTTGCATGAGACAGTAATGGTTGTCTGACCATTCATTATAAAAGACATGATATGTTAAAGAGTTCAAATTGTACAAGATAAAAGTTATTCAAGGTGCAAAATAAAATGCAGAAACTATAAAGCTAATGTGCATGCAATATGTCTTTTATGAATATTAGATATTGTATTGTATAAATTTAATTGCTAACTTAGGACATAGTTGTATTTCATAATGTGTAGTTGATTAATAAAGTAGAATTACATTTCCTAACTCTATACAGTGTTAACAGAATTATAATAATCAGGGGCTTCCTTACATTCCTCTTATTATTGAGTAAATTACATTTTCAGAATGTTCTGGTTGAGGATTGAGTCTGCTACATTTTTTAACATTACTTTAGACGTTTGCCTTTGTGGGTATACAAGAAGATGCTTTTATGAAGTTAGCGCACGCGCGCACACACACACACACACAAATGTAGTGCTAATTGGGCACAGTCCAAATTGTCATGTTCAGTTACTTCTATAGTTAGGTGTGCATTATTTGACCACATCAATCAGGTGATGATTTGATTTGCTCATTATGAAGGCTAAAAATAATCCATCTGACCTGTAGTGAGCCATCTACTATAGTCATCAAATTCTGACCTTTGACTCAGGGTTGTTTTTCATTTTTTATATGAAGCGAGAATAGCATTGGGGAAAAACTGAGAATCATACACTATCCCCATTCTCCTCTCTGCCTCCAGTAGTCTTTAACCCATCATCTGATGGCTCTAGAATTTTTCATATCCCCCTACTGTCATCCAAATACCATGCCTAGACTTCATGAGCTACAGAAGGAAACTTGTCAAATTGACACCAGTGTGTAAAGGATCAATAAGCCCTGAGATTGTCTTCCAGGGGGAGGTGGGATGGGTTTGATACAGTGAGTTCAAGACTTCCCTGAGATAGTAAGAATTTCACACAAGCTGTTTCACATTCTACTCCACAAGGGAAATCCACATTTACTTGTGGTAAGTCTTCAGGATGCTATTTGATAAGTTTGTTTCATCTAATTGACAAAATATTTCAAAACATAAAGCCCACACACCAAAAAGCAAGAAAAGAAGGGGGGGTGGTTAAAAGGTTGAGGAAAACTTGTATAATGGAAAGATCATTAACCCAGTAGACTGAATGGGTGTCTTATCCCAACTAAGTCACTTAATAGATCTATGACTTTATGTAAGTCAGGTAATGTCCCCAAACCTCATTTTCCCCCTCGTCGGTAACACGAAGACAGTGCCACTCATCTAACCTGAACTATTAAGTTGTTATAAGGATGAAATTAACTCAGATGAATTTGTTTTGTATACCAGAAGTCGTGTGGGAAATGTTACCCTTCTAAGGTTCTGACTTTGGCTGGAGTTCTTGCTTCAAGAGACTTTCTGCCTGCAGAAGAGCTCTGTGCAGTCACATCGGCACCTTGCCCATCATGTCCCGGGTGATCACACAGTCCACCAAAGTCATAGGTCAGCCCCATGGAGATTTTAAGGATCACTCTTTAAGTGGTTAAAAAATAAAACTCTTGCCCATGCGTACAAGGAGACTTCATATTTAAAGATTTCAATAGGAATATACATCCAAGTTTTCCTTTATACAACATTTGTAGTGGCAGTACTATATAATTCACATAAACATTCACATCTTTCTTTGGCAAAATGCTGTGTAAATTTGAATAGTTCATCGTTTTGTTCTATTTCATCAGTATACCCAGAGGAAAAATGAAAAGGAAAGCCTGCCCATACACAATCTTTAAAACAGAATGTGGTTTTTCTAGTTGAATTTCAAGCATAAGTGTCTGAATCATGCTTATGCGCTTATTCACCATGAATGTCAGATATTAGAACATTTTAATGCATCTTTCCTTCCCTGGAGTCCATTTGGTGTGATTTCAGATATCCTCCTGACTTCTTCTGTTGTTTTGACAAGAGGAATAAAATGCACTTTATGACCAAACCTGTGTATGTTTTGGACTGCTTCACTCAGTGATATTTGGGGGAACTTAATCAAGGGAGCTGTTGTAGAGTTTAATGCAGAAAATAAAGCCAAGAAAGTAAGCACTGCAAATAAATTACCTTGAAAATGGAGTAAATCCTTTTTATCTGTCTGTCTATATTTAATTTCTCTCATTTTCACATGAAAGAGGATGCTGCTTTGGAGAAAAGGATTGTATCTCAAGGTTTAACATACTTATTCTGCAACCCCACATGCTGGAATAATGTCATCGCTGTAATCATCATGGGCTTTTGTTATTCAGCAAGTGAATCATCACTTCTGCCCCAGTTATGTTTAAATGTTTGCTGCAGAATTGCTTGTATTTTCATCAATTCACCAATGTTTCTGAACTACGCCATTTAGATTGGGTGCAGAAATTAAAATAATAAGGATGGAAACACTCATCAGAGTGTCCTACATTCACAAATAGATTACCATTTATGTACTATGAGTTTTGAAGCTAAAGAAGAGGCCATGATGGTGACAGACTTCGGAAGCAATAAGCCAGAGAAGAAACTACCTATATAGCCTTTGTTCTTCTAGAAATCATTTCAACAATTTTCAAACCCACTTCTTCCTAAATATTTTTACTTTTACCCTTTTTACCTGTGAGAGAACTACAGCTGTTGTTAGAAGTTTTGAAAATCCAGACCAACATTTTATCTTTGTCTTTCCTTCAGAAGGGAAGAATCCTTTCATGGAAGCATCCTTTCATGGAAGCATCATCAATTTAGGGCTCAGATGATCCAGTAGAGCTGCCCTTGAGTTTGGGAACAAAGCATCATGTCCTGCAAGCACTGGAGGCCAGGCAGGTTAATGCTGGATTCAGGCACCTTTAAGAAAACACGCAGGACCTAGAAGATATCTGAAGTTCCTTTATTCCATGATGGGTGCAGGCAGAAAGTCCTGACTCCCTTACACACTAAATGAACACAAAGTCAGTGGGGAGCCAATATTTGACCTTCTGGTCATATAGCAGAGCTTAATTCTGCGCATACAGGCCCTTACTCAAGGTTATATGAACATTGCGGAGTCATAGTCACCCAAAAATTGGATGAGGGAACCTGACTGACTCCATTGTCCCTACACATTGTCATGCTGTAGCATTTTCGATGGTTTTACCTTATTTAGTAATTTAAACTTCAATTTCATCAATAGCTTCTTTTATCTCTATAGACATGGTTTGCTGATTTAGTTCCACTTTCTTTTTCTTCCCCCTCCCAACAATTGCTATGCTAGCTGCTGCCCACACTTCTAAATATTCACCAGAGGAGGCAGCATTTAGATGAGGAACACCTCCTTGGCTTTGAGGCATGGCTCTTATTAAACTGCAAGCCACATCAAATGGCAAGGGAGGTAATTCAAGAAGCAAGCTCTTCCCTGAACCGGCTTCATCAGGGACTAGTTGAGCACCATTATGGTAATTTACACCCCTGTCTTTACAAATCCCTTCTATATCATTTTCTGTTCAGTTTAAAGGCCTAACGTGAGTTCTGTTGAATTAGACCTGAAGCCCTGGGCCATGGTGTTCCACTCACGTCTGCCCTCGGCTCTGCATGTGGAAGCAGCCAGCACCACTGCCAATAGAGTTCTATAAAGATTAATGGGGCACCTGAAAAGCAACAAGGACTGTGAGTGATTTCAGGGATCAGACTCCTGAAATCAATTTCCGTGAAAATGCCCTTGCTAATTTAACTGATAGCATTTGATACTCCTCCTGCATAACAGAAGCTGTAAACATGAGAATCTAGATTTTATTCTGACCAAGGGGATAAATTAACAAATTGCGTTGGCCAAAAGGTCGGATACATTTTTTCCATGTGATGGCTCCAGTAGTGCTTAGTTGTCTTTAACTTCATTTGAAATAATCTTGTTAGATTGTATTGTGACCGGTATCATACCAGCATGCGTTTAAAAAAAAGTCAAAATTGGTGAATTTTTGTGCAGCCATTTTGATATTGAAGATGGAAGAATATGCACAACACTTTCATCATATTGTGATTTATTATTTCAAGAAAGAAAGGTAAAAATACAACTGAAATGCACAAAAAGATTTGTTCAGTACATGGGAAAGGTGCTGTGACTGATCGAAGATGTCAAAGTATTCTGCGAAGTTTTTTAGTACTATTGACATTTTGGCCAAATGATTCTTTGCTGTGTGGCTGTCATGCCTTGGAAGATGTTTCTCAGCACCCCTGGCCTCTGCCCACTAGAAGCAAATAGCAGGAGATAGCTGACATACTAAAAATATCCACATCAATAAAGTTATTGGTGAGAATGAAAAATGTGTCTTTTATTTTACAGAAAAAACTAAATGGACATTTTGGCCAACCCAGTACATAGGCAGATATGTATATGAACAGCACATAAATGTGCATGTTCATGTATGTGAACCAATGTGTCAATTCTTTATGAGTTTCCTCAAAATCAACAGTGCATTTCTCTAAAAAGGTTACACAATAACCAACTCTTAAAGCGGTGAAATCATTCAGATTAGACAAAATTAAAGGAAGGTACTGCTCTGCATGGTTTATCAGCATATTGTATGAACAATGATCTGGTATGTTCTTAATATTTTAAGCTCTATTAGATTAGTGAAACAAGACAACTTTGGAATTCCAACAAAGAGGATTGAATTATAGGCATAACATATTAAAAACTCAAAATAGGAGAGAAAAATCACAAAATTGAGTGCTGTGGAAATTTTTGAAATCTTTAAGTAGTGCTTATGTAAATATTTTAAATGTTTTTGGTACATTTTGCAATTATCTAGGAATAATTATTGTTATTTCATCTGCCTAAAATAAGGATATTATCATTTTAAATGAGTTCTTTAAAAAGACTTTAAAAAAAACTTTATTAAAAGAGAATTTTAAGTTGACTTTATCCTAGCACCTGGGTTTAGTGACTGCCTCTTCTAATGTTTATGAAAACTTTGTGAAAAGACTGTCTGAAACGAAAAAGGTGGGAGAAGCAGAGGAAGTAAGGCAGAGCTTTTGAAGCCTTGTGGCCTTCCGTGCCACTGCCACCTCTTAATAAGTAAACGTTTTGAAGTCTCATTGATCCTTGATTTGAGTTCCCAGGTTTCGTAATAAAATATGACATTATTTCTCACTCTGGCGCAGGGCAATTTACTGCAAAAGAAAATGTGAAGTCCTGCCTAGTGTAAGGTTCTGACCTATTCAGAGGATTCATGAAGTTCATCAAACCTGCCCATTATAACCCAGAACTCCCCATTCTCCATTTGGTTACGACATGAAACTAACAGAGTGTGATTTAAGTGGCTCACAGTCTTGGGGAAGTCATGCCGTTGACTGCCGAAGCAAGTCTGTGGAATTGAAGCATGTGACTTCACAGGACCCAGCACCTCTCTGTCTGTCTGTCTCTCTCTCTCATACACACACATCCATACATACACATACACACTGCACATACACTCCCAGAGCAGTGTTTGCTTAGTCAGAGTTATCAGCATGACTTCTATGTTCAATTACACAGCCCACAACACAGGAGTTTGCAGCCCAATGGGTAAAGCTTTCCAAAGCAGCAAATCTGGAAATGTTCTTTGTTTTGTTTTTTGTTGTTGTTGTTGGTTTTTTTTTTTTTTTTTTTTTTTTTTTTTTTTTTTTTTTTTTTTTTTGCTTCTTTTAAGGTTCACTTGACTTTAATAATAAAAAGTGAACAGAAATATTTTATGGGGGGAGGAAAAGAAAAACTTTTCACAGAAACTAAACTTGGTAAACTGTTATAATATTAGGAAAAGGTGCCAAAGAATTAATGGAAGGCAGAGAATAATTACAAAAAGACTCCATATGCAAATAACCCATAGAGACAGTAAACTGAAAAAAGAAATCGGGATGTTCACAGCCACATATGTGTGAGATTTAGGAAGGCAGATTTCACTGTTGTGACAAACAAAAAGTAGCTGTTGCTTTGATCCCAAGGCCTCTACTTTGCTGGGTCTTCCCAGTCATATCTTCTTAGATCACTGAATGAGCAATAGCGTCACTGTGCCCATCCCTGCCAAGAGGACGTGGGGAGGGAAAGGCCGCTGTATTCTACTCTGCCTCATGTCACTACCAAGCAAATTGTCAGATGAGGAGGTCAAGTTGATTTGACTCAGTATCCTTATCACCAGTGGTGGTTCACACGGACTTTTAAACTCTTTCCAGCCCCTCCTCAGAGCCCCAAACCACAGCTGATCTGCAGGCACTCTGGTTAATTCACAAATGGAACTATCACAGAATCATATCACCCATTTCTAGACAAGCCAACTCAAAAGGGCAACTGTTGACAGCAAAGGATTTTGCTTCACTAAGATATTTTCAGAATATACTTTGCAAAAGATGAAAAAGCCAATGTCTGGCACTTGGACTATCTTAATCTCTATCAGAATTCTATTATGTAAAACAAAATGTATTAATTGTTCTTAATTCTCTCACAGGTAACTTTGTATTCATGATATATGAAATAGATGAATGCAAATTGGACATTATGCAACCCATACCCAAGCATTTTTGCTCTGACACTTAAGTAGCATTTTTGGTTTTGCCCATTCCTTTTAGAAAATCTAGAATGAACCACAAATTAGAATAGAGAAGAAGTAAAACTTTGTCAAATAGTCAATAATCCTTCTGAAATTTGTCATCCTTTTTAAGTGACAAGAATACAGACTTGTTCTAATCTTTGCTCTGCTGGCAGCTGTCCTAAGTCAAGGCCAGTTGATTCAAAGGAGGCCAAGTATAAATGAAATGCAATCATCCTCATCCCCTGCAGGACATAATTGTTTGTAATAATGAAACTACAGGAAGTGCACTCCAGCAGGTAGAGACACTTCTGATTTTTTTGTAACTTAATTTTTCTTGTTTTTCTTATTAATATAGATATTTTCCTAACATGGTGGATTTTTATATGCATTATTTTTGTTTCCATTCTTACCTGTACACAGCCACAACCAGCTGCCTGCACACACACACCTACTCGTGGATTCTGCAGAGTAAGCATTAACAAACCGTGAAATAGAATTATTTCAGAAGTTATAACTTTAACCAGTGTGAGATAGATAGAGCTCTCCCATCCATCTCTCTAATAATAAACCATATATTTTTTGGTTCCTTCATTCTTTTCCCAGTCTTCTCTTCATTGTTTCCAATACATGACTCTAAGGTTTCAACAGTTTCTTAGAAAGGAGATAAAAGCAGGAAACAGAGGGATGATTGGGAGGATGGACAGGACAATAGAGGTGTCCTAAAGGGCTCTCTTATTTTCAAGTGCTTCTGGAAGCTTTGCCTAGTGTGATAGAGTCATTAGTGTGGGCAAAGGTTTTGTTCTGACTGGTCGGTGATCTGGGTTAATTATTTTTGTCCCCTACAGAACACATAAGGGATAAAACGCCTTCTCATCATAATGTTGCTTTTTACCAATGATCTTAGAGAGGTTGAGGTGGCTTGTAGACAGAGGCAAAGGATGCATACTTGGAATTTCGGCTTAAGCAAGTACTTGCCACATCTGTATATAATGCATGGATATAAAGATTTACACATAATGATATTTCCTGGCATTTTACCTGTTTTCCTTCAATTTTAGATTGAAATATATAGCCCAATATAAAAATTGTAATACAATGGTTTTAAGAATTAATGATTTAAAATGTTGTAAGGAACTCAATCATGTAAATAACTTTATTTCAGGAAAACTTAAACATAGGAGATAAAGGGTAAAAATTGTTTTCCAAAAAGTGTCTACTCAGGTATAAACTTGTCAGCAGTCCTACCTGTCAATGCACAGGTGTGTGTGTATTAAATACACAGATTTCAATTCACAACCTGGCAATTGCATAATAGTAATTAAAAATATATTTAAATGTATTGTTATAAATGGTAGTTCCTTATGGCAATTTGTTAATATACAGCTAAAATTCATGAATTTTCTTAATTTGTTTATATCATTTAGTGATTTTTATTGCTCAGCCCTTTAATTTATACTTATTTGTGTTTATTTCCATCTTATTGTGAAAAACCTCTTCACTATTTTTGTTCTTCAGTAGTAAAGCTAAACAAACTATTTTATATTAGCAAGATGTAAAGCCAGGAAAAATATTGCAAAAATTAGGGAAAATGTTACAACACTTTTCTCTGAAGTCCAGTTGATACTACTTTATGAAAAATATATAGTGCTATTAGTTTTCAAAATCCACAGACCAACAGAAACTAATTAATTACATTTATCAATACACTTATTATTACTATACTGGACAGCAGGATTTAAATATCCTTCAGAGATCTCCAGCAAGTAATTTGGATACTGAAACAATTAAAATAATTATATATTTAGCACAATGGGATCTTTGGTAGGAAATAAAATAATCTTGATGCATTTTATATAAATGCATTTGGGTATTTTTTTGTTACAAACTCATAGTGAAAATTTTTTATTGAAATTCTAATAGGTAAACTTCTTGAACAATGTCAAAGATTGGGTGTTTTCGCTACATGATCTGCTGTAGCTGTATATCAAGACAAATTATCTTAACTTTGAATTTCTATACTTTCTGTGATGACAATTACATATGTGTATATTTTAAATTGTTTCCCATACCTTACCTCTGTCCCCACTGACTCTTAATATATTTAACCAGATGTATTTAAAATTTGTATTTCATATCACACCCAAAACAATATGCATATGTATAAATTTATATATTTGCATTTCCATAGAATGCTTACACAATAAATTTGTAAATATTAGCAATGTTTTCAGTATCAACACCTGAAACAATTTTAACCATTTCTTAACCTATAAGGATTTAATAACATTATGCATGTTTGTTTCCAAATTCTACAGATATGCTTCTAAATCAAAATTCAAGTTGTATGCATGCATACATTTTGCTCTTACTAGGATTTGGTTTGAGATTTTAAAATTATTATTAAGTTACCACTGGTGATTTTTATTATTTTATATATTTCACACAGGCTGATAGAATTTGAAGATTAAATACAAGTTATGAACATAAAACCATGACATCTAAATTAACCACAACTATGCATTAAATATCAAATTTAAATCTGCTTTGAAAAAATATGAAATATTTACTGTAAAGTGTGAATGAATATTTCTAATGGCAACTTGATATCATTCCAGAGGAAACACTTATCAAGGCACAGCTGATTAATGACTAACTGTTGATTTCATTATTTTCAGTTGATTTCATTAGTATTTGTTATAGTGTATAGTACATTCCCTTTAGCCCTGACTGGTGTGGCTCAGTGGATTAAGTGCTGGCCTGTGAATCAAGGACCGTTGGTTCAATTCCCAGTCAGGGCGATGCCAGGGTTGCAGGCCACGTCCTGGGTAGGTGGCATGCAAGAGGCAATGACACATTGATGTTTCTCTCACTCTCTTTCCCCTTCCTTTCCCCTCCCTAAAATTAAACAAATAAAACCTTTTTAAAAAGTAGATTCCCTTTAGTTCTCTGAAAGTTAGTGATTTATATACATTTAGTGTAAAAATTTTGCGTCAGATAATATAAAAGTGATTTAATAGCTAAGTTAAGATTTTTTGCCTACCCAAATCTACTTATTCAAACAAAAATATTATCTTGTAATAAAATAGCACTTAATGCATTATTGCCATCCATTAAAATAAAATATATGATGTGGTTAGCTGGCTATCTTCATGCCAGGGCAACAGACTATTACAGTCTTCTTTTTGTCTGAAGCATTTGACCATTTTCGATTGAGTGTAATTTTTATAAATTAGACACACTTCTACACAGCAGGCTAGTTGAATGATGCTGACCCACTGATTAAAGAAAGCAGTGGTATCAAAAGTGAGATAGACTTGTCACCCCCCCTGTTTGATATCAAGGACAATTTTATATCCTCTTGGTTTTCAAAAAAGTTAATAATAATGATAATAATAAAGTGCTGCTTGGAATTTTGCTCAAATACAGTTCCATTTTTGTGATGTGTGTTTTTATATTTTAAGAAATATTAAAGTTAAAAAAGCAAGTTGTAGAACCCACTAATGCTCAGTAGATACTATTCTTTGTGATGAGAACTCCAGAAAAATCAAGATTTTTTCCTTGACATCAAGGAGAGAGACAGATAAAGCATGAGCATTCACATAGATCATATACAACAAGTTTGCTTAAGACACAGACCAAACAAGCAACAAAATCAATAAATGTTATGTTTTGAAGGGTAGGGAGAAAATGTTCTGCCTTGCTCTTAAAATCAAAAACATCAAAAGCTAATATCAGATATTTAAAAATATTTGGACATCTCACTCTCTAGTATAGTTACCTTCAATGCAAGTACTCGTATTTGCAGAATTCATGTTGTAAAAATTAAATGAGAAAATTTTGAGTATGCTTTGAAAAATATAAAGTTATCATATCTTCTCAGACCAAATTCAAAGAATAATATCAGGATGCTTCATTTTTTGAGTAATTTATATTTTTACCAGATTATTTACCCTGGTAGAGAGGTTTTATTATTGTACAGTTTTTTAAACCAAAATTTATATTTTAAAAAGAAATTAGTAATGCTCAGGCAAGAGAAATAGAATTGTAAAAATTCCTTTCACTTTGAATAGATCATCCTTGCCCTGGCTGGTGGGCTCAGTGAATTGAGTGCCAGCTTGTGAACCAAAGGGTTGCCAGTTCAATTCCTACCCAGGGCTTATGCCTGAGTTGCAGGCCAGTTTTCCCTCATTAGGGGGCATGCAAGAGGCAACCACACAATGATGTTTCTCTTCCTCTGCCTCACTTCCTGTCTCTCTAAAAATAAATAAATAAAATCTTTAAAAAAGACACATGATTTTAAAAAGTTAAAATAAAAAAGGTCATCCTCACTATGTTTTTAACTGAGAATAGGGACTAGACCAGAACCCCAAAGATAGTACATAAAAAATAGTTCCTCTAATCAGATCCATGAAACATGAAAAAAGTGGTTTCTATGTTTTAACTCTCATATAAATAAAATGATTGATTTGGCCCAATCTGCCTTTCTTTCCATCTTTGATTCCAACACATACCCACTCAAACAAATGTTGTACAATGCATTTAGTTAAGATTTCCGTTAACTTATACGTGAAATGGGGCTGAAACTTCACTAACCCTCTCCCACCATACCTTGGTTGCATTCTGATTCTCTCTGATTTAAGTGTTTTACAGTACTGGCATTCATTCTGTGTTTATTTACAGCGTCTAATCAGGTTCTTGGAGCGCAGTAAAGTATTTCTGTGGGAATTATTAACCAAGAAGAAGTATAAGCAAATGCTTAGAATGAAGGCAAATTGCCTTTAAAATTTAGGATATTGAAGTTCTGTTAAGAATTTGCTTTAAGATATTTATGTGAAGTTGCAAATACTCTCTTAACTTCTTCCAATTAACCATAAATCAAAGTTAATAGACTAATATAATTCAAATATTTATATCATGCAACTCATGGCAAATATCCTCATATGCATGCTCATAATTTTCCCCAAATTATTTCAGAATAACACCTGCATTTACAGTCATCCTGTCTATCTTTCCACTGGAGAAATGTTGGAATGTACGTAGGGAGCATTTGCAACAAGTCACAAAAGCTGGTTTGCGTAACTAAAACAGCCATAGAGGAGGTGGGGTGGCATATTTTGCACTGTCTCATTGTCAGTGCAACCCTAGCAAGTAATAACGTACAGCCGTGGAACTATTTGTTTGATATAAACTGACTTTGCTCCGAAGTGTAGATAAATGTGCCTACCTGAGAGCAATTTTCTCTTTTCTTTATTATTTTCGTATAAGATTGATTGACTCCAGACTAACTGAATTCTGCTTTAAAGGGAATCTTATTAATACCATGGAGAATATTGATGAATGTTTATTGACATCCTGCTTTATCATTTAATTCACATGTGGGTCTGGGCACCAATTGAAAGGTGTCTTTATTTCTATCTTACTAGCATAGAAAAAGAAATAAAGTTTAACTGAGACTCTGATGGAATTGGGGTTTAAACTTGAAAAGAAAATGTTATTTGGTATGACTATCAAATGAATTAGTGCCCAAATCACAAACTAAAAATCATACAGTTTTAAGATCTTCAGTTTCCCTGTAAAAACTAACATGTTCTACTTTTTTTGCTATTGCTGTTTGTGCTTCAGGTGTCAAATAAGAATCTGAGATCATGAAGATTTACTATAATTTTTTCCAAAGATTTTATCATTTTAACTCATATTTATATCATTTTATCATTTTAACTCTCATTTTCATACATGGTGTGAAGTAGGGGTTAGGGCGAACAGGAAGATAAGAATGAGGAGGAAGGGATGACAACTGGTGATGAGGAACTTTCTGGGCATGATGGACATGCTCTCGTCATGGTTATCATGGTGTTCATTTCACACACGTGTACATACATGTTAAAGCTAACAACACTTTACACTTTAAGTATGTGCAGCTTATTATATGTTAATAAATGTGAATGAAACTGTTAAACCAAAAAAAGTCACGAAAAAACAAACACAAACCTGTACCTTTAAGTGCAAATCTATAGGAGCCCCTTTATATTTACCAGATGGGATGCAGCTCAGTTCAGCAATTGCTGAAAAATGCCGATTAGATCTTTAAATAAAAAATAATAAAAATAAATACAAATCTATAACTTTTAAGCCACATGAATATAAATATACTTACAAAATTACTTCTCAGTTTTTGTCTGTCATGTGAGATCAGAGGTGCCTGGAACTACTAAGAGAAGCACTCACTACAGTGGACCCTTTGAAATTCTGTCTGACTGTGTTTCCCTGCGTGGACTTTTAGCTGAGGTGGAGCATCCATGTGTATCCCTTTATTCGTTCATACATAAGTGGAAGCCTTACTTACTGAGTGCATTCTATGTAATTAATACAGCCAGCACCTGAAAGCGTCAGGCATACAGGAGGTGTTGGGAGAGTCATTGTTAAATGGATGAGTGGATTAATTAATAATAGGCTTTGTTTTGGCACTTCAGATCAGGGGTTGGAAAAGTTTTCTGGTATCTTGGAACAAAAATCAAAAATTATCATTTGACAGAACAGGTAGTAATGTAGAAATGCTCTTACATTGTTTTTTAAATGCTTACTTGGAGCTTACCAAATCTGTTCCCATTTGGTGTTTGAACCTCTTATCATCATTTAAAGCCATGCCATGCTTTTATAGAATTTTAAGAAAATGTCTAGTACTGAGAAATTTGAAACATAAATCCCTTCTCCTTACTGAAAATGAGTCTTTTCTGAGAACTAGATAATGGGCCTCTTTGAAGCAGTACATTTTCCATTTAAATATTTGTAACACCTCTGAGTGTTTTTGTTCATCAACATAAAAAGAAGTTTCAAAAATGATTTGCGGTATCTTAAAGAAAGATATGAATTAAAAATAAAGAGATCATATAGCGTAAACACTTAATCGTGCACACCTTTTAAAAAGTGGGGTTTATAAATCACATTATTAAATATTTAAAGTAAATGTGTTCTGTTTTTTGAATTGTATATGATTAGGCCAGTAGGCATTTAACATCTAAATGAACAGATTAAATAAATCTTAAATGTAAAATTTAAAAATGATTAATTTAATCATTATTAAAAATTAAATTAAATAATGATTTAATTTAAATCATTGTTTAAACTGATTTGTAGTGGTATAGGACCAAATCATAATTTCTACACATAATCTTAATTGTTGTAGTTTGTAGAACTGCTTTATAGAGTAAACCCTCTGATTTTATTCTTTTTTTTGTCAAGACTGTTGTATCTTTTCTAAATCCATTGCATTTCCATATGCATTTCAGAATCAGCTTGTCAATTTTTGTTGTGTAAAAAAGGGGCTTCTGAGATTGAGTTTACCCTATAGATCATTGTATCAGATCAAAAAAAGTTCAAATATAGAAAAATTGGAATATCTTAGAAAAGTTGAACATTAACTGAAAATACATTTTTCCCTTTGAATATATTAAGTCTTTATTGAGGTACAATTTACATAGAGTGAAGCACACAGAGCTCTGTACGTGGTGAAATGAGTTGTGACAAATGCATATATCTATCCATCTAACCACAAACTATTAACATCCAGAACATTTCCATCAATCCTGAAAGTTTCCTTACACACTTCCCCAGGCAAGGCCGCCACACCCGCCAATCAGAGATAGCCTTTCTACTAATTTCCATCAGGATATCTCAACTGTTTATGAATTTTATATAAATGGATGCATGCAATGGTTTTTTTGTTTGTTTGTTTTTGTCTTAGTCTGCTTATGCTAACATAACAAAATACCATACAAGCACTGGGTGTCTTAGACAAGTGAAATACATTTTCTCAAAGTTCTGGAAGCCGGAAGTCTAAGATTAGAGTGTTAGCATTTTCAAGTGTTGGTGAGGCTCCCTCTCTGGTTTACAGATGTTCACTTTCCCACTGTGTGGCAGTTCCTTGGTGCATGCATGAGGGCACGAGGAGGGGAGGGGGGGAGAAAGAGAGAGGAAAAGAGAGAGAGAGAGCTCTTTTGTGTCCGTTCTTTTGCTGTCTTTGTTTTCATGTGATCTTTTTATTTCATTTTAGTTTTAAGTGTATAATTCAATAATTTTTAGTAAATGTACAGAGTGAACAGCCATCACCACAATTAAATGTTCGAACAGTCCGTTACCCCAGAAAGCTAACTCATGTGTCTATCTTATCACCATGCCATCACATACCATCACAAAGGACACACTCCCATGCTTTGACCCCACTATGATCACCTCCCAAAGGCCCCATCTGCAAATCGCAGTAGAGGTTAGGGTTTCAACATATTAATTTGAGGTGGGTGGGCACAAACATTCAGTCGATAATAGTCTGTTTCTTTTTCTTCTTCCTTCGTTCCCTCCCTCCCTTCCTTCCTTCTCCCTCTCTCTCCCCCTCTCTCCCCCTCCTTTTCCTCCCCCAAAGGCTACCCATCAGAAGACTCCCATTTTGCAGATAAATGATCAGGCAATACAGAGAGTGGGAAGCAGCACCAGAGAGTATGGCTTCACCTTGGGCACTAGGTAGATCAGATCATGCAACTGGTTGCTGTCAGTTCCTTGCACAACTCACACATGAAACGCAGGCTCTTTTATAAACCAGATCAGAATGGCACAACTACCTCCATGGCTGCTGCAAAGTCTAAGTATACATTTAACTTTAAAGAAATTGCCCAACCTTTTTTTTCACCGAAGTTGCTATATTTTACACTACCATCATTTGGTCATCTCATAACAATTATGGTTGTTAATCTTTAAAAATTATATACACTTGAGTATTGGTATCTCACTACGGTTATAATTTGCCTTTCCTTGATGATTTATTTTGTGCATTTTATATGCTTATTTTTCATTATCTACTTCTTTTGTGAACAAATTCAAATCAGTTCTTTAAAAAGCTGGACTTTCTTTTTAGTATTGAACTATATGGAGATTTTTATATATTATTTATACAAAACCTTTATCAAATGTTTAGGAAATATTTTGTTCTCTCAAGACTTTATTTACTTTTTTAATAGGATATTTGACAAAGCAGAAGTTTGATTAATAACAAATTATCAATTTTTTATCATTATTGATTTTTTCTATTGTTAGTCATATTTGCACTTTAGGGAAACCTATACTAATCTAAAAGGATTTTTGCCTATTTTTATTCTAAAAGTTATATAATTTGAGCTTGTAGGATTAGATTGATGATTCCTCATGAATTAATTTTAGTATATGTAATGTGAAGTAGGGAACATATCTCTTTATGTAATATATGGCCTCAATATGCTAGTATTTCATCTGTAATTTCCTTTTCTTCCTACACCCTTGTCAGGCTTTTGTACCAGAGTTTTATTTTACCTTCCTAAAGTAAGTTAGAAGTGCTTCCTCTTTCTCTCCTTCCTGATAGAATTTGTGTAACTTAGGGTCCAATTTTTCCTGGTATTTTAACATGGAAATTTAGATAATTTATTTTGAATCATCCTTTTTTTCTCTGATAAATGTTATTGAGCTATAAATTTTTTTTCCTAAATATTCTTTGGTTATATCCCACAAATTACATTTTTGCTTGCTTTTATTATTATTAGTTCAAAATATTTTCTAAATTTTCAGGACCTTTGAGTCATATGATATGTATAAGCTGATCACTCAATTTCTAAATATTTGGGTATTTACCCAGTATCTTTTTGCTATTAATTTATAATTCAGTTCTGTTCAGGAAATATTCTCTGAGTTATTACATGCTTTGAGATTTATGAAAACTTACTTATGGCATAATATATGGTAAATCATGGTGAATGGTTTATATGAAAGTAATCTGGAGCTTATGAGTCATTGAGGCATTCTGTGTATTAGGTTAAGTGGGTTTTTGTCAATTGAAATATTAAAATCTAATGGTGTTTATCTATTTTTCTATTTCTTCTTTCATTTAGTTTTAGCTTCTTATATTTTAAAGCTCACTTATGTGATGTGTACACAATTATGTACTCTAGAAGAAGTGACTCTTGTTTTTATGAAATATTTCTATTTTTCTCTGGCTATATGCTTTGTCTTGAAGTCTATTGTGTCCGATATTAAGAGATACAACTTTCAAACTTTCTTATAATTAGCATTTCTCTAGTATATTTTTTATTTTTTACATAAAGCCAATTATTGGATTCATATTTCAAGTGTATTTCTGATAAACATCATGAAGTGGGTCTTTTTAATATTCAAAATGAAATTATTTTCTCATTAAAATATATTATTTACATTTACTGTAAATGTTGATGTGGTTGAATTTCTGTGTTATCGTGCTTATTGTTTCCTCCTTGTTCCATTTAATATTTGTGTTCCTTTTCCTGCTTCCTATAATCTTTTGGAATAATTTAGTGTTTAATTATGTCTCTGTTTGAATTTAAGCTTGGTATCTATTTGTTTTATTTTTGTAGTGGTTGCTCTAGAGATTATGATATTCATCCTCAGGTCATTGTAGTCAATAATAAATTAATATTGTACCATTTCACAAATAACACACTAATCTTACAGTGGAATATTTCTATTTATTCTCTCCAAGACTTAGTACAAGTTTTGTCACTTATATTTCATACATTATTTTATGACCTCACAAATGCATTAATATCACTTCAGTTTTCAAGTCATTTTTTAAAAAATAAAGATATGACAATATTTAAAAATATATTTACCCACATGCTTAACATTGTTGGTGCTCTTCATTCTTTTGTATGACTCAAAGTTTCAATCTAGTATTATTTTCTTTAAGATAAAGAACTTTTCAAACATTTATTGTCTTATAAATCTGCTGATCATCTGTTGCTCATCTGAAAATATTTTAATTTCAATACAATTTGGAGGATACTATTGCAGAATTTGTACATAATATTTTGAAGGTTATTTTCCATGACATTTATGAAAGATGTAGAATTCTAGGTTGACTGTATTTTGATTTTCCCATTCAGCACTAAAGATATAAGGTCCCATTGTCTCTTGGCTGGGGTTGTTTTTGATAAATACTTAGACAATTCATTATAATTTTCCATATACAATGTATTTTAAAACACTGCTTCTAAGATATGCATATATTTATATCCATATTTATATCTATATCCATATCTATATATCTATATCTATACACACACACAAGGTCCATCTGGAAAAAGTCCAGCCATTGTGAATGTAATGAGTATGGTTTGCATGATATTGATGTAACCTGACAGCCAAGGAGAGTGGACTGGAATGTGCATGCGTGGACAATGATGACTTTACTGTACTAGTTGGTGAAAGTGCTAGACATCATTGAGTGAGCATGTGTACTGTGTGGACAATGCTTTCAAAACGATTGAGCAAGTGGAACAATGAATCTGCATCAAATGTTGCATTCAGCTTGAACATTCCTCATCAGAAATTATTTGGATGATTTAGAAGATGTGGGGAATGATGCAATGAGTGCAGCACAAATAAAATTGTGGCACAAATATTTCAAAGATGGTCAAGAATCTGTTGAAAGTGATCCACATTCTGGAAGGCCGGCAACAAGCAGAACACCTGAGAACGTTGAATGTGTACAGGCTGCAGTCAACAAAGATCAGTGACTGACAGTACGGGAACTAGAAACTGATCTAGGGGTTCCAAAAGTACTGTGTTTGAGATTTTCATTCAGGATCTTGACATAAAACATGTTTATGTCTTGACATAAAACAAAATTCGTTCTCTGGCTTTTGTTACCAGAGCAGAAGGAACATTGTGCTGCTGTAGTTAATGACTTGATTAATGACCAATGAACCAGATTTCCTCAAGAAGGTCATAACTTTGAAGGAGGCTGAGGTATCATTGTCCTATGTACATTTTTTTCCTGTATGTTGTGTCTTCTTCAATAAATGTCTCTATTTTTCACATTACATGGCTGGATACTTTCTGGAATGCATGCACATTCCAGTCCTCTTTCCTTAGCTGCCAGGTTACATTGATGTCATGCAAACTGTTCTTTTTAGATTAACAATGGGTGGGCTTTGTCCAGACGGACTACATACATATTGTTCTGTCAAAATCTTTCTCTTTTTTCCTTCTGTGACCACAATTACTGTATGTTAGACTTCTTGATGTTGTTTTACAATTTGCTGAGACTGTTTTTTTTTCTTTTTGTGCTTCCGTCTTGATAATTTTGCTTGGTTCTTTAGTTCACTTACCTATTCTTTTCAATGTCAAAGCTCCTGGTAAGCTTATTTAGTGTAATTTTTATTTCAGAAATTATAATTTTAGTTCCAGAATTTCTTTTTATATATAATTTTTATATTTCTTTCAAGAAAATACATTTGTTCATTTATTGTATCCAAGTTCTGCTTTAAAACCTGGAGTGTATTTTTATCTGTTTAGAGTCCTTGCCTTCCACTTCTAACACATGTATTATCTATTGATCAGTTCTTCTTATTTTCCTCATTATGGGCCACATTTCCCTAATTCTACATAATTTATTTTTTTAATAAAACATGGACATTATGTATGCTATGTGGTGCAGCATGTGGATTTTAATTTCCTATAAAAACATTTAATTTTCTTCTGCAGGCAGTAAATTTACTAGTAGATTCATTTATCTCATGGAGACTTGTTTTAGACTTTAGAGAGTTTGGGTCTAGAATAAGTCTTCCCTATGTAAGCTAACTGGGGCCCCTCTAAACACTCAATTGAGCACCTAGAATAGAGCCCAACCCCCCCCCCCATGGTCTGTCTTCGGTACCATCTGAAGTCTGAACACTTCGTTCAGTCTGCTGGGCACCCAGTAGCTATCTGTCACGCATGTCCTACAGCATCTCACACTCTTAATCTGCAGGTAAGTATCTTATGAAAATTCAAAGGGGCCCAAAGTATATTTTTGGAGCTTCTTCTCTACACTTTACCCTGCTTTTCAATAGCTTACCTTGATGATTTCCATCACCTCAATAACTCTGATCTTTGATCTCTGTTCCCTCTGCCCAGCAAGACTGTTTCGGTTCCACACCCCTGTACGGAAGTGCACAAATTCCCTTAAGAGGAAAGTTGGGGGGAGGCGGAGCTTGCTTCATGGTTTTTCTTCCCACAAGAATCACAGCCAGGTGCTGCTTGTTGTAATGCTTGAAAATAGATACCTTATACATTTTTTAAAAAGTTTTAAAACCTATTTGCGGTGGAATAATAAGTTCTATACTAGTTACTCAATTATGCCTAGGATTGAAATTCCACATTAAATTTGTTTTTGTTATGAATCTTCAAAGTGTTTCAGCATTATCTTTTTCTATTAGATAAAGAATTGAAATTTAGTAAGTTAATTTTTTAACTCTTTGCTATACTAAAAATTACAACCTAGCAATGTAGATGTAATTAACAATGCTAATGAACACCTTAAGCCTTGTAACTGAAATTATTTTCTCCAATAGTTTGCAATTTCATAACATAATTACACAGCAGTTTTATCTTTGATTTTCTTAAAAAAATGTTAATTTCAAGTATCCAGAGAAGCAGAATTGGCATCACAAATAATAATCAATCTGAACTGTACTTGAACAACAATAAAACATATTTAAAAAATAAATAAATAAAAATCTAAAAAAATAATCAATCTATGCACAACATTCTAACATTCACAGGAAGTAATGTTTTAGTAACATAAAGATTAAAAATGAGATGGTAAAATGTAGCATAAATAGGCAAATATACTAAAGTCAATATTTTAAGTAACTGAAAAGTTGAATAGGTTAATAACTGTCACAATTCCCATGTAGCAAGTTGACTCTGTGACACATGAAAATGCATAAAGACTATGCTAAATTAGCTGTCTTCTTCTTGAGTAATGACAGCCAACCAGGTCTCAACAGCGGTAGGCAAAATAGTTTGTTACTACCATTACTGACTTAATTCTTACAACATCATAGCTTTGGGGTCACTGAAAATTCTCATCTAATGAGGGAGGCTATCTCTTTTGTGACATACTTTTCTTCCCTGAGAAGTTAAAGTTTTTGGCAATTTTAGAAAATCCTGAGGGCAATTCCTAAAAGAACTGATAGCCTTGAACTTTGGCAGCTCTCTGGCAGCAAAGTATATGGATTTTGTACAAAGCATTATATTTCTAGGCCAAAATAACCATGTAATTATTTTGTAATTATAAAGCAATCATTTACTGGCAACTAGAAGTTTTTCATTTTTTATGGTAATTCCAAGTACAACTACCATATAATTTGTAAGAAAGAAATAGCTGTGCAATTACTCTGTGTTAACACAGTAATTACCAAATATGTCCAGGCTTATTTGTGTCGTAGGAAATAGAGATTCCCACACCTGCAAACTGCAAATTACACAGCAGCTAAGTGTGCTTTCTCATGTAGTCTATCACAAAACAAAAGGCAGTGGGGTTAGTTTTTGTTTCATCATATCATTGTGTTAGGTTATCAATTGAATGTAGTATTTTGTCACAGCTGTGTCTCTGTGGTTGCAAATAAATGGCTCCACCAGAGAAAACCAGAAATGATTTCCTAGCTGCAAGGAAAAGGCTAGTGCAATGGAAAGAGGAAGACTGTAAAGTCAGATATGTTTTGCAAATCTACCCTGCCTACTTTCTCAAAGCGTAATTTGGATAAATTTCCTAATTTTCTTCATCTGTACAATAAAGTCCATAAATGTATAAATTTCAAGGATATTGTCAGACTAGATCAGAAATATGTATGAAGTGTCTCATTCATACAATCAGCAATTCATTTCCTAAATGTCTGTGTGCCAAGCACTCTGTTTGGCACTTGGAAAGCACTGCTGAGAAAACCAGACATAATTCCTGCCCCCATGGAGCTGAAAGTCCAATAGAACACATTAACTGTAACTGAATCATCACACATGCAAGTGTAAAATTACAACTTTCATTCCCTGCAATGTCTTGACTAGAAGAAGAATTAAGACTGACTACATAAAAACTCGTACATAAATGTTCAGGCAGCTTTATTTATAAAAGCCAAAGCCTAACCTGGGACTGCCTAAACTAACTGAGTACACACATCTCTCAGCAATAAACACTTCCCAGCAATAAAAAAGGAGCAAATAATTTGATACATGTCACAACTTGGGTGACTTCTCCAAGGCATGGTGCTGAGCAAAAAGGTCAGTCCCAAAAGGTTACATACTGTATGATTCCACCTATGTATTTTTGAAATGCCCAAATTTTAGACATTAGAGGCATTTTACACTTGCCAGTGGATAGGAGGGAGATGGCTGTGTTATCAAAAAAGCAGCACAAAGGATCCTCATGGTGACAGAAATATTCAGTATCTTATCTATAGCAATGAACACATAAACCATACATAGTAAAATCCTATAAAATTAAGAATACCAGACAAATGAGTACAAGTAAAACAGGAGCAGGTGGGTACTTAAAATTTTGGGGAACCCACATTGTGAAGTATATGATTTCTAACCACTAGGTTGTACACCTGAAATTCACACAAAATGATACTGATTATAAATTATAATTGGAAACAAAATTAAACAAACCATTAAAACTTGGGAAATATCAGTAAGATAAGCAGACTTATCAATGTTAGTATTCTGACTGTAATATTATACCACAACAATTTTCAACTGGTGTGCCCCAAGAATTTTCTTATACTATTCAATCATTTTTTACTGTTAATCTATTACAGTTGTCCCAATTTGTCCACCTTTGCCCTCCTCTTCCCAGCCCACCCCTGGATCGCACAGGTGATTTCCATACTGTTGTCCATGTCCATGGGTCATTCATACATGTCATTCATACATACTAGACAAGTTCTGTGTCTAGTCCCCTCCCTTATTTCCACCATTATCCCCCTCTTTCACCCCCTTTAGTCACTTGCAGTACCTGACTATTTAGTCAGGTGCACTGACTTCTTTTCCCTTACATTGTCAAGTAAAAAATGACAACAGCCAACACAACAGTAGCCGTCGGGTGTTGAATGAATGAAAATTAGACCTAACTTATTTTTGTCAGATCAACAAAAAAAAAATTTTGGTGTGCAGCAGAATTTCAGTAATTTGTTTGTGACAGGAGATAAAAAGGTTGAAAATTGCTGTTATACCATAGTTTTCAAAATGTTACAACTAGTCAAAAATGGAAAAAGGACTCTTTACTCTAACTGCATCTAAAATCTACAATTATCTCAATTAAAACTTCAATTAAAGAATAACCACTCATTTCTGTAATTTCTCCCTCTTCAAAAAAATAATAACTGAAAGATGGGAAGTGCTAAGAAGAGCTATTTTCAGAGGGAAGGAGCATAAAATATAAAAGGAACCAAGAAAGACCTGTGTGTGGCAAAGGGATGTGAGATACGAGACTCAAGATGAGAATGAAGGGAATTCAGAAGCCAGACTATTCGGGGCTTCAGAGGTAATAAAAGTTTTGGTAAAGCAAAATAATACCATCAGACTTAAGCTTTGAAACTATCATTCTGAAAAATTGTGCTGAAGGAAATGAGATATAGGAACACTTGTTCAGTTCGTTTCCAAAACACTAGGATAATAAAAAAAAAGAAATGTTCGAAGTAACCTCCACAAAAACTGAGAGATTAGAATATGAGACAGTAACAGACGAGGTACTGCAACACATTCTTGAAGAACAGAAGGAAGTTTGACAGATAACCAATTCAGTGAAAGGAAGGGAATTTTAATTGAAGGAGCCTCAGTAGACATACACATTTTGTTTTTCAGATCGCTGTGAGCCGCATGTTTTGGATTCACCAGGTGACACAGGGAGCATAAGTGAAGCTAGTAAGGTAGAGGGAGAGAGTGTTTGAGAGTTTCTCTATGGAGAAATTGGTTGCCTTGCTCCCCACTCCTACCACACATAGCAGAGACTCCACTACCCAGGGAGAAGCCCATCTTCTCCCAAATACAAATACGTTCAGACCACGCTTTCCACCTTCTTTCATAATTCCAGTTGCCAGGTCCACCCAAATCCATGATATCCTAGGTCTGAATTTCAAGAAGAGAGAGAAAGGAAAAAAGAAAAAGTGGAATAACAAAGGGGAAAAGAAGAAGGCTAATTCAAAGCAGCTTATAAAAAGAAGTGAGCCCTGGCTGGTGTGGCTCAGTTGGTTGGAGCATCACCCATACACCAAAAGGCTGGGACTCAATTCCTGGTCAGGGCGCATGCCTGGTTGTGGGTTCCACCCCTACTTGGGGCGCGTGTGGGAGGCAACTGAACAATTTTTTCTCTCACATTGATATTCTTTTCCTCTCTCTTTCCCTCCCTCCCTCTCAAAAATCAATCAACATATTTAATTTAAAAAAGAATTGAAAGATTAGAATTAAAATTGTTTAAGAGCAAATGTATAACACATGTTCTTTCTTCCCCTAGCATATTAAGTAGTGGGTTTACTGCAGAATGTTGGGAAAATCATGATTAAAAGTGCTCAATGGAAACAATTGTCAGAATGCACAAGTTATATCAAGGTATTTTTAAAAGTGCATTGGGCGTCCACAACGCTGGAGAAGCTACAGATGCTGCTGTGCTTTTCACTGCGCTGGTCCAGACTTCACATCTGAGTGGAGCCACCTTTCCCCCTCAAAGTGTCCAGGTTTGCATGAAAAAGTACATGCTCACTACGACTGCTATAAAGTCCCTTTAAAATGCCATGTAAAGTGCGCATGATACTGAGCATGAGACTTCAGTACACTTTTGTGGAAATTACAGTGTTTTATTGGCCAGAGAACAAATACTTCCCATGGGCAATGATGAATAATTAGCAATGATCAATCTAACATGTTTTAGCAACTTCCACTTGTTAAATGATTTTAAAAAGAAAATGTGTATCTTAAAACTTTTAATAAACAGTTTTGAGGACTTTACAAATAAAGATAAACCCTATCATGACAGAGTTTTAAAATATGTTTATTCAATTTTTCCCCTACAGAGAATTGATTAGAAAAAATAGGACAAATATTTAAATTTTAGGGATTCATTTTTAAAACTGCCCCTATTGTCTTTTATTGAGGTGTCATTTTTTTTGCATAACTGGCAGAATGAAGCTTCTCATAATTTATTGAAAATCACTTAGTGCTCTGTCAGCCATCAAAATTTATTACAGTATTGTCCAGATAAGCCAGGATAAAATAATAGGATACAAGATGATATATTACATAATAAACCAAGAAAGAAAAAAAAACCCTCAATTATACGGGAGAATGGAATTGTTTTAAAGAATTAACTTAAAAGTGTACCTATATTTCATAAGTTCTCAACCCAAAACAACCTAAAATCGCAAAGGAAAGAGAAAAGAATAAATAGATCCCATTGCATAATTAGGAAGCTGTGGCCACCTCCTCCAATAAGTCTAGAGTGATAAATATTGAAATCAGATTAACTGATATAGTTAGCAAATGTCAATACTCCTTAGAGGTAAGTTACCGCAAAATGATGACTATTCTAATATTGTCCATCACGTTTGACTTTGCTAACCAAGCTAGTTGAAAAGGGATGTTTTCAAAAACATCTGGAGAGTGTGCAGCCATAATTGGCATGTTCTGGTGTCTGGAAACTATTTTTAAAATATATATGCATGAACTACAAACAGAAAAAGAGAACTCTGCCAATTAGAAAAAGTTAACTTGTTCCAAAAATAAAAAGTAATTATATTTCTATATTTTATTTAAAAGACACCTAAAGGCCATATCATGATACACATAAAGATCTTCCATTAAAGAGAACTTTGTTCTCAGCATAAGAGGTTCTCAGCAAAACAAACAAACAAAAAACCCCACAAATAATAATTGTCTACATTATCTTCTCTTCTAACTTGTAATTTGCCCTGAATTTGGTGAATTACACATTTCAAACAATAAAAGGTACAAAAGAAAATGTAAGAGAGGGAAAATATATATTGATAGTATTGAATATTTTGAGAGCTCATCTGAAAACAATAATGATTTTGTGACACTGACATTTTGTATCCTCTTCACTGAGTGCTCAATGAGAACTTGTACGTGTGACTTTGTTTGCTTAAAGACAGGCAGGCTCCCAGGCCCCATTTTGAATGGTTCTCCCAGAGTGGTACCAAGTTCATGAATTTCCGAAAAAATCCTTGCACGGGACTTTATTATGTATCACACTGTATTGTTAACAAATGAACCGATTTTCTAAATAAAAATATCTCTAATAACAGTATGAAAAATAGACTTTATTATCTTGGATCTGAATGTCAGGTGCCGTTTTTTAAAGTGACAATAAAATATTAGTTTCAGAGAAGAGTAAATTAATCTGAATACATCAAAATGTCAGTCCGAGACCATGAAGTACGAACATCTGAAACAAGCGCTAGAGGAAGGCATTTCACAGGAAATGGCCCATTCGTTGCAGGCTATCATTTCAACTTGTCCACATATCCTCTCAGAAAGAGAAAATTCCACCCTTCCAAAACAGACGTTTTCCTGACAGAAGCAGCTTATGCTTTGTCTCCCCACTCCCACCCCATCCCCACTCCCACCTGTGGTGGTGTGATTTGCCTCTTTGGCCATCTCTGTGCCTCAGCATTTCTGCCATCCTCTGAACACAGCAGGTGCGTGATACAATTTGACTGCATTTTCCTTGCTTGCCAGTTCAGAGTGGGCTACGAACCATATCATGTGTTCAACAGAGATTGTATTGACTGAAATGCTAACGAACATTCCCACTTTGTGACTAGAGCTTTGCATAGCTTAATCAACATATGGATAGGAGAAACTGGGGCACATGTTACCTTTTCCTCCATTGCTCAGACCCTATTTGCCTTTGATTCCCGTTACAAATAAGGAGAAGCTGAGGGTTATGCAAGTTGGCACTGGGCAGTGCAGTGGTTTGCAGATATGGCTGAAAACTTTGGTGTTGTTTCTTGCTGTGAACTTTAAGTATCCCAAATTTGCTTGAAAAATATGTTTTTGATTTCCACATGTTTTTGGATATTAGACTTGGAGTAGAAAGAAACATTGTTTAAAACATTCCTGTTTTTCCATTATGAGAGCTCTGGTAATATTCATTGTTTCTCTGTATCATGGAGGGTGTCCAACAACGGAAACACGAGCAGGGAAAGAGAATGGCTGGTAGGAACAGGGCAACAGTAATAAAATGTTGACAAATGTAACTGATGCATTTGGTAGCCTGGACGTGATACAGACACCAGAGTTCATTTCCCCTACTTGCTGCCTTACCCATACTTCATGAGCCTTCTTTTCCTTTTTCCAAATGATATCTTGGGCAGATCCCATAGTTTTATAAACACTTTTACTTCCCAATATCAAACTAATTTAAAAGTTTAACCTCAAACTGTATCATAATATTTTCCTTTTTTCCCTCCTCTTAGACAAGCTGGAGCTGGGATCCTGATTTCTTGGAGCAGAGGGGAGATAATTTGATTAATCCAAGAAAAGTAAGGGGTAAGGGTGGTAGTTTCAGAATGCTAATTGACTTATTAAACCCCATAGACAAAAAGGGCCTAGGATTTGGGATTCTGAGTGTTAAATAAATGTTCACTGTGCTTGTATTCTCTATGTACTTGATCTCATTTGCTTCCTCTCTGACAGTGTGAATTTTAGAACCAGTTACTTTGTTCTCTTGAATTTTCAAAGTTGTTTTTATTATTAAATGGTGTTTTATAAATTGCATGTCAATTTTGCAGTGTTTCTTAATTTTTTCAATTACTCCCAAGGAGACTTCTCAAACATTTTTGTTGCAGTTTTTTGGTTGTTAACAATATCACAGATGTCCCCTAACACCAAACCTGCAGGAAATGCTGATACCACAGATACACTATGTACCTATCTGTGAACTATGACCTTTTGGAGGGCCACAAATCATTTTACTAAGTTTCCTTTGCCCCCAACAGCTCATCTTTACCCCCCTGGGGGCAGTATCAATCTCATTGAGAATGTGTGGTGTAGAGGGTTGCTATCAGCACTTTTTTCCACATAAGACTGAAAAAGAATAGAAAACGTCAGTGTGAATCACACACAGTGTAACGGCAGGTATTGTGTTAGCAGGTATTGTTTTGTGAAAATGCTTTTCCAAAATTATAAATTGTGTGTGTATGTGTATTCACACAGTCACAATATAAAATGCACTTTTCACTTTAGCCTTCAATAAAATGTTGAGGGTCACTGTAGCAGACGGCTACTGGAAAAAGAACGTGCTGTACAGATACACACACACACATAGGGCTACACCAATAAGTAAGAAATCGCTTCTAAAATTAATTTTCAAAGCAGTGCTTCGGGTTGGGTCACTAAAGGATGTTTCTATAGTACTTTGACCAATAGCAGTTAATTCCTCTTCTTTATCTCTTTAATTCCAAACTGGTCCTCTGTGGTCCTTTCTGATAAAAAGAAAACGGTTTATTGCCTAGTCAAGATTTTTTAGTAGCTGTATCTTTCCTCATAAACTTATAATTGTTAGCAAAGACTCAGTCAAATCATCAAAGTTCCTTTTTTTCTATTAGTATTTTTGGCAGAAAAGGTTATTTATACTCCTTAATATATTAGTAATTGACATGAATATTAGGAAACATTATTTTATCATTATTATATTGTCACAAGCTAGACCACTCACTACATAGTTGTTGCTGATATAATTTGGTAATGATTGAGTTACAGAATTTTTTCAGAGAATGTGAAAGTTTGGTGCAAATTGTGTTGCTCATCAATTCATCAATTTGTAAATGTTAACGATTGAAATATTATTTTCAAAATTGTTTTCTTCTAAAATATTTAAAATTATATTTTAAAATAAAAGGTAAATATGAATTATAATAAATGACAAAATTAAAAAATATATTGCCCTGGCTGGTGTAGCTCAGTGGATTGAGCATGGGCTGCAAAACAAAGGGCTGCTGGTTCGATTCCCAGTCAGGGCACATGCCTGGTTTGCAGTCCAGGTCCCTAGTGGGGGCCACGTGACAGGCAACCACACATGATGCTTCTCTTCCTCTCTTTCTCCTTCCCTTGCCCTCTCTCTAAAAATAGATGAATAAAATATTTTTTAATTAAAAATATTTAAATACAGCTAGATGTGTATTTTTAATTTTAATTCATTTTAGTACCTATTTTTATAAAAACATACAATTATTTGAAATTCCAATTTTCAGTGTTTATTTATTTGATAATGGCTTTAAGCATGTTAAATCTTGACCGAGATACACATAAACATAAAAGAAATTTTAATTATTTAACATCACAACTGTTTCTTCTGCCAGTTTCTGTTGGGACTAAGCCATACTGATTTATAATTAACTCCTGAAGTACAAATTGGAAGAGGATGAGAAAAAAAGAAGACAAGTACTCTACACTACCAGAAAATGAAAATTCATTATGCAAGAAAGCACTGAGTTTGTATTTGAGGAAAAAGATTTAACAAACGCTTCCCCCCCTTACCTATGTGCTTTCACCACTTGAACCCTTCCTGCACCCCAAAGCACTGTGCCACCCACATTAACAGAAGCACAATGCCACACTTTCAGAAGTTAGGATGCAGTACGTTTGCTCTCAAAGCCATAGCAAAAATGTAGAGAAATATTTCCTTGAGGCTAAAGAGAGAAGTATTTCCTTGAGGCTAATGTTGCTCATCACGAGAGCAGATGTTTAGCATTTCAGGTAGTGCCGCACTCGTGCAGAGCTCTGGGTTTCAAGCAACGAAGGCACTCAGGTGTTTTTAATGAATTCATTTTTGTGAGTTTGTGATAAGTGCGGCTTTCTGAAGCCTGGGGCCTGGAACAGACCCCCCTTACGTGGGTCTGAGATAGCTCTGCTTCTAACAAATAGTCTATTTCTTATTACAGCATATGGGACTAGGTGGGAACTATAGATTTATGAGCAGACATGTCTTTTAGGGTAAAGCGATCCTGCCTTTCTGTTTTGGTCAAGTCCCAGAAGTTGTGCTCAAATGGGGATGTTGAGTTTAGTAAAACAAACAAACAAACAAAAAACTATATAGAGATATAAGTAGGATTCACAGAAACCAGCAAGAGGTGTATAAGACCCCTGGGGGCTGGGAACATTGGAAAACAGTGTGAAACAGTGAGAAAACAGGGCTAGCAACGGGGAGAACATATTAGCAGCCCTTAGTCTAAAAGTCTAAGGGGAGGAAAGAGTTTCCAAGTCTGAGAGAGAGAGAGAGAGAGGGAGAGAGAGAGAGTTGTAGCTGTCCTTATACATCCCAGGATGGAGGCAGCCTGGGAACAGATATGCCCACCTCACTCTCCTCCTACTTAGCTCCTTTTACTGCCTCTAATTGGCCAATGGAACCACAGCCAGAGGACAAAGAGGCCTCTGATGTACTCCAGGTGGACAAGATGGAGAGCAGGTCTGGGGCTTGGGGTGGGGAGGTGATGGAGAATATTCCAGGCCATGCACAGAAAGTATTTCTGAGTTCTGCAGACAGAACAAAGCAGCTAAGTCACTCCCAGCTTGCTTACCATCCCATCATTAACAGCTTGTTTTTAAGATTTCAAATGCATGCGTTAGCCTTTATTTAGGAAACTGGCAATGCTGGCGATATTATTATGCAGTTGTAGGTACCAATAATGATTATTTTTAGATGTTATTCTATATTCAAAATACCTTTGTCATGGCTCAGCTTGAAGTTTACATGGTTGTCATAACCTGTGGACATAGGAACTATACTGCAGCCCTTTTCAAGATGAAATGGCTATGATTAATCTGTACAGTTGATTGCTAGGAGTCAAGCCTCATGGTTTGATCAGACCTTTAAACAATTTTTTGAGCACCTTACTTGCAGGGTCTCTACTTTGCCTGTTCTTAACAGCTGCTTATGTATTCTGCCCTCAACGTGCCCTGAACCAGGCTAGTGCAGTGGAGCAGGGCAGAGCTATAGCAAGGAGAGATGTTTATTGGGCATACAAAGCTGTTATCAAATTCTGTTGCTTTAGTAATACACTCTCCAATTTGAGGCTGGCAAAGCACATCAGAGAGGAAAATGCAGGAAAGTATATCAGGAAGCCTTAGATGTATACAAAAGTCAGTGGGAAAGGAATAAATAAATCAGTACTTACTCCTAAAAAAGCTGAAATTGCCTTTTTTGTGGGGGGGTTGCCTCTCTGGGGAGTTTAGGTAAAAATAGCAAAACATATTTCAAAATAGCCACTTTAGAGGTAAACTTAACTTATCCCAAAGGACCCTATTTACCGTACCATAGAAGGAAATCCCGTGTCAGTCTGTCTAACTCCTGCGGTGAATGCTGCCTCCCTCTCGTCTTCCCTAGTAGACTTCCACCCTCCCCTTAACAATTCTCCAAAGACCTGTCTCTACCCCAGGGCTGCTCATTGTCATTTGTTTCATAATCAAATTTAAGAATTTTTAGGGGATCTGGGAAAGTAAAATGCTGATGCAACTCTCAGGTTTTTAAAAACTAACTGCTGTGTCCTTGGTCAGTGGTCTGCGTAGATCCCCTGGGGCGTCTTGTCCTGTTTCTGTGATTATCTCCCCTAGCTCCAGAGTACATTTGCTCCCGCTTGCCTACAGGACTGTACTTCTAAGACTGCCCTCAGCTGGAATGGCTGTGAGGAGTAAGAACCAGCCAAAGTTCCCTGGAAGGAGGACACTGAGGCCACCCTCAGGAGGACTGGGCTGGAATTTGTCCCTTTACTGACTTCTTCCCTTTCCTTTTCCTGCTGAAATCCCTCCCTAACAGTGTCTCCAGGAAGGACCCCTTAATGAATATTGCACATGAATCCTCATTTCAAAGCCTGATCTAAGATGGCATCTTCTGCAGTGGGGTACAGAGCCTCTGGCAAGGGTATCACTAGTTCCTCATACTCCATCTTGTCTTATTATTTAGGGAAATGTACGTAGAATTCCTCACAAGTAGGAAATGACAAATTCATGAGGAAAACCCAAATAAAATAGCATATCGTTAGAGACAGGTCATGGATATTATGCCCTTTTTAATGTGGTTAGAAAAAGGTAAATTGGGGAGAAACCGGACAAATTAGTTCAAGCAGACAAGCTCCCAGTTGAAAGCTGACGTTGATGTGTTTTCTCCATGGGGACTGCTCAAGGCTGCTCCAGGTTATTCTGTATCAGTGGTTAGCCAAGGGGACTACAGACAAAGGAAGGAAAATAACATTAATGCTCCGACCTCCTGCTTTGTTTGAAATTACTAGTAGTAAAGGCTGATGTGGTAAGAGCTTTTAAAAGCATCTGTTCACTAAATCTTTTGAAAAATTCTGCACGCTTCCAGCTTAGACCAAATAATGATATCTCTTCTTTCCACCCACTTACAAAATAAAATCCTTTTTATGATTGCAGAAGCTCCTTACTTCACACCAATTCAGAGAGAAAGATTTTGTCAACTCTGCCTGGAACATGGTTTTATTTAACATCTTAATCCTAACAAATCTCACTTTCGATTGATTTCTGATTTCTATTTTATTAAACTGAGCCTTGCATAGGGTTCCTTGCCTCTAGAAGTGAGTTTGCCTCTTCCATCCAAATTTAATGTAGCCTTTAATTATAGGAAGCTCAGTCAGTGCATAGTAGACTTCCTGGGCTTTAGGGAATTCCAAAATACATCTTATTCCTTGTCAAAGAGACAAGATGAATGAAGCATTCCCAGCTTGCAGCTTCCTCTTCTAAAACTTTCAGAGATGGAAGGGCAGTTTAAAAAATTAACTCTCAATCTCTTTCCTTATAATAGAAACTGTTTGCCTTCAGATATTATGCTTGTCTTAAGTCATGTGGAATCATGGAAAGAATACCAGGCATTTTGTATCAGAAGATTAAAATTCAAGTTCCTGTTTTGTCATTTAACAGCTATGAGGAAAATTCTCAATTTCCTAACCTATAAAAGGAGCATTAAAAAAAAAAAAGTCTTATCTACTAAAAAAGGTTGTTTCAAGGATAAAATGAAATGTAAAACCAACTAACACAATTTACAGTGAAATGTGAAATGAAAATGTATGCTATAATAACCGCAGGAAGAGAAGGCATTATTAGGTGTTCATTTCAATGGGATAACAAAGATTATATTCCTCCCTGCCCGATCTAGGGAGTAGTTTCCCTGTTAATTAGCAGATGAGTTTATATCTAACTTTAGAAATAAAGTCATTT
The DNA here is from genome assembly GCA_004027475.1 of Anoura caudifer. Classification (NCBI taxonomy): domain Eukaryota; kingdom Metazoa; phylum Chordata; class Mammalia; order Chiroptera; family Phyllostomidae; genus Anoura; species Anoura caudifer. The sequence goes on along the minus strand of PVKU01001175.1, from coordinate 47,402 downwards.
CCAACTTTCTTTAGTGTTAGAAATTTTATCCCTACCATTTTAACTTTTTATACTTCTGTTTGTTTTTCTTTTTCCTACTCCTGGAAGAGAAAGAAAATTGCTTCATCACATAAATTGTTTACATAATAAGAACCTCTCTCTCCCCCAAAAAGATGAAGAGCATTTTATGTTAATCGCGTATGGACTCCGGGATGTTGAATCTAATGACACACAGAACAGATGAGTCTGATAGCTGCTTCAGATTAAACTTGGAGTAAAAGCACTTGAATTTGACCTTTTTTTGTAATTTACTGTACTATCTAAATTTATCTTTTATATATTCCGCGTAACCTTTCTGCACTTGGTTTCTCATCGATAGTCTTAATAATATTGTCCATATAAAATTGGTTGTGAGGATTAAGAATAAACACTTATCACCCATTTAACACTATTATCAATATCATTATTATATCAATAAGGAGTGGCTTAAGTAATAATAAGAAATTTTTTAATTAAATTTTCATTCCATTTCTTTCTGGGGTCCCCATTACTCCACCACCTCCATTTAATGAATCATTAGTTCCTTTTGGCGCTCTATCCTAGTTTTGTTGCCCAGTTTATTTTCATTTCTTTTGCTTTGGTCAGGGCCTCATAGTTTCTATTTCATTTCTCATTTTTTCAATAACTCTTGCAAAAGCCTCAGTACGCCTAGGCAAATGATCCTCTCTGCCAACTGCTATCTTTATAAAACATAACTGACCATATTACTCCTGTGTTTACAATCCATTTATTCATTTTTTATTACCTACATTGTTAAATTCTAAAACCCTTACAATGACATTTGAGCCCCTGGTATCCTACTTCCAACCTGTTTTATTCCCACATATTTACAAGAACCTGACTTTTCCAGGAAACTGGAATGTTGGCCGTTTCCCACACCAGCCCTCCTTCCATTCCTACTTCCACTCCTGTCATCTCCTCTCCCAGGGCTCTTTCCTCCTCTTTTCCTGTCTCTCACGATCCTGTTTACAACTCAGGGTAGAACACAAATGCCAGCTCTGCCCTGAACCTGGCCCAGTTCCCTTTGGGGAGGATTAGTCTCTAATTCCTCTGCTCACACACACTGCTTTGCTTCAATCACTGTGAATTCATTGCCAATACTTTCCTCATATTACATGTACATACACATATATATCCCTATTTAGCTCATCTCTCCAAAAAAGCAGATACAAAGATTGAATTACCTATTTTATCTTCCAACACCACAGTGCCTTGAATAGAGTAGACAGTCATCGAGTATGCATTGAAAGATGATAGTTGCATAGTTCAGTTGCACACAAAAGGTTTGAAAGAATTGTTCCATCTGTCCAAAAACCATTACTTGAATTTGGCCTCCATGCAGAGAATATATATTGCTGCACCCTTTCATCTCCTAAGCAAACTTGCTTGTGTTGATATTTCTTAGTAATACCAATAATCAGATAATTGGATAAATCGATTTGTAATGTTTTGGTAGTGAATGCTAATAATTGAATGAAAATTGATGCATTGGTGCACAATGACCCCCTCAAGAGTAGGAACTGTAAGAGAAGATATCATCAAGTAAAGCAAATACCTGGAAAGGGAGGCCTTCGTGTATCCCTTTCGTCCAGTTACATTCAACTATCTGCTCTGCTCTTGTAGACGATCAAGAAGAATGATACTCACGGTGGAGAAAATATGAGATAATAGTGATCTTTACACAGTGCATGCTAAGCATCAGAATATCTATTAGGAAACCTATCAATATCCCACCCATCTACTATGGAACACCAGGAAAAAGCCAGTCATACGAAATTTGAATACAAAGATGGACTATGATTCCAGGCTAATAAGGCATCATTTTTCTTAAGTAAACTAGCCCACATCTAAATCAAGAGTGTTTGCTAATCAGTTCTAATTCTTTTGTCCCTATTTGCTATTACAAGTTAGTTATCCTCCATCTGAAGGATGCCCCTAGCAGATCTCTCTCTAGAATGAAGGTCACCAACATTATTTTAAAACTTAAAACTAATCGACCCTAGATGCATTATTTTCAAGCCCTCACGGAGTTGAATGGAAGTTGTAAAAATGGGTTTCAAGGCAGATTTGGTTTCACACATTTCAGTAAGTCTTGATTTTTCTGGGGCCTTTCTTTTAACCAGGGCTGACATTGCATTCAGATTTCCACAAGTGCCTGTCGAGAGGGGACATTTTCTGCAAAGGTACCTGGGGCCAGTGTGAGGCTTTTGAAATGCTGCTGAGGCAAGTCTCCAATTGATAGATTTATTTAGACCATGCTATATAGTAAGCTGCCACAGTTCTGCACTTTAAAACTCAACGATGTGTAAAGAATGCAAGGGCTGACAGTCCTTCATAAAAACTGCTAGCAATCCCTGCTTGGAGAGCTCAGCAATATGTTGCAGGTAGATGAAAGAAAGCCCACTATAAATAGACTTTAAACAGGGAACTTTAAAAGGGAAACGTTCTCATTGGACAAAGGCATACAATAATATTGTGCTGCCGTGAGGAGCCCCAAAAGCAAAGAGAAAATGATAATAGTAATAATATCAAAATAGGTCACCTCATGTGTATGAAGATGACTGAAAATACCTTCAGTATACAGGTTCAACATCTTACTAAAACCTTCATTTTTCTCATTGGTAAAATGGGGGCAATTTTACATACATTTCTTCACCAGAGAGTTCCTGTGTGAACATCATTAAAAAGCAACTTTTAAACAGGAAGGAATCATGTAAACAGTAGGTAATTATTAACAACTATTTCATAGGAGAACTTGCCCCGGATGCAATAAGCACAGTGGGCAGATGTTGCAAGCAAACGAGGTAGATGGGAGACACCAGTGACACCGAGGAGCCTGGGCAAGGAAAAGTGTGAGTCGGTAATTGACACGATTTTTTCTACTTCATTTTTTACAGTGTTTACCACTTGTAAAATACTTTTTATGTTTAGATAGCTATAAAACCTTAAGATAAAATGGGTTATCATCTCACAGTTGTTGGAGATGTACTGGTAGCTTCAAGCCAGAGTTTTGTGTAGGAAGTCATATGAAGTCAACCTCAATGTCCTGTGCAGAAGGCATTTGCAGCAATGACTTCTCATCTGGTCTCCTGTCATCAGCTGTCTTCAGAAAATTAGCCTTAAAAATCCCCCAAATCCTGAGAATTGTAAGAGTCATTTAAATAATATTCTGCTCTAGCCTTCAGAAAATTAATGTCTTAATTGGGAATATACACACACACAAAAGCCCCTACACACTTAGTTATGCCAGAAAAAAAGTCAAGTTAAAATATATCTTTTTTTAAATGTAATGTTAACAACATTTAAGGGCTGGTGTTGTTTTGAGTTACCAAAATGACATTAAATGACTGATTTTCCTGAACTTACTTGCGTTGTCTGTGTTGCCTCATCGTCCTAGTCACATCAATGCAACTCAAACGCGAAGGGAAAAACAGAACACACTTTTGCTGTCTAAAGCCCATCTGAATTGCCAAAGCCACGGGGAATGTGACCTGGGGAGTTTTCTACGGTGTTCGCACCAGAAGACTGGCTGCATCACCTCGGACCGCGCGCGGGTAGCCGCCTGGGTTTCTGGCAGGGCTTCCTTTATTCCATCAGCTCCACACTGGGCGAGCGTCGCTGGCACAGCTCTGCCCTTCCTGTCCTGAGACTTCTGATTTCCTCCTTTACGAAAATCAAACCGAACCTCATGGTCTTCGTTTTAAAAAATAGCGTAATACAAAGCCTTGATGTCATTTATGATTACTGCTCTGGGCAGTTTAAGTAACCTAATTTTTCTAATTTGGTTAATAATTCTCCTAAGACTAAGCACTTCTAGGAGCTGCTCTAAAAGATGAAAATACAAACCATAAAAGGCGAAGTCAGCTGCAAGTGCAAGGAGGGACATTTAAAATGCATCAAACACAACATAGAGGGCCCAGCCTCTTTGTTACGGCTTATTTTATACAAGTACTGTGTTTAAGAAACAGCAAAGAGGTGAAGAGTTATTTAATAGGCAAAATAAACATGAAACTCGTAAAAGGTATACACATTTAACGGAAAATGAAAATGTTTGAGAATACTAGACATATTTGCTAATCTGTACATATTTGCTTAATTTGCTATTAATGTGGGACCAGATTTAATGTATTTCACGCCCAGGTTAAATGTGAGGTTTGAATCCTCATGAGCAGGCCGGGAGTTTTTAACTTATTTGCAGCTGAGGAGCAGAGCGTTGTAGACCTGTGAGACCGCCCCCTCCCGGGGCCTGTGTGCTGCTTCCCCTTCCTCGCCCTGGTGCTAAAGACAAGCATGGCTGCGTGGTTTTGGAAACATGCAACTTGTGTTGTCGCTTCTGGGTCGGTTGCAGATGACATGTCCGGAAGAGACTTTTACCAGAGTAGTTCTGGAATAATATTTATTGAACTTATGTATAAGCAACCTAATTAATGTAGAGCATAATTTAAGAATTTATAACTAACTCAGTGCCATATGCACTGCTCCATAGTGTGCAAGGTGGCGAACACGCCTTCCCTAAGAGTTTCCCAAGGATGACAAATACAGTGAAATTTCAGTATATTTGGGTAATACTTCAATAAAAGAAGTGCCTTCCTTTCATCTTCCTGGGAACATCTTTCTCACCCTATGTGTTTGGTACAACCTTACTCTTTTTCTAGATAATTTCTAGTATATCTTCAAATATCAGCTCAATTGTCATTCTCTCGAGAAAGATCTCCTTAAAAACTCTCACTATTTCAAAGTTCCTGAGAGTTCTCCCTGGCTCCTTTGTTTTCTACTTTTTAGCCAGTCTAAAAGCTAACTCCGTTGCTTTACCTTAAAATTGTATCCAGAATACAGCCACTTTCCACTGCCTGTGATGTTGCCACCACTTTCTGAGCCACCCTTATTTGTGCCTGGAATGTAAAATGGACTTCGTGGTCTTTCCCACTTCTACCTTTGCCTCTTACAGCCGGAGTCATTGTCTTAAGGCGTGTTAGTCCCTGCCCCTCATAAAAGTACTGCAAAACTCACCTTGTGACCACGGCAGAGGCCAACGCCTTTGAAATCAGCCAGAACACCCTACTTTACCCATCCCCCTACCTTAATTCAGGGGCTCTCTGACCACATCTCCGTTCATTATATTTGCTTCATCTGCTTAATATACTCTTCCCTGGATTGTACCTCATGTGTTTATTGTTTCTCTAAAAACAGAAATTTTGCCTGTTTTATTTAACAAAAAACAGAGATTTTTCCTATTTTGTTCATTACTATACTTAAAAGGGAAAGACACATGCAATACTACGTGAAAAAATAATTTTATATAAATAAATCACTACACTTTTCTCTAAGGCACCTGCATAGTCATACCCCCAATGTTTAGGATGATTATTTGTTTATTGTTTACTTTGCTTCCACTCAATGCTGACATAAGTACCCAGAGTTCAGAGATCATTTATGTTTTGTCTGCTTTGTATCTTCAATGAATCATTAAATGAATGAATGAAAGGAGAATAGTAGGATAATATCCTTTTTTATTATCTATTGTGCTTATAATGTATTTTATAAAATTTAAAATATTTCTGTAGTTAATAATATACTCGCCTTTTGATCTCTCTCTACTATATCTATGTAATCCAAATTTGAAGTTGCATGTCTTGCATAAGTACCTGATTTAAAAGATACTTTGGTTATCTGTTTTATTTTAATACTTTATTTCATAAGGTGGGTAGTACTTTTTGTTTTTTTACAATAGTCAAAAATATATTTAACTGATTTTTCTTACTTAGAAGCATAGCATAATTTTGCAACTATCATTTTACTTCATAATGCTAAACAAAGAAAATATACACACACCTTGTTGTGTGGGTTCAAGTGAGCAGCAAAAATAAAAGAAGCATGACAGAATCAGGAAAAGAAGCAGCAGCTATGTGTAAATTGGGAAGGTCAATGTACTTCAGACTTTGCTTACATCTGTTCTCTCATCAGCAGGTTTCTCGGTAGGAGCAACTAATTAAAAGGGAGTGTGCTACTTTTTGTTTTTCTGTCTGAAGGCAGTCTGCTGGCCATGCGGGGGGTTGGGTGGACTAGGACTTGTTAGCATGTAACTCATGGTAAAGCATTGCCACCTCCTCATCAACTACGTTTGGCTTAAGGCATTTCCAGCAGCTATAGCGTTGGTGCAGAGTCACAAGGAAAGCATCCCACGAGACCCACGTAGGGGGTAGAGCGGAAGTAGGAGGTTGCCCCCAGTTTCCCAATGTCTCATCTCTGTGCAACCCGCCATGAAAAAAATTCCAGTCTTGTCTTCAAGGCCAAAACAAAGGCCAGTGTTCAGATATTTCGTACCGTATTAAAGCTTAGTCCCTAGTCCAGCCTTTGTCACCATCAGCTAGCCGAATCCCTTCCCTGCTGTGATCCATTGCTGCGCTGTTGCATGCAGGCTCCTGGTTGGAGCTGGATGATAGGCTGCCAGCCGCACAGCTTCTAAGGCCACCTGGTTGCTAAGGAGAGGGAACTCAGGAGCGAAATGAGACCAGTACATGTGTTACCTGTCAGACAGGCGAGAGGAAAAACTCTTCATTAGCTGAGATTTTATTATCTAGGGCTTGGGAAGGACCAGGGCTTTTTTTCAAATACCAATCAACTTCCTAAGCTTTTGGGACTTCTAATGAATCCACCTCCTAACCAGTTTATTCTCCAGATCTTTCAGGGTTGTGCCTCTCACAGAGTTCCATCTTTTTCCCAGCCTAAACTGACAAGCTTCTATGGGCCCATCTTGGCTCTATTGCGCATGTGCCATATTGTTCTATCCCTTCTCCTAGTGATCTGTGGGTAACAGGCTGGTGGTTCCCTGGGGAATGTGTGAAGCTGTAATTTTTGGTAAAGCAAATAGACTTCTGCTCCCTAGTTTATGATGTTTAGTAATGTCTGATTTCCTTTGTTTCCTTCCTTTATCAATCACTAGCTAACTACCTATGCTACCAAGGAGACTGAGGTTTCCATTAACTCTAAGAGGTGAAATGCAGGAGCGAGAGTAAGCGTAGTGATACTATGCCGGCATAACATGTTTTCAGGACGCTTCCAAACGGGCCTTGGGCTGCGCAGCCTGCTCACAGTTGACAGCCAATGTGCACAGTTCTGTCTGTCGCATTCCGCTTGGTGTGCACCGATTTAAGGAGCATCAGAAATTTGGTGGGGTTCTCAACGCCACATATTAAAACAAAAATTTTAATCTTCAAATTTGCTTAAACTTTCAGTTATTGAATGTGAAATAAAATGTGTAATAGACCTTTACTTTCTTTGAGTCAATCATTTGTTAAGAAATTCAACTTAAAAAGCACTGTCATACACCCAGAGAAAAGCTAGCCAAAAACCCTTACAGCACTTACCCAATATGCTAAGGTTCTCATTTCTCACCCATGCATTTCTCGTATAATTGTTCTAAATTAATTCATGATCTTTAACGTGAAAAGATATAGCAGTTTAGCCTAAATATTTTTAATTGTAAATGGAAAAAATATATAAGTTGTAAGTTACAAAAACAATTGTATATTATCTGATTACCACTACAATAGTAATGATCATGGTCTATCTTTATTTGTATAGTTCTTTTTCCTTCAGTTCACCTGTGATTTTCCACCCTAACTTTAATGTCTTCTGCTATAACAATTTATATCTGAAAGGAAAGATGATGGCTTTAAATATGTGCCAGTATATATGTCAGACTTACATAAATAAATGGAGAAATTAATGGATATATTTGAGTATATTTATAGCCACCAACCTTGAAATTTTATTATTTGCCTGCTAGAATATAAATATATTCAATACATATTTTTGAAAACCTATTTCAGGCTCTGGAAATAGAGCAGCGAACACACAGTTTCCTTGCACCAACATAAATTGTACTCCAGTAAGGAAGGAACTAAACAAATACTTGCTTGTTTACTAAAAATACAAATAATGATAGCAGTCGTAGTAATGTGTAACACATTTGTAGCTCTTTGTGCTAACCATGGTCCTAATGCCGTCTCTATCTATCTGTCATCTGTCTGTCTACCTACCTGCCAGTCTCTGCATTCTTCACCACAGTCCTTTGAGGTTGGTACCTTACACACATAAACACAGAGGCACACAGAAGTTACATAATTTGTCCAAGGTTTTATTCCTTATAAGATGTACAATTGGAATTTTAAATTAAGAGAGTCTGATCTCATATATGTACCCATACATTCATGGTGGCATTATTTATAATAGCCAAGATATGGAAGCAACTTAAATGCTCATCAATAGATGAATGGATAAAGAAGATGTGGTACATGTATACAGTGAAGTATTACTAAGCTATAAAAAAGAATAAAATCTTGCCATTTGTGACAACATGAACATATCTAAAAGATATGCTAAGTAAAATAATTCAGACACAGAGAATCAAATACCTTACAATTTCTTTTAATTTGGAATCTAGAAAACAAAATAAATGAACAAACTCATAGATACGGACAACAAATTGATGGTTACCAGATAGGAAAGGTTTGGGAAGATGGGTAAAAAAGGGAGGGGATTAAGATGTACACATGTCAGATATAAAAAAGGTCACAAAGATGTAAAGTATAGCAAAGGAAATACAGTCAACACTATTTTGATAACTATGCATAGTGTCAGATGGATATTAAGCTTATTGGGTGATCACTTCATAAGTTGTACAAATGTCTAGTCACTATGTTATACACCTGAAGCTAATATTATATTGTATAATTGAAAAGTAACAAAATATGAAAGTCTGATCTTAGAGTTCATATTTCTAACTTCATTTTATTTCCTCTTTAAAGATATATCTTGAGAGATAAGTGGCATGATGATAAATGACTCAAAGTAAGGCAATACAGAATATAGTTTTGTTATGGTAATTTTAAAATATGTCCACAAATTTTTGATGCTCTTCCCTTCAGTAGGTGGAGCTGGATTAATTATTCCAACAAGTTGAATAAAATAGAAGAAAAAGTGGGTTAACCTCCAAGATTAAGGTATAAATACCATTGGGGATTCTTCGTTCTTTCCATCTTCAACCACTCACTGGGGAAGCCAGCAGCCACGTGGCAAAGTCCCACAGCCATCTGCATATATATTTTACTTCACATCTTTGCAGCATGTGATAGGGTTGTATTTCCCATTCCCTTTGAAATTAGTCACATGACTTGTTTTGACCAATGGAAGTTAATTTGAAGTGACATTTATTTCTTCCAGACAGAAGCTTTATGAGGCAGCATTTAATTACCACATTCCCTCTTCCTCCCTCCGGCCACTGTAAAAGCACGTGTCGAGACAGATCATCCTTCCACCCAGGGCCCTAGGTGGTCACAGAAAAACAGCACCCTCATCCCCCATGCTTCTCTGTACTGCAGAGGTGGGTCGAGCAAGATATAAACCTTTGCTGGGTTTATCCCCTGAGAACTGAGGGTGCTTTGTTATGGCATCAGACCCAAACTATTCTAACTGATAAAGTTCAACTATATTAACATGTTTAACACATGAAAAGATGTCAGGGACACCATAACTGGTGAAGGCTGACAGCAGGTCCCAAAATATCCTTAAGTGAATCCCAGATGACCAAGAGGCTCCAAGGAATAAAGAAGCAATTTGTCCACACTCATCTGACCATATCCACGCATTTATCCCAAAAAGCATTGCCTGGTTCTTCTGGTTGCCAGAGCAGTCTCAGGAGAATTCCCTGAGCAATGATGCACCACACAAGATGGATAAGCTTTAATGGGAACAACACGACTCAGGCACCAGTTGCCAAAAAGAAGTCTTCTGGTTTTTCTGACATGAAGCAGGCTCTGTCACTTTTGACAGAGGCAGACAGAGCATCCTAACCATTTGCATTTGTCATTGTTAGAGTGATATCCTTTCTTGTGCTGCTGACATTGCTGGTTTTTGTCAATTTGTAAAGCATACAGCTGTATGAACTAACTACCTTGCCTCCCTCAAAGATTTAATTAAGGAAATCACATGCCATGGCCCTCTCTTTTACCTGCTTGATTAGTGTGTAGTGAACAATTTGTTGTTGTCAAATCTCAGGGTGATTTATTTTTGTCCAGGGTCCCTAGGGAATATTGTTTCTGCATATTCAGTATCTTTGCAGATGGGGGTGGGGGTGTTGTACTTTGGAGACATAGAAACAAAGAGCTTATAACACTTGGTTATTCCAGTGATTTCCATCTTGTTAAGTGTCAGCATGTCACTGTCTGGTGTTTCCCTATTGCTAGTGAATAGTTTTTAATGCCAAAAAACTGTTTCATTTTTCCTTTATTCCAGAGAGACACACAATACTGTAAATAGGTACACCTCTATACGTTGGCTTCTAACGCTATGACTTGCAAGCTGCGTGACTTTGAGCAAGCTACTTACGCTTCAGTTGCATCACTTCTAAATGAAGAACAGTAGCTCTTGTTTTACAAGGTTGTTGTGAGGATCGTGTTAACACCTGTGAGGTACTAAGTATAGTGCCTAGAATATTATGCTTAATAAGTGTTAACTTTTATTCTTTTGTATTTAATTTATTATCCCCATGGAGGAAATTGGTTAATCATATGTGTTATACCTCTGCTCAAGATTCAGTAGAAAACAAGGAAGAGCAGCTTAAAAATATTTGTACCTGCCTTTCATGTTTTGTCCAAAAGAAAATAAAATATACACACTCTTCACTGCCCTATGTAAATAGGTATACATGCACTTATTTACATTATAATAGCTCTTTGATGCGAACACAAAGAGTGCATACGTGAAGTCAGGGACCATATTTTCTCATCATTGTGCCATCTGCATCTACCTTATACTATATACATGGTAAAAATAGCTCTTTATTGAAAAAGAAAATGAATAAATGAATGAATAACCTCCCCCCTTTACTTTTCATATCTTAATTTTCCACTATGCATTGGACATCTGTGACTTCAATTTCACTTTAAAGATACTTTCAACTGTAGCTACTCATCATATTTTAAATTTGGTAAACATGCCAAGTCCTTGGCCCCACCATGGACAGATATGATATGATATAGTATCACTGGTATAGAACCCAGGAATGGGTATATTTTATAAGAATCCCAGCATACTCATACTGCAATAGTCCCCGGTTATCTGCAAGGGATATATTCCAAGACCCTCAGTGGATGCCTGAAATCACAGTTAGCACTGAACCCTATACATTCTATGTTTTTTTTTGCCTACACCTATCTATGATAAAGTTAAATTTATAAATTAGGCACAGTACAAAAATAATAACTAATAGTAAACCAGAACAATTTTAACACCATACAGTAATGAAAGCTACATGAATGTGACATTATTAAGTAAGACAAGGTTTACTTGAGCACAAGCACTGTGACACCTCACAGCAGAGCCGGGATGGAGAGGGCTGAGTGCCAATGGGTGGGAGGGAGCACATGCTGTGCGGAGAGGCCGGGTGAGGGAACGAGGCACGTGGGTGGTGGGACAGAGCAGGATGGAGCAATCTCACCACGCCACTCAGAATGGCACCTAGTTTAAAACTCATGGGTTGTTTACTTCTGGAATTTTCCATTTAATAATTTTGGACAGCAGTGGACCTCAGGGAACCAAATGAAACCACGAAAGTGAAAACTGCAGAAAAGGGGGAAGGAACTACTGTATTTGTTAGGTTCAGGGTCCATTCTTCTCAGGTCTCATTAAACTCTAACACTGAATGAAGTTAAGCTTAGCTGACTATCAACTCAAAAGATTTCTTCAGTTTGAGAAATAGCCAGTCCAGGCCTGGTTATGTCAGAATTGGAAATCCATACTTTTTATAACTCCCTACTATGGCAGTTTCTTTTTTTCTTCTTTTAACTTTATTTTTATTGTTTATACTACTATGGCTGTGTCCATTTTCCCCTCTTATATCAAGTTGGGGTTGGCAACTTCATAGGTATCTTAGTCAGGCTTTATTTATTTTTTCTTCAAAAAACCCTTTTAAGTATAAAACTTGTACTCTACTTAATGAGCTTTCTGTAAATTATCACCTGGTTAAAAATAGTTCTAAAAATTGAGTAACCCAGCCACGCAGCAGAAAGGAGGACAGTGTGAGTAGTAAAATGGTTATTTAAGATTGCTAAAGACTCCGACGGCTCATTACTCTACTAAGAAAAGTAACAATAACCTCACAGATTCTGATATTTGCCACGTTTCAGTGTTGGAAAGGTTGTAGCTCACAAAGCAGGCATTTCCATGGACATATGACTCATCATGTGTTTTGAATCACAGCAGTCTGCAAACAAACCCCTTTTTGCCCTGAGTTTTCAATGATTTACCTTTCTGAGTTAAAATAATTAATCAACTTTGGGCAGGGTATGAATTAAAATGGTACAAGTTACATGTTCATAACCAGCAACAAAACTAATTCGTTGCCACTGAGTTATTAGATTTTTTTTACCCCAAAGAGAATATCCAAAGTCCAAGAGCTGGTACGTCAAAATTGAAAGGGAAGGTGGAAACAAATATATATTATGATCTACTCTATGCTTAAAGCAACAGTCCCTTAAATTTATGTAATTCAGAGAGAGTGACATCTTGATAGCAAGTGATAAAATCAACAAGCTTATTTAAAATACACCACCTTCTGTCCGGGCCCCTCTTGGTTTTCTCTGTGCAGTTATTCGGCTCGTAGCCATGTTATTCACTTTCGTGCCTGTGTATGTGCATTTCTTTACTCCCCATGAGCCCTGAACTTTTTAAGGGGAGAGCCTTCTTCATTGTTTTGCCTCTAACACTTGGAACATGAAAAGTAGCCCAGAAACATATGTTGAAAGCATGCACACAAGCTTCTTTTAATGCAGCTATGTTCCTGGCACTGACCTAGGTGTGTGGAGGTATATTATTCCAATGACTCTGTGCATATGCATTAACTTTGTTTCTTTTAAAAAAGGAAAGTATAATTAAACTAGATCTGGTCATTCGTCCAAGATCTCCTGGCTTCAGTCTACTGTAATTCCCACTAAGTCCCCACTCAGTAAGAAAATTTGCTATATAACCTTTGTCCAAAATCCCAAAGCACTTTTCAAAACATTTTCTCCAATTCTTTTGACTCTGTAATCCATTTCTAACCTAGCAATTAGCAATGTTTCAAAATAACTCCATACCATAAATCTTAAAGTGAAACAGATACTACTATAGTTGATTCTGTTTCATTGAATATTATAATAACAATAGAAAGTATAAATATACAAACCAAGAAAAACAAAACTCTTTATGTATTATTAACCAGGCATTTTTTTTACATTAGTCTTGAAGTTTCCAGGTGAGGAATTAACAACTAAATTGTTATACAAAGGCTTTGATTTGCTGAGTGAGGGAAAGCAGAAGCCAGTTACGGTCATGCTGACCCTTGATCCCTGTGCAGTTCCTTGGTTGCCCACCTTCCCCTACATCCCCTACTGAGTGAAGTCCGTGACTCCTTAGCCCTCCTTAAGATTTCTGAAACTTTCTTGGACTATATTTGCACTAGTCACCCTTGACTTGGACTTTGGTTTTCACTTAAAAAGAATGAAACTCCAATAAAGGAAAATTGACTAGATTTTTTAAAAATATATATTGTTCAAAGTTTCTCAGCCATTACTTGCAATTTTCTGTCGTTTACTAGGAGGTTCTCTCATCTTTCCCCCTGCCTGCTGCTCCTCCCCCCTCCATGCTCATTCATATCTCATTCAGAGTTTATACCTTTTGTTGGTGGTATTCTTTCTTTCTTATTCCTCTTCTGCTGGCCTGCAGAAGCAGCAACAACAGCCGTAACACCAATATTAAATCTCTAGCATTCATTTCCCATTTATCATGTGCCTGACCTTATGCTAAATGCCTGAAGTGAACGGATATACTCTCAGTTTCCGCCCTCGTTATCTGCGAGGTAGATACTATTATTAAGTCCATTTTATACAGGAGGAAAGAGACACCGGGTCACTTTGCTAAGTTGGCTACCCCTAGCTAATGCTAGGTCTCAAGGTGATGACTTAAAGTTGGTTGTTCTTAGAAGAAAATCTGATGACAGCTATTTAAAAAGAATCATTTCTCATCCCATTCTACCTCCTACATTTTGTTAATTATCCTTGACAAGTCTTTTCAGCCATGGTGCCAGCAAAGGACAGATAACTGGCCTTGTGCAGTCGATCCAGCCCTACCCAACCTGGACACCCTCGCCCTCTCAGGCACTCAGGCACAACAGAGAACCTGCCCTGGTAATGAGGGCACTTGGGCTTGGTCTTTTTCTTCTGCAAAATAAAGATTTCACATATCCTCTTCTATCATGAGCTTGCATCCTTTAAGCACTTGTCATTCCACCACACAAAGCTATTAAACCCTCTGAAACATACATTTAAAATTTGCAAAACCACAACTGCTTGTATTATTCCTCCACTTTAGAATGTTTTTCTCCCTTACTTCTATTGATAGCTTATTTCACTATTCTTAATTCAACTTCCATAGCACCACATTTTCCTGAAATCCCCACAGTGCTAACTTATTATTTCCCCCACTGCAATGCTGTACAGTGTTATTATTATTTTTTTATTGTGCAGTGTTTCTATTTACCGATACTTAACTTAGTCTCTTCATGGAGATCATGAACACCTGGCAGACAGTGACAATGTTTTCCTCAGTTCTCTTTCCCTCATATTGTCAGGCCCATAATTTGCACATAATTTTACCTCAAAAGCATTTAATTTATTAAGTAAACAGTCAGAGTTGTCCAGAAGCAGAACTTTTGCCTTGCTGACCCTCTCAGACTGAAACTGTGACATTTAGGCTGCTCAAAGACAAGATGTTTGGCTCATGCAATCCCATCAAAGAAACTAGAATTCCAAGAAATTGCCTAGAAAACCCCAAGTTAAGGGTTGTATCTATTAACCAAACAAAGAAAACTGCTTTCTGCCAAAACGTGCTCACCAGCCTTTACTAATTCTGATAAATATGAATTATTAGTCATTTCCAATTGCTTTTCTTCATTTGCAATTGCATTTCATTTACTTAAGAGAGAGTGCAAATCCAGAAGTGTTTAATTCAAATGACCTTTTAAGAAAGCATAGCTCTAGGTTGTTTTTAAAAACTGTATCTAAAAATAAGATCTCAGGATACCACATAAATAATAGGGCGCCCTTTAGTACTCTATTTATGGCAGGGATGTTCATCTTAATTTGTCATACAATTGTTCTCCCTTGTGAGTTCATAGGGAGACTGTATTTCCCGGGCTCCCTTGTAACTAATCACACGACTGAGCTCTGGTCAATGGCAGAAAGTGCTGCTCCCTCTTTCACGACAGCTCTTTAAAAGCAGGCCAGGCAACTGCTGCACATTCTTCTTCAGCTGCTGTAACTTTGAAAGATGAATGCACATTTGGTTTAATCACAAGATGGAGGAAGTTCACTTGTCCTGCCTTGGACTCAGTGTGGCTGACAAATAAATTTTAATTGTTAAGCTGTTGGAATTTTGGAATACATATCGCAAATTAGCTAACTTGGTAAGATCAACGGACAGCACTAACACGTCGAAGGAGTGCCATCTCTCCTTGGAAGGTGTTGACCTCCCTAGAGCAGCCATAGATTAGCTATAAAGTAGCCATAACACACAGCGTACAAAATCCGAGATTATTTCCATGGCCTTATCAAGGATGCTCTTTGTCTTTTTTAAAATTTTTAATTATTTTTATGTTATTGATTCTAGAAAGAGGGGAAGAAAGGGAGAGAGAGGGAGAGAAATATCAATGTGAGAGAGAAACATTGATTGGTTGCAACTTGCACACACCCCATCCAAGGACCAATCTCACAACCCAGGCATGTGTCTTGACCAGAATCAAACTGGTGACCTTTCAGTTTGCAGGAGAATGCCCAACCAACTGAGCCACACCAGCCAGGGCTCTTTGTCTTTCTTTACTGAGATAGTTCCAAAGAATCCTGGGAGACTTAGCTCCAGATGTTGGATCTCCAGGGAAACCTTTCTTGACCTTCTTTTCTGCATTAGATGCCCCTTTTATGTGTCTCTAGTGTGGATGTGCTTCCCATCATCATAACCATTACTTCGTGCTTTTATCATTATCTTTCTACTTGCCCCCATCCTGCCAGACTGAGAGCTCCTTGAAGATAGATAATGTGGTTTTTATTTCCTTTTGTTTTCCCAATGCCTAGCAAAAGGCTTGTTGTATAGTGTTGGATAAGCCTTTGAGCAAGGAAGAAAAGAAGAGAGAGAATATGCTTAAACAAAATATCCAAACACAAAGATGCTTTACCAAGCAAATCCTATGGGGAGTTATTTCCTCTATTCCACTGTGTTTTATGAGTCCTTAAAATAATAAAGCCCATGCCTCCCCATGCAGGAAGGAGAATCTGATCCATTATCTTGTTGTTTCCACCTCTTACATCATTGTCTCACTATGTGGGTGTGGAGGAGTAAGGGGGAAATTGACAGACAGTGCATAACGCATCTCACAGAGATCACTCACGCCCACACAGAAGAAAAAGCGTGAGTAGAATCACTACACAAAATTTTACTTCCTGACCAGTTATAAAACAAAATTAGAGACAACTAACTGGATAAATACGGCAAACGTGCCATTTTTAACATCACTTCCATTTCGCCCACATCTCTGAAGTCAGGGCCACCCATGAGTGCACAAAGTCCCGAAGTGTAAAGTGAAAAAGACATAAGACTGAAAGAGAGGAGATCTGGACTTTGCTAAGAGATTTAATTTCTGTGGGCTTCAGTTTCTTCACCTACAAAAGCAGGAGGACTACATGTTAAAACCTACAAAAACACTATAATTTTATTACAATCTATTTGTTTTGCATGTAGGTTATGTGTACATGTATATAATTTTCATTCAGTGATATGCTGTCTTTGATTCTAGAGAGAGAAGAAGGAAGGGAGAGAAAGAGAGAGAAATATCGATGTCAGAGAGACACATGGATCTGCTGACACCGATATGCTCCCCAACCAGGGATGAAACCCACAAACTAGGTACGTGTTCTGACCAGAAATTGAACCTATAACTCTGTAGTGCACAGGCAGCAAACACAAGGCCCGCGATGGCCAAATCCAGCCCTGAACCTTGTTTTATCTGGCCCTGTATCTTGTTTCTATCTGGCTATAGTGCCGAGCTCCTTGCCCCTAGTTAAGGAGCAGTTACATTTGTACAGTCCTAAAATTACATTCAACCCTTTGAAGGCAACTGTGTGGCTTGTGTGGCCCCTGTGAAAATGAGTTTGACACCCTTGCTTTACTGTATAGGACGATGCTCCAACCAACTGAGCCACCTGGCCATGGTGGCTCATATATATATTTTTTCAAAGATTTTATTTATTATCTTTAGAAGGAAGGAAAGGAGAGAGGGAGAGAAATATCAATGTGCGATTGCCTCTCATGTGTCCTCTGCCAGGAACTGGCCTGCAACCCAGGCATGTGCCCTGACTGGGAATCGAACTGCGATCCTTTGGTTTGCAGGCCCGCGCTCAATCCACTGACCTACAACAGCCAGGGCCATATATATTTTTAAAACAACTAATTTACAGAACTGCCATGGCTATGTTTACAATTATATTTATGATTATGTTTATCATTTTAGGCAGGTTATATATATGTTTCTATAACTGTTAAAAACATTATTTTTTTGTATACAATGCTGCCATTTGTCTTTCAGTTTAGGTAGGTGAAACAGTTGTGAACATCATACATTCAGTTGATCATTAAGAACTAAAACTGTGTCTGCAGAATATCCAAGGTCATAGTCAATTCACATTTCAATTGATTACTTAGGATCCTTGTAATTACCTGTGGAAAGAAAATATTGCATCTCAAATTCAGAGATTAGAATTAATGCCCTGAAAATATGCAAACAAGCATACTTACAACCACAGAGAACACCCACAATTTAGATAGCAGACTGCTATTGAAAGGAAATTATCATTGAGGGCAGGAGAATAGTGGCAATACTGGAGAAAGGAGACCCAAAGATTAAAAATGATTAGAAAAATATTTAAATAAGGAATATGGAACAGTTCAGAATGTAAATCAGAATAGAGACAGCACAATGGGTGAACATGCGGGGTGAGCTGGAAAGGGAACAGGGAATGGGTCTGGGGTGGAGAACCCTTGGTTTAGAAAAGAAGTACCCAAGCAATACTCTATATTTAAGGGATGTGAAATGAACACTGACAGTCAAATATGAACAATACAGCTAGAAATTTACATAAAGCTTAACAAATACAAAAAAGCTTTAAAAAACAGGAAGCATAAAGGGAAAATGAGTAGTGATGAGTGCAGTTGCTTCAAAGGGTGTGGATGTGAGCAGCCAGCTGGTCAGTCTCACTGCTGATGTATAAAATTGCTCAGACAGCATCAGGGAGTGAGAGATTGCCAGCATCGGGGAGTGAAAGGCTGGCCAGAAACCACAATGTTCGATTAACCCTCCAAACTGGGCCTGATCCTGCTCCTAACCAGTGTAATGTAAAATCTTTTGATGGAATATATTGTCTGTTATGTTTCCCTCTTCGTGTAAGCTTTAAGATTGAGTGTTATAGGTTTGCCATGCTAGAGTTTCTGTGATTTCATTGCAACTGTTAATTGTTCCCCGGAGAACTTGGCCTTGTGTCTAGAAGTTTACTGATTTCCAACAAAAGTCTATGTTAAATTTATCAGTTAGGAATGCTATAAGGGTGACTTATACGACCATCTGTCAGTACTCCCCACGTGACAGAGTCATTTCACTTACATAATAGGTCTAATATCTCTTTTCTGATAGAGGGTTTCCTATAGCTCTCTGTCACAAAGTTTTAATTTAATGCTAACAAGGAAAATCCATATTTCCTTTCTCTCTAGGTAACTACTAGTTGGTTTCCTACTCTTTTCTATAGATGCTTAAAAGTGGCAGATGACAGATGAAATGTTTTTCCCTGACTTAAATTGCCATCCAGAAAAATAGCCCCATTTTTAGGCACCTCCTTTCTTCACTCATGTACCTGAGTTTTTCATTCATCCTTTTTCCCCTTTCACATATACTTATTAAGTACACACTCCCCCAGATAGAGACCTAGGCACTGAACACTGATGGCCAAGTCCCCTTGGAGCTGATATCCTAGGGGTACACTGAACAATTAAACAAATTACAAAACAAGATGATGTCAGGTAAGAACAAGTGCAAGGAAGCGGAAATATGGAGAGAAAGGTACTGGCTATACTTGATAGCACAGGTCACTGAACACCTCTCTGAAGAGGTGATTTTGAGCTGAAACCCAAAGGATGCTTTCATGGAAGCAGCCAGGGGAGTAGAGGGCGTGAAAGCCTCTTACGCAGTGTTGCTTCTGTCTACATAGCAATGAAAAATTTTCCTGAAAACACAAATCCTACCATTTTTCTAGATGATTAAACACAAGTAGACAGAGACTAAATTTAGGTGAGTCAAAATATAGTATTGCTTTTAGGTCTTTTCTCAATCCAGTAAAATAATATTTTGCTATTATTCTTTAATTCCTGTAAATAAGATGATTTTACTTTAAAATTGCTTTGATAATTATTTAGTGTATCTTAAGAAAAAATGAATTAGCTACAATTAAGTTTTTTAGAGATTGTATTTATTTATTTTTAGAGAGAGGAAGGGAGGCAGAAAGAGAGGGGAGAAACATCAATGTGTGAGATAAACATCAGCTGCCTCTCTCACACCCGCAACCAAGGACCTGGCCAACAACACAGGCATGCACCCTGACTAGGAATGGACTTGGGGATCTTTCGGTTTACAGAACAACACCCAATCCACTGAGCCACACCAGTCAGGACACCTGCAAAGAATTTTTAAAACATTAAGAATTGTTGTCCTACTGAATCAGGACCTTCTCATTTTATTGTTCATCTTTGCAATCTCCATAAACAAAGGGTATATAGAATCATTCAAGAGGACGTAAGCTTCATTTGTAGTCTGTGGAACTGTAGACTTAATTCAGGATACTCATACATGATGAACACAATTGACGATGTTAGGGCTGCTATATTGTTTCATAGCAACAAATGTGCCATGGGTTTTTCTTAAACATATCATCATAACCATTATTAATAAGGCTAGGTAACAAAGAAATCAACTTAATCTTTGAAAAGCAATCAGGAAACTAACAGAATAATTCAAAATATTCTGGCATTTGAAGATAATATGAAATAAAAATATCCATCCATGGTTTTCTTTTATGGACTAATGCAAATAATAGGCTCAGAAAGAAACTTATTTCTTTCATCCTTAAGAAAGTTCTACCAGCTGCATTGGTTATGCTGGTGTCTTCCATTTATTATCTGCTCTCTAAGCAGCCATCTATTGATGTCAATGCCCACCATTGCTTGTTTGGAAGACTTCCATTGTATTTTAAGTGATATTCTAGTTGCTTGGTTTCATTTGGTTTTGGCAGCTCCAGAATGTCTATGTTGAAGGAAGTTAGAGTGGAAATCCCTTTGGAATGGGTGGGCCTTGGCAAATGTCTTAAAGCTACACGTATTGTCTTGAAGCATAGCATGACATGCATCCACTTCACTTGTTTCTCTTGCATTCTTGGGTAGTGGTAAGTGTTTAATGTTGGAGATGGGTTCTGTTTAGCATCACCTTCTCCTTTTCCTGATCTATCCTCCCTAATGACACCTGGTTATATTTATGAAACACAAATTGCAACTCAGTGCCCACTGTGTAAACAGTTGATAATCATTTCCCTTTGTTTCCTAGAGAATGATATCCAACTTCCTTAAATGGATGAAAACTCTAGCAATCCGCCTCTGTCTGCCTTTCATCCTTATTGTCCACCATTCGCTCCCTGCTGTCCAACTTCTGCACTGTAGATATTCCAGCCCCAGGACACCCCCCACATTTCCTGAATAGTCCACATTTTCTCTTGTCTTTTTATCTCTGTGCGGTCTGCTTTTCACCTGAGTACTTTTTACAGTCCTCCAACCTTAGCAACTGCTACTTATCTTCCAAGATCCTTTTAATGGCTACTTCCTTTGTGAAGGTTCGACTAACTTCCACAGGCAGAGTTAACCATTCCCAAACCTGCATTCCCACAGTGCCGTCATATCCCTTCATGCATCACCTCTCATTCTTATAGTGTGGAGAACAGGTGCAGCTTTTTCTATCCTCACTGACTCTAAACTCTTTAATGTGGTGTGTCTTAATAGTGTTTAGATTTCTATTCAGTCCTGGATCTTTGCACTGTTTGGGAACAAAAGAGACAGTAAATTAAAATAGAAAGCTTAATAATAAAGATATAGTATAAATATTTAGAAAGCTTAAACCTATCAATCAATTGATATGGTTTAAATTGTGCTCATGTTTGTGAAGAAGTATGTTACACTAAGTGAATGATTCTTGCACAGTGGACCCAAAACTGGTTGAAGTGCAGTGAGTTACCCATGGAGTGAATGTGCTCATGAACCCAGGCTGGCCCCCCTAGCAGAGGCCATGCCATTCCAACACACGGGCTCCCACAGTGGTGGCCAAGAGAACATGCTGTCTACCAATGATTTTTCGCAAACTCTGTTCATTTTAAACTTTCAGTGTCTGTTCATTTTAAACCTGGGTGTCTGGGGTTAAGTGGTTAAATCTGGAAGTGTGATATAACAGCCATAAACTGACTTTAAAACTTTGCAGAAGTTATAAAATAAATTTTGGAATCTATTAACAAGTGTATTGGGGAGCAAAAAGAGCTAATAAAGGATTTGCATTAGACTCTGAAAAATATGCTCACACCACACATGTATCACACATTATCTAATATTAAATCAATGTCTGTGGTCCCCTTTTATTTAACCTACATACATATTTCAACTTATAAAATGAGGCAGTGACATAACAGAATAGCTATAAAACCAGGATTCTGAAAATTTGCATCATGGCCCTGTTTCTTACTAGGAGGAATAACTTCTGTTTTATTGCTTGTATAATAAATAATTATCATTAATAAATCCTAAAAAATGGTTTCCCACTTAAAGTATAGTCAAATAAAAGTCCACAAAAAGGGGTATGTGTGTGTTTGTGTATACAACTTACATATTGAGGTGTAATGTATCTTACCTTATTCTACTTTAATCTCTGCTTTTTGAAATAAAATTTATTATCACTGAATTCTGGGTCCCTTAAGGCACTGTAATCTCTTATACAGCTCATTTTTGCATAGCTGCCCTTTCATCCAACTCCATCAACAGTGTAAAACCTTTTTTAAAAAATCACTAAGACAGTGCCTTAGAATATGCTTTGCAAAAACAAGTGTTTTATCCTTATACCCTTCTCACCCAGCTCCCAACCATCCTCCCTGACAGCTGTCAGTCTGTTCTCTGTATCCATGAATCTGTCTCCACTTAGTTAGCTTATTTGGTTCATTACATTCCACATATAAATGAAATTGCATGGTGCTTGCTTTTCTCTGACTGGCTTATTTCACTTAGTATAATATTCTCCAGGTGAAAGGCAGACTGGTGAGCACAGAGAACATCATGGTGATTGCCGCAGGAGAAGGGGGAGGTAGAACAGGGTAAAGGGGGACTAAACGGTGATGGAAGGAGACTTGCCTTTGGGTGGTGAACACACAGTACAATATACTGATGATGTGTTATAGAATTTTACACTTGAAACATAAAAATTTTATTAACCAATGTCACCCCAATAAGTTCAAATAAGAATAAAAATATGTTTCATTAACAGCAGAACCAATAAAGTCATCAAAATGTATTTCTATGAAATGCATTCAAGCTTCCCCATATCTGAAACTCTTGATTCTCTCCCTTTACTTCTCTTTCTTTTTTTATCTCCTCCATCTTCACCTATTCTGCTTGATAATCTCTTGGGTCTTGATTTCACTTTGTCACAAATATGCTCCTGCTCCATTACCTTAGAAAGCTTATTTAATTTCAAAATTGAGCTCTTCGTGTAGACTGATTCTTTTGGCTCACCTCGGAGAGGCCCTCAATAACTCCCTGTCTGAATTCCATTGCTGTCTTAATGAACTCTGATTACTAAAAAATCTAATAAGTAATCACTCAATTTGAGCATTGAATGAAGCAGTACAGTCGTCATTTAGTTTCAAGAAGCTTTACCTAAATGTTCATAGTACAAATACTTCCAGAGAAAGCCACTGAATGGGTCTTGAATAAGAAAATATCTAGTGAATCTAAGCGCTCATTTCTAGCTACTAAGGGTTCTATAAATTATCCATGGTACAGAAAAATGCACCTAATTTAAGTTAAAAAATTCAAAGTAATATATCATGTACACTAATAAAATAAATGCCCAAGTACCTGTAATTTACCTTAAGAAATAAAATTCTGCATCCCTTGAAAGTTACTTGTCTCTTAATTGTATACACTTTCCTTCCCAACAAAAGATAATGGTTGAAGGAATGTGATTACACAGCTAAAAACTATGATAAAAACACACAAAGAACTAAATACTATAAGCTAGAACCAATGGAATAAAATGAGACCTAAAGTTTCAGATATTACAATTACCAGATAAAATATATGATAAGTACATTTATTATATTTAAAGGCAAAGAGAAGGAATAAAAAGTATATGAGGGACAAGAGATTGCAAAAACAACCAGGTAGGAATAAATAAGAATCAAAGATAATATTTTCATGAGAGAAAAATACAGTAATAACTTAAAATTCATGAGAGGGTTAGAAAGAAATAAGACACAGATGGGAAAATCAATGTATGGAAAGACTGAGGTCAAAAATTACATGCAATTCAGCACAAAGAACAAAGGAGATGGAAATAAAAGGAAAAAAAAAAAACTATGGAAGATGGATTGAAAAGGTTTGACATATATCTATTTAAAGTTGCAGCTAGAGACAAGAAGCATAATGGGGATGGTCAAGCCTAGTCCAAGAAGCCTTCTTCATATAATATCTAAAATCATGCACATTATTTCTGTAGGCAAGCAGCTACAAAATTTATGACACCATTTAAGCCTTGGTAGACTTTCTTTAATAAAAGCAACACATCCGTAGTTATGCTGATCTTCTAAAATCTGAAATAGCTATAGAAGTTAGAAAAGAACGAAATCCTTCTCTACTATATTCAGCAGGAAAGCACTGCATATTATACTAAATGGCACCTACCTGCCAAAATTATTAGTGAAAAAGAATGCAGTGGTAACAGTTTTGCCATCATGAGGTCTAATTTTGCAGGCACATTAGTCAAACATACATCCCAAAACATAAGAGAATAACATCATTTGGAGTGATGTCACTGGGTTTATACCAACAGGCCACAAGGTAGCTTTATAGAAATGTATTCTACTATTCTAGTTATCAGCATCAAATTCCTAACCGTAGGTAATACAGAAAAGACTACTGCTTATGGCCACTAAT
Source organism: Anoura caudifer (assembly GCA_004027475.1). Lineage (NCBI taxonomy): Eukaryota > Metazoa > Chordata > Mammalia > Chiroptera > Phyllostomidae > Anoura > Anoura caudifer. The sequence continues at coordinate 22,991 of PVKU01001175.1, read as the reverse complement.
TCTACCTCTGAATTCTAATTTTTCTTTTTCTGAGATCCTTAACTCTGGAAGATTCCAGAGAAGGGCCTTGCCTCATAGTGAAGAATACTCAGGGGACACCAAAGGAAACAGTAAGCATGACCCCCAAAAGCAAACAAATCCACAGTCGGTACCATGCAATTGCAGAGTATGTTAACATCAAATACAGACAAGCACTTTTCACCAAACCTTTTAAATACTCCTGGAAATTTAAGGATTGCTTCCGGCTTCTCTACTGTAGTCTCCCAGAATTTTATCACTCACGACTCTCGAGTCTAGCACAGTGCCTGGCCCAGCACAGGATGCATATCCTATCTGTTAAGCATGGGGCCCTAGAGGAAGACGGAGCTGGAATGGAGCTGCCACTGAAACTCATAGCCATGTGACTCTGGGTGGGTTAATAAAAGTATCCAAGGCTCAGTGTCTCAGTCTGTAACGTTGTAATCTGTTAGCTCTTATCACAGAGAGTTGCTGTGAGGATTCAATGAGACGGTGACTAGAAAGGATTTACAACTGAAGCTGCCACTGATGCATCACATTATCATTTCAATAATAATCACCTCATTGTTGCTGAATATTTACTGAATAACTGCACAAATTCCACAGGGTTTTTTTTTTGGGGGGGTGGGTTGTGTGTTTGTTTTTTGGCAATTAAAGTCAAAAGGTACATTTGTCTAACCTTACTTTGAGAATCAGTCACCCGTGGAAGCACAAAAGACAATATCTGAAACATCTTTTTTGCTTTCTTTTTACACATGTAAGACAAAATGCATCCCATACAGATGGGGACGTATTCCACAGCAACTGTCCACAGCTCTAGGTAGCACTTCCCTGGCTGCGCTGTATATCCGGCTGCTTCTTCCTCCTCTGCTGTGGCCTTTCAAGGAGCAGGTCCTCATCGTGTGTTTGCTGCTCATACCCCACAAAGGCCCTCCGTCTTCCAGGAGTACTTTTTCTTATTTCCACTTGGCAGTATCTACTTGCCCTTCAAATTGCAACTCAAGGACAACTACATACAGGGAGTTTTTCCTGACTCTATTCCTGGCTGAACTGAGAGTCCTTCATCTTTGTGTCTAGGGCAGAAATACCATATCACTGTCCATCCACATCGTTTTGGACCCATTAGACATTGTAGTGACCCATTAGAATGTGGTTTAGCCACTGCTTTCACAAGGGTTTTATTCACCTTTATATCCGAAGCACTAAACATACTGCCTGGCACCTAACAAACAATAAATAATGCACAGACACATAGATGACATCTACTAGACATTTAACTAACATTGGCTAGTTAGATAAATGGAAGGATGAATAAATAAATAGAAGTATGAATGAATGGAAAAATGGAGAGAAGGAAAAAGATATTCTTGTGTCTTTTCTAATAAAAATTTTAAAAGAACAATCATGATGCCGTTAGGCTAGAGTCTGAACTCAAGCTCACTTGCAACATGATTTAAGACAAGTTTTACGAATTCTCCGAGAGTAATGAAAGTAGAAGTTGTTTTTTTGTTGAAGTTGATATCATTAATGAAATCATGAACTGAATTCTTCTCCCCTTGCCAAAGTTACTCCCTGGTAGTATGTTAAAGCATTTAGGGATGCGCACTGGCTTTTTCAAATCCTCGTTTAGTTCTGCAGCTGGCTCGAGCCAGGCTCTGGCACAATCACTTTCATCTGAGAAGTAATGCCATTTTTTAAATTAAAGGGTGCAGTGAACTGAGCACCGTACCCAGAGGACACAAATGGAAATCATTTAGAGTCGCCTGATCTTCCCTTTCACTCAAAACCAACACAAAACAAGCTAGTTCAGCAAATTGAAGCTATAAATAATATACAACTCTTTATCATTTCCGTTACCTCTTTGTACAGCATCCAAGATGCCTACAGGCCTGGATAGAGTAGCCTTATTAGAACACTAAAGGGATGAAGTAGCCACTAGCCAGCTAATCACAATACTGCCAAATTGCTACATCAAATGACTATAATTCACTGAATAGGGTAGTTATTAAAATTCCAAGCAATCTCTGTGATGTGACCAGAATGATAATGACAATACAGTCAGCCTTCCTCGTAAACAATGAGACACCATAAGAAAGGCATAGGTGCCACTATCTCCAATATCTATTCAGTAAAAGCTACCCTTCAATAAATAAATAGCATGATGAGATTCGTGCCTTCCGCGATGTGACAACATTTGTGCAGAAGAAAATACCCCAGTTCTACTAAAAGCGCTGATGCAAGTTAAGGTCTTAATGTTCTGTAAATCACAGCACAGCACTCTGCACTAAAATCACCTTTCACAATTAAGACAAGCAACAGCAAATTGGCTAATTAGCATAAGAATATACAAACATTGTTGTCTCTTAAGTGTCGCTATTAAGCATGCTAAATATAGTCATTTCAATTGTAAAATTTACCAATTATTTTCTTTTTTCTCATAATAAATCTTGGCACCCTTGCGACAAATGCTATAATCCTCACTAGGCAGAAAAGCCCTAAGCTATCATAAAATGAACTTTTTATGAAACCTATGAATCTAGACAAGAAGCAATTGAATTAGCCTTGACACCACCAAAAACACACTTAGATTGGAAAATTACCAAATTTAACTCAATGAAACTTAAGTATAATTTAATGAAAGCAGTTAAAATAAGTTTTGAATTAATCTTTTTTCCTGATCATAGAAAAAACATACTTATGGAAAACATAAAACTTCATAACAATGATTAGAAAATGATTTTGTTCTAAAAACAAATTAGAACATAGTTACCTGAAAGCACTATATATATCACTTAATAACGATAAGCCTCCATTCTGCATAAGGAGGCAGATTACAAAAGATGTATCAGAGCATGGTGTTTATTCTGCATGGTTTCAGCTATGGAAAACGGCACTGGTGTGAACTCTTGTTTACTAAGAAGGTATGTAGACTAACAAAATTGAATGTCATTATTACAGTGGCAGATGATTTTCTTCTCTCTAAATTCTCCTATAAAGATAGATGACAAATAGATGGATAGATAGATAAAACATATGTAGAAATAAAATTATTAACTTCTAGATTTGGTTGAAAGGGTACCTTTAATCTCTCAGGTTAAAATGCAAACCTAACATGAGCTGGATTAAGCTTTGTTCTAAAGAAGGAAAATCTAAAATCTATCAAAGTCAAGCCTCTAAACAAAGGCACACAAACACTCTAAACCTCATCCCCCCAACACACACTCCTGGGTAAAGTACAACCCACCAAACAAAAACCAGATTTTTCTCTGATGCACAGGTTCCCAACCTTTGGCACATGAATCACTAAGGCTCTTATCATTACTGGAAAGGACCTGGAAACTCATTTGGATTTCACCTGAATACACTCCCTAATTTAACTGATTAAACAGTGATTACATACCTGCATATTAATGTTCTTTGAAAGTTATTAAACCATTCCTTTAGCAAGGCAAAGACAATTAACAGGCTGCAAAGGTGACGATTCTACTTCAATTAACCCAGAAACTTGATGCACTGCCAATACAAGTCCCAATAGACTTCTTTTAGGAGTAGCGAGAAACAGAGATTATCCAAATGATTCTGAAAGTTATTTAGAAAAATAAATGTCTGAGAAAACCCAGAAGGTTTTTGAAAATATGCAGAAGGATTTGTCTTGAATGAACTAAAACAATTTACAAAGGTGTAGCAACTTAATAAGTATGAGTGTATGAAACTCAGATAACCAGGCTCGTCCTTCCTGGGTTTTGAACTTTGAATGTTGCTTCAGAATGACTTCCCAAATCAAGGTTTTTAAAAATCCAATATATTATTCCATTTCTATAGTTATTTACTTTTAAATATTTTATTCATGTACAATTTACATGAGCAAAATATTATGTTATTGTGTATAAAATAAAAGAAATGCCATTATTTATTTTAAAGAAGAAACCCTATACCACATTACTGAATATTATATAATTTGTTTTCTTACTGATGTAAAACACATCCTTTTCATGTGTAAGTCCTTATAATGTATAACAAACAATGAAGTTACTTTAAGTTTTCCTTAATAGAAAATTAATTTAAAATTATAATAAAAATAAAAGAAACAAAACTTACAGTGCTACTATACAATATTTTCCCACTACTAAAATGATCATTCAGACAAATATCTATCAGTTCTTAATATCCCCTCTATTAAATTAAATAACCAAGTTTCAGAACATGATACAAATCAAGTTTTATAAGATATTTATGGACATTTGCATATATATTATTTAGTGAAGAATAAGATATCAAAATGGATTTGTACTTGACTTTTACTTTCCTCTGTATATTTTTGCATTTATTAATTTTTATTTTTACTTTTTTGCCAGTAAATGCCTTCTCCCTTTGCTCTACCTCCGCAGGATTTTTCCCTGTGACTATGTTCCTTCACAATCTAACCCATTTTAAGCACACCTCACGTGAAAGTGGGGCCCAGAACACTCGGCCACGCGGTGATGGGAGAGGCTGCGCACACCTGTACATCTGAAATGGGCAGGTAATCTGAATGAACTTGAGCTCTCTTGAATTATAACAGTAGCTAATCAATCGCCCTTTCCTACCTACCTATTTTCTATTTTAAAAGAAAGGCTGAGCAATCTCTTAAAGAAGAGAATTTGGAGCTAGACATCTTTAGTTTTTGCACTGGCAAAATATGATTGAAAGTAAAAATGTCAACGGCATTAAAATTTAAAAACAAGATTGCTAGAAGACTTTGCTTAGCCCCACAAAGTTTCTATCTCTTGATATCATAGTATTGATTCCTTGCTTACCTTCTAGACATCATTTGTTTTATTAGTGTATTTCAGTAGATTGTTAAAAATATTGCCAGGATGGGGTTTAATTCTGTGTGGTAGAAAAAAAAGTATTTGCAAAAATGACAACAATTACCAACCTCCATTTTAGGTAATACATTCAAGATTCACAAACTAAAAAATCTCAAATTCAGGCATTTTTCTCCGATCATAGCCTTCTATTTTTTTTAATTTCTATAACTTAAAGTTTTCCTGTTATCTCTGTTCTTTAAGTGCTGGATTTCTGCGTCTCTGACATTGATTTTCCTTGCCTCAGTAGCGCTGGTTTCACTGTTTGTCACTCAGTCACTCCCTGGACAATGTTGTTGTCTGTTGATTCTTTGCCCTTCCTCGTACTCATTTGACAAAAGTCACAATTCTGGAAAATTCAAACCATCTGATTTCTCAGGTCTTATATAAGAGATGCTGAACAAGCTCAGAGGGAAAAAAAATTGCACAACCCTGAAAAATGGAGGCATTACAAATTCCTGGTTTTTAGTTCAAACTGTGCCTTTAGGGCTCTTAGCGGCATCTGGGACCCAGAGTCCTGGCATGTCCCCTTAATTGCTGGCTTTTCCTCCTCTGTTTCATGCCTCCATATTGACTATTCTGAATCATCTCCACTCCCATTAAATCTCCTACTCTATCATCCCCTGTTCCCTTACCGCCAATAGCATAGTCTACCTCACAAAGAAAATAGGAGCATTAGAAAAAGACGGTCTACTGCTTGTCCCCTCACTTACCAATTTTCATGCATGTATACCCATCGTGTCTCCATTCCTTTTGCCAAAATTGTTTTCCTATTTAAGGCAAATTTCTCTACCTGTGTTTTAAAGGTTCTATTTCCCTCTTTCCTCTGTAAAAACTATGATTCAATTAATTTTTCTTTTATTCTCCTGTATTAGAAATATCTTCATCTTTAGTTTCTTCTATCCAGCATTTAAACATACTTGAGTCTCTTTATCTTGATTTCTTCATTCCCTCCCTCAACCCAATGTGTTCTTGCTTTCTCCTCTACTTCCTAGCCAAAGTTCTTAAAAGTATTTCCAATACACTCAGTTTACTCCTTTATCTTCCATTCACTCCACAAACTCTGTAACCTAGCTTGTTACCAACATTTCACTGAAGCTACCATTGCTAAGATCACCAATAAACTTGATGCTAAATTGAATGGACAAGGTTCAGTATTTATCTCATGCAAAGCCTTGCCCCCTTTGCAGCTATGACTCTTTGCTTTCCAAATGTCTTTCTTGTTGCCTTCTCTCATATTGCTTTTCACAGGGTCCTCTCCATCTACATGTTCCTTAAAATGGCACATTTGTCAGGATTAATCTCATTTACTCCAACTCTTCAATTACCATCTGTCTCCTGAAAACTCCCAAATCTATACTTCTATACAATTTTTTTTGCTCTAGCCCTGTATACTTAATGTACTTAATAGGCTTAATTCTATTCCATGTCTCCCCTTCTACAGCTTGGAGGTACCTTTCAACATTTCAAAAGCCGAATCTTACCCCCAAACCTGTCCTGTCTCCTAAGTCCCATGTTTCCATAAGGATCCTAATTCCCTTTAGTAGTTCAAGCAAGAGATCTGGGTGCCCCATTTGATTTCTCTCTTCCTTAAATGCTGTTAATCATACCTTTTTTACATATTTCTGAGTTTCATTCATCTCCATTGGCATAACCAACCTTTGGATTCAGTGGTCAATTTCTGGTTTCTACTCATGAATGAAATCCTTTTCTCACAGATGTCACAGCCTATATCAACTAGACTTAACCTTTCCATATCAACTAGACTTAAAACTCTAATATGAAATTTTGATCATATCAATCACCCTATCAAACTGCTTAGTATTGGGGATATTTTCCAAATGTCTCATCATGGCTTTCAAATTCTTCCTAGTATTAGTTCTCCCATCTCCCTCATTATACCTCATTCCATATTCTATGCTGCAGCCGTACTATTAAAAAATTCCTGGCTATTCTCTAAATTGCTGTTTCCTTTTGCTTCAGAGATTTTGTACCACTGTACACTATGTCTAGAATGTACTTCCCCTACCCTATCTTTTAGTTCCAGAATGAATGTCAACATCTCCACAAGGCATTTCTGATTCATCCACCACCTTCCTCTTACAGAATTTAGGAGCTTCACTTAGGAGCCACTACTACAGCACTTACTACAATGTATTTTAATTGCATGTTAAGTTGCCTATTGGCCATGTAAAACTGTACTGTCTTTAAGGGAGATGCAATGTCTTTTTTTTATGGCATTTCCAGTGCCTGACTCCATGTAGATGCTATGTCAGTACCTGGATGATTGATGTTGGCCAGTTGCCCAGAAACAAGTAAGATAATAGAAAAAAAGACTTGTGACAATAGGGCAGGGTGTCAGGCAGGTCAGAGAACATGCATAATGAAATTAAATGTAAATCAAGATGTGTTATTATACAAGATATATTGACTATGTCTTGAGAATTTGTGCTGGAAGCACCTTGCTGATGGGGGACTTTTTATAATATCATGTATCTCATCATGTCGATCCTAAAGCCACTATTCCCTGTCCAGTGTATAACTCCTGTGGCTTTTTCTCTCCCTTATGCCAAACAGTTTGAAAAGAGGAAAGAAGTACCACATTTACTTAGTGGATTTTTTTTTTTTAATTAAACTAGCTAACTGATGAAGCAGCTTGGACATGTTCTTCTTGCATTTGGGTTTGGAAATGGATCTAGAGCAGTGATTTTCCATGATGACTGGTGGCAGAGTGCTCCTTTGCTTGGTAGGCAGCTGTATCGGAATCATCTCCAAGTGCCACCTTTGTGAGGAAATTTGGATCCCATCCATTATCACTCACAGAATCTTGGCCGTAGAGAACCTGTGTTAGCGAGGAGAAAGCAGGAGACATCCAACTGTTCTGGATGTTACCTATATTTGTGGTCAAGTAGAATGTAATGAATTCTTGTTATAGATATCATAAACAAATTGACCATTCCACTTCTAAAAAGTACAAATAATCCACTATAAAATTCAGATTTTCAAAGAAATATCACCATATAGAATACATTTATAGAATTATCAAATTATCAATCAAGAATATATTAGAATTAACTACCATAATACCTAAATTGAATAAAAATGCTTACTGTGGGCTAATCACTCTTTTAAGTGGCTTTCATGCATTAACTCACTTCTTTTTCAGACCAACTCTATGGACTAGATTTCACAGTTAGCCCCATTTTACATACAGAAAGGTTAATGCACAGAAAAGTTACTCAAGGAAACACGTAAGCAGTGGCAAAATTATAATTTTAACCAAGAACTCTGATAATAGCTTCTGTGTCTTAACCAGTACTTTACTCTACCCCTAATGTCCCATATTTTAAATATTAAGAAACCAAGTTCTAGAAAATTTAGACAAATTGCCCAACAACTTTAATATCTCTGTTATGCATCTTATATATCTATGTAATTGTACTTATTTTATTGGTAAATATTGTTAACTCTGTAGTGCTGCTAGTTTTTTTGGAGGCACTTTGGAGGAAGATTAAAATTATGTGCTCCTTAATAGAAGTAAAGAATTCATTCCACCCTTTATGTACTATAGAACATAGCAACATAGTCTGATATTTTGAAATCTTTTTAAAATTTTGTCAATGAAAGGACTTTGTGATAATTCAGTATCTTTATTCAGCTAACCCAGATGATTAGCCTTTCATTTACATTGCACAGGGTAAGATAAGTATTTCACAAGAAGTGTTTTGACAATTGGATTTCATAAAACCTTTATCAAATGCCTTATTACTAGCCAGGCCTTTCTTCTGGGATGAGTAAAAAAACTGCAAAGGAGAGGCTTTTTTTACTGAGTAAAGTAGAAAGGTCACTGGCTTGACTATCAAGGGGCCAGGCCTGTAGTCCCCACTTGCTTATTAATGGGCTCAGGCACAGGTTAAGTTTTGTATGTCACGTAGTCTTGCTTTCCTTGTTGGGGAAATATGTGAGGCACCTGGATTTCTCTGCCCTGAGAAATTAAGAGGACAGCTCTCACCTTGCTCTATCATCACAAGACACAGACATCCCAGTAGAATCCCACATCAGGTCACAGGACATAATTCCAACTTTCAACACAGAAATATTTGGGGAAAGAAAGGCAATTTCAATGCTCCTCAAACACTTGAATGAACTGACACGTGGGGACATGGCTTCTTTCACAAAAAGGTGGATGGAAAGACAGAGTTTGATTCACTGAATGAATCTGAAGCCCATTATGTAAAATTTTCACAGTGTAGAAATTCTCACAATGCCCAAGGAAATTACTTCCTCAAAAACCTTCCAGAGAGCCAGACTGATTCTATCTGAAGTTCTTTCAAACCTAGTACACTTGGTCCCAGACTCTATTCCTCAGATGCTGTTGCACTTCAGTTTTCTTAAAAAATTGTTTATTTATTTTTCATTCATTTATTCATTTATTCATTTTTTAGAGACAGAGTAAGGGAGGGAGAAAAGGAGGGTGAGAAACATCGGTATGAGAGAGAAGCATCAATAGACTACCTCTCGGGTGCTCCTCCACCAGGGACAGAACTTGCGACCCAGGCATGTGCCCTGGCCGGGAATCAAACCAGCAACCTTTCACTTTGTGGGACTATGCCCAACAAACTGTCACACGCTGATCAGGGCTGCTGTACTTTAGTGTTATTTGATCCTAATAGTAATTTCATTTATCTCCCCTTCCCCCATACCTGCCACTTGGTTCAACCTGCATTCTACTTAACTCTATCCATAGTCTGATCCATATCTAGATAACCAGACTAACTTCAAAGCTGGCCATTCATTGTCACTCATACATTACCTGATTTCCAACCACTGTGACCTTTGCTATAGCACCTGGCCTGGTTATTCTACAGCCACACAGCAAAACATTTCAGCCCCTTTTGGCATTTATGTGAGTCAGGAGAAAAAACTGATGAGGCTTAAGCATAATGCCATTATGAATGTGAAGCTATGTTATAATTCATCAGTTCTTTAGGAGCAAAACATGAAATTTAAATATGCATTAGTACATTCATGTTTCCCTTACTCTTTCTTTTTGAGAGTAATGTGAGTCTTCTAGCGATTGTGCTCGCGTGATTGATTGTGACTTGTCTGTAGCTCTCTGGGACCTTCCTGAAAATGAAATCGACCATCTTTGAGTGATAATGTCAGTGGGATAGAATGTGTCCCTGCATAATGGTCTCCTGCTGCTGCATAAATGCCAACACAAGGCAAAGGTATTTATGGGGGAAAAGATCATACTAAGCTAAGATTTTTATTTTCAATGCAAAAGAAACATGTTGTGGTCAGTTATTGCCACTATACCATATGCTAGATGTAGAATTAATAAAAATATGTAATGAATGTTCAAGGCAGGCTATGGTATTCAAATGATCAATTCGTACATAAATCCAATGGTCTAATTGGTTTTAAAAAATTGAGTTCTTGCCCATTTAAGCAAACCCTAAATAAGATTAGTTTCTTGGAAATAAAACAGTTCCTTAAAATAGGATTTTTTAAACAGCCAGATTCCCTTAGATTATATTGGACACTTTTGAAATTTATGATTTTATATACTAGAAGTTCAAGTTCAATAAATAACATTCAAAGGCCTAGAAACTACACTGTTCAATTTATGCTATAATGCAAAGGTATAGATATTAACATTTGTGGAACAAACATAAAATAACCTTCCAAATTGTAAAATTAATTTATATCATATATACTGTATCTTGTTAGAAAACATTCATATGCATTGCAAATACTTAACAGAAACCTTATAATTATAAGTCACTGAGAAGACATTCCTAATAAAATATATGGGAAATATATTAAATAGTGTAATGGAGTTGTATAATTTTCTTCCCCTGAATTTGGCATAAAATGTCATACTATTAGTTTTGTATTATACTACAACCTTTTAAGATTGGATTTTCTCTGTAGAGAAAGCATTACATGAAATATAGATCTATAACATAGAATATATCGACCAATGAGAAATAATGTGTAGTCTAGGCAACACCATTTCCTCAGAACAGTACGGGAGAATAAATTGCCCTGAAATGCATCAATACAGTAGCTCATTCTGAGTCTTTTGGTTGTGGCAATCATTAAAAAGGAAATTGATATAATTTGTAACATATGTATGACTATTTTGCAAACTGTCTGAAAGAGGTTGGTAAAAGTTAAAAGTAACAGCATCCATGTACACGTAACCACACCACTGAGAAGTCTGATTTTAAAACACCAGTGTTTCCAGCCTAGAAATGAAGGAAAGCTCAAATATCTACTTTGCCCCTGAAGATTTGAAGGTGATTAGAAATGTAATAGGGAATGAGCATATCTTTTGTTTGTGTGAGAAAGCCATTATTCATCGATAACTCAAAAAGCACCAGTTCTCCTAAAATTCTTTTATGTATCTACCCCAATGTGTTTGACTTTAAAGACTTATTTGGAATTTCTAATTCAGACATCTTTCAATTAACCAGGACAGTAAAAGGAGAGGAGCTCCTAAAAAATAAAAAATCATGACTAAAAAATTCCCAAACATGGAATAAACAAAAACTTTCTTTAAAACACCATGTAATCTTTAAGGGCTCATTTGCTGTCCTATTTACAACTTTAGTGGAAAAATTACTTAGTATACTTATTTAAAAATATAAAAATCCGTACATTTTTAGACAAAAAGAAAAAAGAACTCTGTTTGGACAGGCTAGTGTTTATTTTTCTGTCCTAGCTGAGTTCTCCCTTCACATCACAGAATGACAGCTGGGAAGATTCCCAACCTCTACTGCCCATTAGATTGTTCTGTCTTACCTTTCTGCAACCCATGTATGCCTGACTCTCAGTTTGGGAACTCAGAGTAATACACATTCTTTATTAATTGATTTATTATTGCTTTGTTCTTAGGAAGAGCTGCTGGCATCAGAAAATGTACATGGAGCCTAGATCAAAACAGCCTGTTGATCATGGGCCTCAAGAGGAAGAGGAGACACTTGGGATTGCAGTAGACTCCATGTGAATCCTACTGATAACCTCATGATTTTAACATGAAAAGTCCTTATTGGTAGATTAATATAATTAACAATTATATTATGAGATATATAATTGCCAGTATTTTTAACATGTTTGTGCTAAATTATTGGCTCAACACAGAAATGAAAAAAATCTGTCTATGGTTTAGATGTTTCTCCTTAGGTTTAAAGAAAGTTCTCACACCCAGATCTACCCTCCCCACTAATGTTCCACCTTACCATTTAGAAATTATGTAAGAAATACTGTTTTGCTTAATTCACTATGCTAAAAGTTTACTCTTCTGAAATGTGAATGTTTATTCATTTGAAATAAAATGTTCAAATAAATGGAAAGAGTAATTATAATTTTGGACATCATTTATTCATTGTTATGACATGATACTCTTAAATTATGAGTCAGGATATCACACAATGTCAAGTGTGTAACTAATATCATAATCAAATTCAATAAATCTTGAATATAAGATGGAGTTTCACTGGCTTAGTGTTCCATATTGCACAACAAAATCCTGCAAAGGTACTGACTTATCAAACTAGTAGTTGTGTTTAAAATAATAGTCTAAAATAATAGATACTTTTAAGGATAAAATGTTCTGTTAAAATGTACATGACTTACACGTAGGTAACAGCATTGGTACGTGGGGCATTTTAACTCACAGGTGAAAGGGGATTTGAGAGCTGAGATGCGAAGAGTGTAGAGAGGCTGTCTATTGACCTGTCAATAGTGGGAGGGATTAATGAATCACTTCTTTAAGTTGAACATTTTTGTTTCTCTATATCCTCTTTTAAACTGTAAATAACTGTGGAGAGGAAAGGTAAATTAATAATACCTCAGAATCTTTATTTTATAAATTTATTGATTTTTTGTTCAATATGAACTAGGCAGCTCCATAATTCTAACACTTAACTCTAACAGTTGGTGAAGAAATAGGAAAAGGACTAAGCAACAACAAATGCACTGTAGAAATATCATAAAAAGAGGCCCAGAACATCAAGGAGATAGGGCCAAAATTGAACCTCAGAACTTCACACTTTTGCCATTAATCCTCTTGCGTATTGCTGATATTCATCTCAAACCTGTATACTGTTCAACAATATCATTCTAAAATGACATTTAAGATATTGTATGTTTTACTATGATACATTTACACAGTGGAATGCTATGCAGCAGAAAGAAGGAGCTCCTACCCTTTGCCACAGCATGGATGGAATTGGAGAGCATTATGCTAAGTGAAATAAGCCAGGCAGTGAGGGATAAATACCATATGATTTCACCTATAAGTGGAACCTAAACAAACCAGCAAGCAAAATATAACCAGAGGCATTGAAATTAAGAACAATCTGACAGTAACCAGAGGGGAGGGAGGAGGGAATAATGGGGGGAAGGTAGGAAGGGTTTTCAGGAACAACTGTAAAAGACACATAGACAAAAGCAAGCAGGGCTGGGGGGAAGCAGGAGAGGGAGGTGGGGATGGCTGGGGTGGGGGGGAGTGATGGGGGTAAATGTAGACATCTGTAATTGAACAACAATAAAATAATTTTTTAAAAAGATATTGTATTTTTTGCATTTCCTAGATTTTTCTTAAAAATAAGAGTATGGTTGATAAATATGAAAATAACATTATGCAAGACATAATTTGAAAGGTTAAAATGATTATTCATCAATGATTTTAAGACTTGTATTCTGTGGAAAGATGGCTTATCAGGAAAGTTTCTGGTATCTATTAATAGGGTATTTAACATATGATCAGTTTTTGTGTGGATAGTTAAAGAAAAATCTTAATTACCATTAATAAAAATAACAAGAGCTACTGTTTAATCAACACTTACTTTGTACCAGTTACCATTTTAAGTTCTTTTTATGTTTCATCTTTTTTTAGGTATAGGTATTTAAAATTCTATATTACAGTCATGCAAAAATTATTAAAAAATAAAGCTTCATGCAGCAATGCCTGAAGCCCTATATCAATGTAAACTTGATAGGCTTTTTAAGTGATACAGACTTTCTGTTAATTGTGCCTTGTGCATTTCTACACTTAAACTACATCTTATAACACTTATGCTAAAGTCAATCTGTTTCCATCTGTTTAGGCTACACATTGCATCACTTAGTAGCACAAAAAGAACAGTTTTTCATAGACTCCTGGGACAAAAATCACACAGAATTTGTAAGAGATTCAATGCATAAAAACTCATTTCCTGAGTGGAAGCGCTGCAGTTCCACGTAGCAAAAACTATTACTTTTTTCCATTGTGTTATAATAAAGAAGTCAAGCAAGCATACCCTTCAGGGTGGGATACCTCATCACTTCACTTGAATGCAGTCATGCATTGAGCCTTGGCATGTGGAGTTAATTACTCTGGGCATAGGGACGCTGAGCTCCAGAATGACCTTATTTGTAACTATTTGTATTTTGTGCCATGAGGAAGTGAGTTCTTTCACTGTAACTTGGGGCCTCTAAATGGAGTGATGGTTCTGGCATCTAGATCACAGGAACTCTTGCCTTCCCAGAGACACATGTGATCGTGACTGACAAGTCTTCCATCAGACCACCGTCCTTCCAGCTCAGTTGGCTTTCAGAATCCAAAGGTCATGAGTTCAGGGATTTTCAGCGTCGCGGTAGCTCCTGCCACACCTTTTGGATCCATCATCTATGAGGCTGCGTCATTCTAGGAGCAATTACTACGAGAAACGTGCAGCCGTGAAAGCGCGCCACTGTGCGGTTCTTCATGCACTGCCGCCCTGGTGACTGTCTTCCTGTGAATTGCAGGAGCTTTATTGAAATTCCAGGAATCACTCACTGGCAAAGGACTGCACTTCACTCTTTCAAAATTCTGTTTGAAAATGCACTTTGGTGGTAAAATTATCGTTATACAGCAATAGAATGCATGTTTGGGAAGCAGAGGCAGAAATGTAAACTGGATAAAATGTTTATTTTGTGCACTCTTATCCCATTTTTTTACCTTTATCTCATCTCCATTTTAAAACCCTTGCTATTATCTCTATGCCACTGATGTCTCAGGAGATAATGTAAAGAATTAATTGACACTAGAATGTTAGTGACAATGTTATATTGAGATATATGTGTAGGTGTGCATGCTCCTCTTTAGAAGATTTTCATTTGTTTTTACTTAAAAGGCTCTACAGTAGCTAATCCATTATTTCTTAAATGAGAGAAAAAAGGTAAGGAAGAAAAAAGCAAGGAATAAAGACGAAGGAAGGGAGAGAGACAGACCACACTATACAGTACTGCTAGAATGCCTTACAGACTGGTAAAATCAAGACCTAAAATGTTGGGTCTGAACTGTGCTTTGTTCCCAGATTTTGGGCAAGTTATTTAATTTCTAAGACTTCAGTTCTTGTCCTAGTACACATATATTTACACATTTTTCCCCAATTCTACTTCAAAGGTTTTTGTTGTAGTCATTAGGAAAAAAAGGATTGCTCAGAAGTCCATTTTTGGGGGAGGTAAATTTAATTTCCAAATAGAGACTAATGCTTATGAATAGATTATTCTAATTATACAGCCAAAAAAGAGAGATTCTCGTGTCTGCATTAGTATGTGACTTGTGCTACTGTGCTAATATTTAGTTGTAATGTTAATCGAGGAGAGAGTTAAATTGACAAAAGTAACACTTTTTATCTTTAGTTATGGAGAGAAGAAATGACTGCAAAAAATTAGAAGATAAATATTAGCATGTCTGTTAATGTCATATGGAAATGAAGATATTTTATGATTTAAAATAGGTAATTATAATAAGGTATTTAAATCAGAAAAATATATAATTCAATAAAATGGATTATTCAAAAGAAATAATGCTCATAGTTTAAGGTAGTTATGAAAAGCATTAATCTGGAGAATAAAGAAGAATGTTCAAAGAAAACATGTTGAAAAGGGTGAAGAGAAAAAGAAATACTATAATGTTTAGAATTTTCCATTACTTCTTAATTGAGATGTTGGAATTATGGTTGATTATACTATTACGCATCAAATCTTTGCTAACCACCCCCACCCCATGAAGAGTTCGATAATGTTCCTTGGTTAGGCCCGTAGAATGTAACGCCATGATGTCATGTCCAAGGTTAGGCAGTGACAAGTACGGCATTTTGCCCTTCTATTCTTAGAGATGTGACCTTAATTTCTAAATATTGAGAAGACTAGAGGATCATTGTTATTATATATCAAATAATATATTACCATGTCTATACCTGTGTGTAATCTGGATTAATATATTGATAATATGTTGCAATATAATCACGTCAGTACCACAACCTTAGGAACAGAGAACAACGATTAAAAAAAAAAAAAAAAAAGCCCTGAGTGATGTTTGTAGAAGATCTGATATGCTGATGTGTTTTTCCAAGTTGTTAGGAAAGAAAACAGCAAGCCCTGGCTGGGTAGCTCAGTTGCTTAGAGCTATCCCAATATGCCAAGGTTGAGGGTTCAGTCCCTGGTCGGGGCTTATACCTAGGTTGCAGGTTTGATCCCTGGTCAGGGTGGATATAGGAGGCAACCAATAGATGTTTCCCTCACACATTGATGTTTTGGTCTCTCTCCCTTCCTGTCTCTCTAAAATCAATAAATATATCCTCAGGTGGGGATTAAAAAAAAGAAAAAGAAAACAGGCACATGAGCACACAATGAGTAATGAAATACATCTGTGTTCTGCATTTTATTTAATAGGTTAGCTATGCTATGCTCTGATGTACCAGGCCGAGAAGAAAGCAGTGCATTAGTTATCTATTGCTGCATTACAAATTACCTCAATTTAATGGCTTAAAACAACAAACATTAATTATTTGAAAGAAAAAAATTCTGTTGAAAGTCTCCTGTAAGTGAAATGACTACAGTGCAGCAAGAAAGATGATATTGACCGCCCTGGCTGATATGTTTGGTCATTCATTCCTATTTACTTCTTGTGATGACTTTTTGTTGGAAGTTCTAGTGCTTCCTAGGACCTAGGGAAATGTATCTTTATCATGTGGTAAATGAGACACATGGGCGAGATTGTCCTGGCTTAGCCAGAGACAGAGCTCTGTATTGTTTAGGTGTTACTTTCACCACATTTGTGGTACCACACCCTCTAACAACCCACTTCCAGATATAATCTTGTGTCACACCTTTCAAAATGCCGGAAGGATTTCTTTTGCTTTAAATCCTGTGAGTGGCCCCAAATAACACATCTTTCACTGTTGACTTCCATCTTTAACACACACCTGTCAATCTCATTGGTATGATTACTGTGAAAAGAATAGTTTTGAAATTCAGGTATGGCTTAAATGGTTTATAAACTACTGTCAATATGTCTCTTAAAAGAAAATGAAAAAAAAATCAAACAAAAATAAGCAAATGATAAGAGTCCAGGTCTTTTAATTCCGAAGATGTCTTTGGGAAGAGTAGTTTCTATGGAGAAAAGCACAAAGTGGGGCGACACTACTCCTGCATAATCTATGGGTCAAGAAACAGATAGATCAGTAATTAAACCTTTACCTGCTGGTGCTCGAACCAGATGCATACTAAACAGCAACAATTCTATCACACGTCCTGGGAAAGCAATGAGCTAAGGAAGTCACATTCTATTGTGTGGCAGATGTGTTCTCACTCATCAGAAGCTGCATGGAACCTGTTTTTTTTTTCAACTTAGTGATTTTTCTATTGACTTTAATTTAAACTTTGCAGTGCCTCCTGAGATTAGCAAGCTTTTTCTAAAGGGAAGAAAATTAACATGCTTACAGAGCAGGTTTTCCTAAGCTATCACAGAATTAAAGGCAGCTGCCAACTCCCCTGAAACAAAAGCAACAGCAGAATGGGGTGGAAAAAAAAGCACTTCAGAAAACCTTATATTCTGTTAGCACCCCCTTCTTAAATACAAAAACCTTAAACATCAGAACAGACAACCATGAAGGTCACATTTCGGGAAAACTTAAGAAGGTCAGATCTCAAATGGTTTTCCTTGAATTGTCCATTTAATGCATATTTGACCCAGACTAAAAGGACACTACCAGGTTTTCCTGACAGAATTTCCCAAGTCACTTGAATTTTCTTTCAAGGATATTTGAGAAATATGCATCGCCTTAAGATGGGCAATACATTTTTTGTCATGCTCAAGAACTTAAAGGCATCTGTAGTATTAAACATTTAATATCTGGTATTAAGTACATTATTTCCTATTAATTTTCTAGAAAAAAACTATGTATTTTTAAATAACAACACCTTTATTTTTATTTCTCTTCTCAAACTTCGTATCTTAGTTGCAAAAGCTAAAGATCTGTGTCATTTATAATGGCATTTCTGTTTGAACTTCTTTTTTCTTGATTCTTTGTTTTCTCACAGTTTACAAACGAAAGCACTTGCCATTAATCTCTCTAGACAGAGCATCTGAAGGTCAGGTATTGCTACCATTAATACTGGTCACTATTTGGAGAAAGGAAAGTGTGTGTTAGAACATTTACGCCAATGCATTTGCCACATTAATTACACAAGTGGAAGGAAACACTTCTACATTATAGAATGGGATTATAAATCAAATCATTCCAAGTGTATCCAAACAAAGATTGAAGGCTGACCAGTAATCTGTGAAATGCACATTCAACCCGGTTGAATCTCATGTGATACGTGCGCTATACTGAAATCTGGGTCTCCTGTGCCACATGCAAAAATGATTTTAAGAGCATGAACTTTTAAAATATAGGACCTTTAATTTATTGAAGAGACAAAAAGGTCTACATTGATAGTCTCTTCTTGTAGGAAAAATAAAATAAAATTAAAACTCTGAAAAATTTTTCTTACAAAAACTGCCACTAAAGATTGCACTTTCCTTTACATTTGCACCGCGGTGGAGATGAATTAGTCTCTCCATCAGCTCAACCATGGCTGTATTTCTTTTCCTCATATAACGATGCATTCCATGAAACTTCTAGAGAACTATTTCAATTCTTCTATTTTGAACAATAAATGAGCACATTGTTTTCCTTTTCTCATAGATCAGGGTACGTATCCAGGTGTTTTTCTAGAAGAAAAGTCACAGAAAATCCGAAATCAACTAATTGACATTCCTCTACAATTATTCCACTTTGAATGTTTTGGAGGTTTTATTTTGTAGCCAAGGAGTTGAGGGTGTGCACTGTTGCTCACACACTGTACCCTGCAATAATACTGTGTGCATAGCACACCTAGTGAAAATACTGGTACAGCGTCATTAAAATTAAAATATTGTGATTCATAACTCGCCCAGAAGCCAGCTTTAAATCTACCACATGAATTTGACCTGGCCATATGTAGGGGAATATTTCAAAGATAGAGAAGTTAACTCTCATTTATTATATACATAGTAATATATAACTGAATTTTGCCATATTTTAAAAACATTGGCTTTAACCCTGTTCCAGCCATCTACTAATGTATAACAAACCACCAAACCCAATGGTTTAAAATTACTGAAAGTATTTTGTTCACAAATCTGTAATTTATGCAAGGCTTAGTAGAGGATTTCATCTCTGCTCCATGTGTCATCAACTAAAGTAAGCTCAAAGGTTAGAAGCAACTTAGTGATTCTGATTAGGGTTGTCTAATGTACAGGCTGATAAACTACGGCCCACAGGACAAATCTGACCCACCAATTATTTTTGTAAATCAAGTTTTATTGGAACACAGCCTTAATCATTTGTTTGTATATTGCTTTGGATTACTTTGGCACCATAGTGGGATTGCTGAGTATCTGTGGCAGAGACAGTGTGGCCCACAATTTAAGTAATTACTAGCTGACCCTTTCAGAAAAGAATAAATAAGTGTTCTGACCTCTGATACAAAAGTTAACTCACAGCATGTTTGGAGGTTGATGTTGGCTGTTAATGAGAACCTCAGCTTGCGCTGTGGCCCAAGTTTTATACAATGTTAACTATGTAGCACTTTGGTTTCCTCATAATATGGTGGCTGGGTTCCAAAAGTGAGCATCTCAGAAAATAGGAAATGGAAAGATTCATTAAGCCCTGAGCAGCAACATAGTCCAAATTTAAGGAAAGGGACATAGGTACTCTCTTCTCCTGAAAGGAGACATGCCAATGAATTTGAAGGTTATGTTTTGAAACTAAGATAGACCTATGACCTTTCAATAATATAGGCTCAAAATATTTATGGCATATAAACACATAACTTAGCTATTGCATCAATAGGTACCAACCCTTTTATTATAGAATATATATTTAACAAAGTAGATTTGATCTTTTACAAAATAAATATGTTAGCGTGGGTGAAAAATGAATAATAACCATGTAAATTTAAAAAAATAGCATTACAAATTTAGAGAAAAATTAAGTATTACAACAAAGAGTGAAGGAAAGGGTGAAAATGGGACTGCTTTGGTCAGTGAGAGCCTTGCGCCATTGATATCATTTAAGTTGACAAGCCTGAAAAAATAAAGATGATTGTCAAGCATAGAAGGCAGAAAGACAGCAAATGCAAATATCATTAAAAAAAAAAAACTTGGAATATTCAAGGGGATGGTAGAAGATAAGAGTAACTAGAGTATAATTGGTAAAGGACCAAAAACAGACCCAGTCAAACGATGAAGATTTTACAGATGCACGGGATTCTGTGCTAATTCTAATGGGAAGCTATTGGGGTGTGGTCAGGGAGTGGCATGGTCTGATCTCATTTGTAAAAGTTACTTGGGCTGCTATGGAGAAAGGATGATGGGGTTGGAGTTAAAGAGATAAAGAGGGTAATTAATTGAAGGGGAGATGAAGAGAGTAACCAGGTGAAAGCAGAAAGACCAGTTGGAAAACATTTGCTAGAGTTAAGGCAAGAGTCAATCACGGCTCCAACTGGAATGCCAACAGATGAGATGAAGACAAGTTAAATGAAAGGAATTTGGAAAATAGAGCCAAGCAGGACATAATGTGAGTAGCGTGTGTATGAAGAATTAAGCAAGATTTTATGGCGAATTACTTCCGACACTCAAGTTTGCTTAGCTGTGCCCTAGCCAGGGATTCAGTAGTTGGAAGAACTGCCTCCAAATTCAGCATCCACTGAAAGGGACTCCCTCTCTTAATGTAGCAAAGCTGAAGTTCCTAGCAGCTGAGCTTCTTAGAAAACTCCTTGCTCAACTGGCATCTGAACCCAGATTGTTTGTTGGGTGTCTAAACTTTAACTTTTATTTCCCACAGAGAAGGCTGTCCTCATGTTTGACTCAAATGTACAGTGGAAGGATTTTGGTATTTCCCCTGGACCACTGTCCCCATGCCTATGCCAGTTGCATCATCCCAAGTCTGCAAGTCAGTGGGATGGTGAGAGAATGGGGACTGTGTTACGTTTTCCTTTAAATGTCCCTAACAGAGCATATTCTTTAGGCCATATCACATGATACTAATCTCAACACACACAAAAAAGATGAAAAGGGAGTAATCAAGGTGACTCCTTAGTTTTTGCTTCTAGTGAAATGATGCCATTTACTGAGACAGAAAGAAAAAAGCAGCAGAGTTTACGTGTATCTGTAGCAGGTGAGAATAAACTGAGAATTAAGAATTCCATTTGGGACTTCCAGCCAAGATGGAGGTGTAGCTGGACACACTGTACCTCCTCTCACAACCAAGATTAAGGACAACAAATATATATATATATATATAAAACCCAACCTGGACAGAGAGCAAATTGAATTGTGTGGGAGTCTGACAACAACAATTCACCCAGACCAGTAAGAGGGGCGGAGTCAGTGGCCAGCAGAGTCCACAGCTGGCAGAGTCAGATCACGGCGGGATAAGCCGGTGGTGGTCCCGGGTGCTCAGTCACTCCAGGCACACAGGTGGCCAAGTGGACCTCGGGACACACATTCGTGCACAGATAAACCAGGTGAGAATGGGCAGCAAGTCAGACTGCGTGATGCCGGGCCACAGGGCTGGGAAGTGAAGCCTAAAAGCACCCATTGAAAATACTTGGAGGGGCTGAGGTGCCGGGAGGGAGTCCCAGCCTCATAAGAGAGTTCCTTGGAGAGACCCATGGGGTCCTGGAGTGTGTGCAAGCCCACCCACATGGAAATCAGTACCAGAGGGGTCCAGGTTGCTTGGGGGAAGTGGCAGAAGTGACTGAAATCTGGTAGAGACTGGAGCAAGCGCCATTATTCCCTCCCGGACCTCACCCTCACATCCAGCATCACAACCCAGCAACTGGACTGCCCCACCCTGGTGAATGCCTAAGGCTTGGCCCCTCACTATGTAACAGTCACGACCAGACAAAAACAAAAAAAAACAAAACCAAGGATGGCTCAAAAGGGAGAACAGACCGGGGCCCTGGAGCTAATTCATCTGATCAACCAGGAGGTGGTCAAACTATCAGATGCAGAACTCATAGCACTGGTAGCCAACCTATCAGAAGCACGGTTTAAAGCTCTGGTGATTAGGAAGCTCACAGAATGGGTTGATTTTGGTTGCAAATTAGAGGAACAAATGGAGGCTGCAATAAGTGAAATGAAGAAAAACACACAGGGAACTAATAGTGATGGGAGGAAAACTGGGACTCAAATCAATGGAGTGGACCAGAAAGAAGAAACAAACAATCAAGCAGAAAAGAAGGAAGAAACAAGAATTCAAAAAAATGAGGAGAGGCTCAGGAACCTCCAGGACATCTTTAAACATCCCAACATCCGAATTATAGGGGTACCAGAAGGGGAAGAAGAAGAGCAACCAGTGGAAAACTTATTTGAACAAATAATAAAGGAGAACTTCCCCAATCTGGCAAAGGAAATAGACTTCCAGGAAGTCCAGGAAGCTCAGAGAGTCCCAAAGAAGTTGGACCCAAGGAGGAACATACCAAGGCACATTATAATTACATTAGCCAAGATTAAAATGAAGGAGAGAATTCTAGAAGCAGCAAGGGAGAAGGGGACAGTCACCTACAAAGGAGTCCCCATCAGACTGTCAGCTGATTTCTCAAAAGAGACCTTACAGGCAAGAAGGGGCTGGAAAGAAGTATTCCAAGTCATGAAAGTCAAGGACCTACATCCAAGATTGCTCTATCCAGCAAAGCTGTCATTTAGAATGGAAGGGAAGATAAAGCACTTCTCAGATAAGGTCAAGTTAAAGGAGTTCATCATCACCAAGCCCT